>CAKOAT010708486.1:583130-650606 GCA_932364175.1 Eruca vesicaria subsp. sativa | reverse complement strand
GAGAGAGAGAGAGAGAGAGAGAGAGAGAGAGAGAGAGAGAGAGAGAGAGAGAGAGAGAGAGAGAGAGAGAGAGAGAGAGAGAGAGAGAGAGAGAGAGAGAGAGAGAGAGAGAGAGAGAGAGAGAGAGAGAGAGAGAGAGACCCAAAACTATGGAGAAGAAAGACGAACCAAATCGGAGCGAACAAGTAGAGGATCTTGTCGCATCCGGAGACGTCACAGCAGCGATCTCGTTTCTCGAATCTTTAACAACCAATCTTCAATCACACCTCTGTTCTTCGTCTTCTTCATGAGTTAGGGCTTCAGTTATCATCAGCTCTAACCCAATTAACGAATCTCTACTCTTCCCAGGGACTCTCCCTCAAATCAGATGAGCTTCTCACTCGCTCTTATCTCATACCTTGCCACGTCAATAAGGATTTGATCCTTATAACCTGTTAGTTAAGGATCAATCCTTCACAAACCAAGACTAGATAATATTTTTTTATTCCAAAAGTGTTAAGGATTAACACCTAAGGACTCACTAATTTGACCGTTGCAGCTGCTCTTACATTCTTATATTTCAATTAAACTTTGAGGCATTTCATGTACGAGACACACTTTCTAGTTGTGTAAATTCTATACTACCTTTAACTCTAAAAGTTTGGTTATCATTTTGGTAAATGCAAAAAAGTTTGGTTAACATTTTGGTAATTTTGCATTCATTAATGTGAAAAGTGAAAAAATAACAACATAAACTAAAATCTTTATCCTCTTTTCTTTTCATTTTATGTGCCGAAGCTTTAGTTCATGTCTTAAACAGAGCTGAAGCACAAGAGAAATTACATGGTATAAAGTTAGCTACAGATAGCCCCTCTGTTCACCATTTGTTATTTGCTGATGATAGCTTGTTGTTGTGTGAAGCCTCTGTCAGAGATAGTGAAGAAATTTTGAGAGGTCTGAAACTTTATGAGGATGCGTCTGGACAAATGATTAACTCTTTGAAATCTTCCATCATTTTTGTGAAAAAATAACCGACGAGACCAAACAGGATATCAAAAGGGTGTTGGGTACAGAGAAAGAAGGTGGTGAAGGTTCATATCTTGCCTTCCTAAATGTTTTCAAGGTTCAAAAAAAGATCTCTTAAAATTTATCAAAGAAAAATTAGAAGGAATGTTAAAAGGATGGTACTCTAAAACTTTGTCAATGGGTGCCAAGGAAGTGTTAATAAAATCGGTGGCTTTAGCTCTCCCAATATATGCAATGTCAGTTTTAGGTTACCAAAATGTCTTTGTGAACGAATTACGAGTGCGATTATAGAGTTTTGGTGGAGTAGTGGAGATAAAAAAAGAAAAATCCCTTGGGTTTCTTGGGAAAAGTTGTGTAAACCGAAAGAGCAGGGGGGTCTTGGGTTTCATGACATTGGCCGTTTCAATCAGGCTTTGCTCGGGAAACAAGCTTGGCGAATTTAGAACAATCCTGATTCTTTGGTTTCTCGAATTCTTAAAGGCAAATATTTCAAAATGGAAATTTTCTTGACTGTGGAATGGGGACACACCCGTCGTATGCATGGAGGAGTATCATGCACGGTAGAGAATTACTCAATAAGGAATTGTATCGGCATATTGGTAATGGGGCTGATACTAATGTCTGGGCTGAAAACTGGATTATTGACATTGTTCCTCGGCCGCCAATGTACCGTGAGAATAGCTCCATAAATTTAGCGCTAAAAGTTTCTGATTTACTCATGCCGGGGTCAACTCAATGGGATACTAATTTGCTACAACAGACTTTTACTCCTCAGGATGTTTAAAGGATACTACTTTTGAAACCATCACTGGTACTTGATGATTTGATCAGATGGGGTTACACACCAAATGGATTATATTCGACTCGAAGTGGGTATAAGTTGTTAGAGGCTTTGGTGGATTATGATCACCCCCAAGGACACTCTCTCACTCCTATTGAAAAACAATTGTGGAGAGACTTGTGGAAGACCAAAGCTCCACCAAAAATAAAACATTTTTTGTGGCGTGCTCTATCTGGTGCGTTAGCTATTAAGCAACGTTTGACTACTTGGGGTATTCCGATAGACCCAACATGCTATTTTTACGGTAATGGTGTTGAGAGTATATGTCATATTATTTTTACATGTGTTAAAGCACGTGTCACATGGGAGCAAGCTAACTTCCCAATACCTTTAGGAGGTTTTTCTCGGAATTCCACCTTTTTAAATTTTGTGCACTTGATCAAGATTGCTAAGAGCTCATCTATAGATATATATACAAAGAAAGTTTTTCCATGGTTGCTGTGGGAAATTTGGACATCTAGGAATTCTTTTGTTTTTGAAACCAAGGTTATTGAGTCTTCGTTTATTGGTAATAAAACCTATGAAGAAGAATCCACATGGCTTGATACATTCAAAGGAAATAGAGTGGGTGATGTTGAAACGGAAATGGTTCGATGGAAAAAAACCGCCCAATGGTTCCCTCAAATGTAATGTGGGATCCTCGTGGGTAAATTCAAATCAGTCTAGTGGTGCTTCATGGATTGTACGTGATGAAAATGGGTATACAATCATGCATAGCTGTCGCGCCTATTCTTATATGCGCACAAAAAACAGAGGGAGACTTGTGGGCTCTTTTTGGACAGTTGAATGTTTGCACAATTTACATTTCTCTAATATTATTTTTGAGACTTCGTCGGAGAGCCTACATGACGTATTCACAAACCCAAATGAACACCATAGCCTTAGCCATATTCGTCATAATATCTCTTTTCTTCTGGCAAGTTTAGATTCATGGAGTTTGGATCACGCTCTTCCTGAACGTAATGAAGCTGCAGCGGCAATTGCTTTAAGTGTCACTCGTGATCTGCGTCACCAGTCGTATATTGCCCGGTATGATCCAGCGTGGCGACATCACTTACTCGCTTTGGAGGCTCATCAATAAGGGGTTTTGGTAAGACCCTTTCCATTTTGTTTTGGTGTCTACTGACATCTCATCTTATCTTTTTTGTTGATCACTTTTGTATTATGTTACAACTCTTTAAATTTATCAGTGTTATTAAAAAAAAACTAAAACCTATTTCGATCTCATGACGTTGTCTGGAGAACAAAGGAGAGAAACCATTGGAGAAAACATGCTCGCTTGTTCCTTGTCCATTTAATTATATATATTTACTAGATGACAATCTACACCATACGAGAGGTGGATTTAAAAAAAAAAATATTATGTTTAAATGTATATTTTATTATAATATTCTTTTTTTTACATTTTACTAGGGTATTTACCGTGTTACGCGTGGTAAAATTTTTATTTTATTTTTATTTTGTTCACATTTACTATTATATGAATTGTTTTATTTGAGTGTGTATTTTTAGAAGTTTCATTGGTTAAATATGTTTCATTGTTCTTGTTTTATTTTTTTTTCTAATAAATTTGGAGTATGACTTGTTAATTATTTATTACGCAGCACCACATGATCTTTTTATATTACACAGTAGATTTACAATTCATTAAACTGAAAAATAAGTACTATGAATAAAAAATTAAATGCGAGGAATTTGTTTGGTCATTTTTTTAATCTCCGTCGTCAATTTATGTTGACCTCATACGTTGTATGATGTATATTCTTCTGTATTTAATTCTTTATTAATTTTCATTTTATACGTTGAACATAAAATGTTGTTAAAGTAAAATATTTTTAATGATATTACGGCGAGTGATATCATTCAAATGTTTAGCCCTAAGAAGTGAATTACTCTCTCAAATAAAAGGTTCAGTTGTAGTATTTAGGGATCAAATCCACAGGGAACTACGGAGCACAATAGATGTAATCCTAAATGATTATGCTAGGTTGATTAGGTTTAAAATAGTAAATTGCAGTTTTGTAAGCAATGATAAGTTGCTTAAGAGAATGGGTTTAGGTTTAAAACAATAAAAGAAAGTAGTTAGATTCAAGGTTGCTATTCAGATAATTAGGATTATAATGCTGTAGATGTTTTAATGAATTGCTTGCAACATATATGAGAATTCGATTCTTAGACAGATCTAATAGCAATCGCTAAATAGACACATCCATTGATCTTATTGCCAGCAATATCGACCGATGTTTTGACAGCGATATCGGACAATATGGGTTGCTGTCGATCGATGATTCTATAGGAGTATCGATCGATATAGCATAAGATCGAGTCAAAACTGTGTTCACCAAGATCATAGACCGGCTCTCGCACAACCCTAGAGGATCTAAGCTCATGCCAAATGATTTCAGGACAATGATTAACAAGTTAAATCACATCCATGATCATACTCTAGGTAGCTACTCTAGAGTAAGCATTAGGGTTCATTTGGATAATGAATATCAACAATTCAACATTCCATAGTTGAGGCTAATCCCTCATAACTATTTGAACCCTAAATCTAACAAAGAAATCTACTCAGACATAGCTGAGAGATTCATAACAGCTAGGTAAAAGTAGAAACTCATAGATTAGAAGATTGAACTTTTGGTTCTTGGAACAACAAATCTCTTTGTGTGTTTTTTCTAAATCTAGAATTCTATAACCATTAAGAAATTAAGATGAAAAGAAATACTTTATTGCTAGGTATAGAATAGAACAAAGGAACAAGAAAAGTATGCAAAGCTTTTCAAGTACAAAAGGAACTAGAACAATAAAAACATTCAAAAAGCATCTCTAGCCAAACATAATGGCAAAAACTATAAATATGAATTCCATTAGGTTAAAAACTCTTCAGGGGCATTATTGTATTATTGGGAAGACTTGGGCTTCAAGTCGGCCAAGTCGGACTTGTTCTCCACGCATCATATCGATCGATGGTACATGGTGTACATCGATCGATGGAGTATCTCGACTTCATCTTCAATAGAAGCGTCATCGATCGATTACACAGGGTGTGTATCGATCGATATGTGTCATTGTTGTCTGATCTTCATAGTCATCTCGGAAAACTCTCCTTTAAGCTCCAAAAGGGCACCTAAATCATCACTTTACTCCAAAATGCTCCTGAACCTGAAAACATACCTAATAGACTCCAAAACATATATAAAACTCATAAAAACATATCAATACCATGGCTAAAAGCGGGTCAAAATCATGGTATATCAACTCCCTCAGACTTAACCTTTTGCTTGTCCTCAAGCAAACCGTTAGTCTCTTTTGGAAGAAGTTTTAAAAACAGTAGGGACTCAATAAAATCTTAGCTCTAAAATCATCACTTCTACTTTGTTGCAAGGCACATCTCATATTACTAACTACAGAAGTACATTATACCATATCCTAGCTTAGCAACCAAATGCATCTAGCCAATCAACTTAAACAATCCTGTCTGTCCATCCCCTCTACTGATTTCATTTATGCATAAAATAAAGGTGTAGGCTTTACCTTGGGAGTATCGATCAAAGAACACTTGGATTCAACTCATACAAGTTTCAGGCATTCTCATCCTGGTTCCTTTTCTCTCTTTATCCCCCTTCTCTGAATCCCAAAGTTTCTTTTCTTTTATATCAATCCCAATGAACAACTAATGTTCATCTTATTGATCTTTCAACTTTTGTAGTCTCTTTTTTTGACAAAGTGTAGGCGAATAGTGGGGTCATAGGTAATGTACCTCTCCCTTGCTTCCACAATGTGTGATCATTCCTTTGATTTAGAATAGTGGGGTCATGGGTAATGTACCTCTCCCTCAGCCTCTCAGGAAATCATCTCAATCTTTTATTTTCTATTTATTGGATGCCAAAAGAAGGAGAGAAGGAAACCAAATTTTTTGAGACTTTTACCTTCCAGACTTGCATGAGGATTCCGATCCCTTGTATACCAAGCCCCAAGACAAGCAATAGATGTCAGGTTAGGTTGGAAATCGGCTTTGGTTCTTCCAAACAATCATGAAAAGTGTTGTTATAGGATGATCGGTGATCCACTTTAGCATCTATAGTACTTTCTGCAATCAACAATTCTAGGAATGGTGCTAAAGAGTAGTAAGATAAAAAGCAAAAGAAAAAAAAATTTGAAATATTTTTGTCCCTTTCTTTGACTCAATAAAACCAATTTTTGAAAACTTTTTAAAGAGATCAAAAGGTAAAGTAGCATCAGTAATTCACTCCTAAATCATAAAATGTCCTCAGTGTATAACTAGTCGGAGTTAGAGCATAAGAAAGAATAAATGTGTAACTGATATCGAAATTGTGAGCGATATACCTGACCGATGTTCGTATCGATCGATGGTGAGTCACTTCCATCGATCGCCATTGATAGGGTTATGTCGGGCGATGTAGACAGGGTCTCATCGTTCGATAGAGGCAGTGATCGTGTAGCTATGTTCCTAAAAACAAATAAAAACGAAAGTAATAAGTAAAAATAAAATAAAACTAAGTAAGAAAATACCTAACATTGGGTTGCCTCCCACTCAGCGCTTATTTAAAGTCATTTAGCTTGACTATGGAGGTATGGTGGCTAGTGAGGTGGATTGCAGGTACTTGTTGGGAAACAAGTATCCTCCTTGTCTTGTGATTCTTTGAACCATGAAGTCAAAAAGCTTCTTGTGGTTTTCTCGCTTCGGGTCATAATAGCTTGCTAACCATGGACCTCATAGTGGATTCTCTGTAACCACTCCTCAATGCTTGATAAACTGCACTCATGTCGTCCAGTGTTGCTGTAGGTGGTCTCTGGATCAGTACTCATCGGCATGGTGTTGAGGTTTTCGGTATTGTGCACAGGCGATAGGGTGGTATCGATCGATCTCGATGTAGTCCTGTCGATCGATGTGGATGGATGTCCTTCGGTCGATGGGTGCAAAGGCTCGTCGATCGATGCGGATTGGGCAGGTTGGCTCGCGAGCTGGTTCTTGATGTTTTCGATCTCCTGCTGAATATTCTCCACTGTGCATTTCAAATCTTGAATGTCACCTTGTACCGGCCACCAAAACTTGTCTAGTGATCTATGGGAGTCCTCTTCAGATAATTCAATAGATCTGTAGATATCTCTTGTGGCTTCTTCAAGTTCTTCTCTGGTACAGTAGTCTGGTGCGGGATTATCGATCGATGTGCTGGGCATATCATCTATCGATAGCTTCTGTAAGTGACTCTCTATAGGTGCGTTAAAGGTCGTGTCGATCGATGTTGATGGTGCTGCATTGGTCGATGGTCGTCTCTGAGATTCAAGTTCTTTGCGAAGTGCATCCACCTCTTCTTGTAGGGCTTTTCTCTCCTTGCGAGCGAGGTCAATTCTAGACGTATTCCATAGTAGTTCTTCTTGAAGTCTTGAGATGACTTTCTCATGTTCTAAGCTCAATCGTGCTTTCTCCCAGTTGTGTTCACTGGTTCTTTCATTCAGCATGTGTGTGACCTCTGCTTGTGTGTAGAGCTTGCAAACTGGAACTCCTTTAGTGAACTGTTCAGCATGCTCCGGTAGACAGATACAAGAGCGCTCAAACATTGTGGCTCTATTAAGCAGCTTCTCAATCTCTTCTCTGTAGACATGGATGATGTCACCATTGATGCTTCGTGCATAACCACTCTCATCTCTGTAGACACCAAATTCGTCTTTCTTTTCCCAGAAGAAACGACGAACTCCGTGTTTGAAAGCTCTCTTCCAAACTCGTGATGTATATCGATCGATGCTCTCTTCCATGTATCGATCGATATGCGTTGAGCTGAGTTAGAATGAAGGTTCTCTGCACCATCTTGTTCATGAATTGGTTGGTGCTGATCGTTCCGGTGGATGGGTGGTTGTATGTAGGGATTGATTGGTCCATTGGCCATCTGAAGGATGTCTGCAACGTCTTCTTGGGATATTGGAATGATTCTTCCATCTAGTGCTTGTGCATGACCTTCTGGATCCCTGAAAATACCATATTCATCCGGAGTTAGTAATGTAAAATCGATTTTATGTGTTTGTACCTCAGATGGTGTAGATGCTGTATCGATCGATGGTGGATCTGGTGCATCGGTCGATCTGTTGAGGAACATGTCGGTCGATGGCTGGTTCTCCGTGTCGGTCGATACGGGTGCTTCAGGTCGGATCGCGGATGGTAGTGGTGTTGTATCAACTGCAAAACTCTCATGATAACTGCTTCCCCAGCTTCCAATCGAGTAATCTCCTTCTCGTGGTTTGTGTGGGACATAGAATGGTGCGTAGTAAGGTTCGTAGCCGTTGATTCAAAACGTCGTTTGAGCGATCTGGGTTGGGGCATATCGGTCGATGGAGAAGGGTCTCCATCGGTCGATGGTCGAAAGATGAAAGATGGGAGGGTAAGTCTAAGTTCGTCTTCTCGAAGAAATCTATATTCGGTGGCTCGTTCCTCTTCATAATCTGCATCGTACTCCTCCTGAGTAGTGATGCTAGCTAGCTCGGGCATGTAATGATCGTTCTCCCAATCATTGGTGCCAAAATCGCCGTCTGGAAACTCTTCTTCAATCTTTTGGAATAGCGTATCGATCGATGACCATGTGTATTCATCGGTCGATTCTGGTCGGCTGGTATCGGTCGATGGTAGAAGACTACCATCGGGCGATAGATCTGGATCAGTTTCATACTTGGCCATGGAATCATACTCGTGGGCACAAAAACATGTTGCTACGAGTGCTGGGTTCTTCATCCTTGGAAACTTGATGACTGGAACAGGATTGTAGTGGATGGTAGGGTTGATGAGGGTTAGACATAGCTTGTTGGATTTGAGATCACAAACGGCACAACCTGTGGCTAAGAAGGCTCTTCCAAGTAGTAGAGAAGTCTTGAAGTTGAGCTTGTTGGCTAGAACATGGAAGTCTGTAGGAATTAGAGCATCTCCAATCTGTACCTCAAGGTTTCTAACTATTCCTCCAGAGTTCTGTTGAGAACAATTCACAAAGATGAAGGATTCTTCAATAGGCTCGATCTTCAGACCTAGCTGGTCTGCCATAAGCTTGGGTAGGATGCTGACTCCAGATCCTGTATCACATAGGGCACGAGGGAACTCAACACCTCTGATGGAAGATGGTATTGTGAACTTCCCTGGATCGCTCTTCTTCTCCAGTGTGGTCTTCTTCTTTAGACTGTCTCTGACTTGATGAATCATCCTCTTTATGTCTTCTTCTGTCTCTCTTGTCTCTCTGAAAAACATCCACAATCTATGTGAAAAGTAGGCTTCTTCGAAAGGTTTCTCTTTAGGTATTCTGAGAACTCTTTTTCTGAAGCTTGACAATTCTTTCTCATTAGCTTCCCTTTTATAAGGCTTTGGCATCTTCTCTTTCATTTTTCTGAGAACTCTTCCATTAGTTTCCTTTTCTATCTCCATGGACTCAAAGATATCTGTGAGTCTCTCCAAGGTGGCTTTCTGAGGGCTTCTAGTAGTGTAATACTTCTCCTGGAATGCGTCAATACGTGCACCATCTATCTTGGGGGAGTTGCAGTCGGCGTTGGGGTACCGTGTATTGGGCGACACTGACTAGAGTGTGTCGGGCGATATCATGGTCTTCCTATCGATCGATAGGAGGGTGATCATGTCGGTCGATAAAGTGCGGATCGATCTTGACAGGGACGGGCGGATGTGGGTGACGTTCTGCGAAGGCTTCGTGAGGCATAATCTGGACGGTACTGCACTCGTACGGGTACTTGTCTAAGTCCATCGATCGACACTCATCAAAGTCTATCGATTGATGTACATGGGAACGTATCGGTCGATGATCACGGGGTGATATCGATCGATAGTAGTCGGGAACGAAGTTTCTCTCATCATCAGATTGCTGAATCCCTTCTACTACCTCTTGCCAAAAATCATCATCCAAGACAGCATTGATGTTATGGTTGTTGGCAAGCTCCTGCTTTTTTAGGGCTTCTACTGTTTGAAACACCTGAGTCTCCAGTTTCTTCATATGGGTGTTTAAAGCATCTAGCTTTGGAGTGTGTTGTAGACGGAGTTGATTTTCCCATTGAAGTCTGTCTGGAGTTTCTACTGACTCTCAAGGACCTCGTCAAGCATCTCCTCCAGTTTAGTATCTTGGGTGGGTGGGTGTGGGCTGGAGTAGAATGAGTTTCCATAGCTTATGTTGTTGTTGGGGTTGCTGCTGAAGGTGTTGGGCTTCTGTGAATTCTGGTTGAAGTTGCTTCTCTGGCCTGTGTAGTTTCTGTATCCTCCTTGGTTACCAGATCTTTGAAAACCAGCTCCACTGACCCAGTTCACATCTTTTTCTATATAATCTTCACATGCAGTCTCTGCATCCTCCACTGAACAAATCTGCTTGTTTAGTAACTTCTGAATGGTATCCAGCTGTGCTTGTACTTCATTGATGTATTCCTTCCCAAGGAATGATGTAGCTTTTTTCTTCATGAAGTTCTTTGTGCTGTTGCTGGAAGCTAAGTTATCAATTAACTTCATAGCCTCTTGTGGATTCCTGGTGTTGAAGTTGCCATCACTAGCTGTATCAAGAGCTCTATGATAATCCAATGTGATGCCTCTGTAGAAAGTGCAAAGAAGTTGTACTTTGTTGAAACCGTGGTGTGGGCAATCTCTTTGGTAGGACTTGGATCTGTTCCATCCATCTTTGAATGACTCTTCAGGATTCTGAGTGAATGTAGCAATCTTTTTCCTCCATTCTTCAGCGCGTGACTCATCAAAGAAGTTACGCAGGAATGCGTTCTTGATGTCACTCCAGGTTGTGAGAGAACCTGGTGGTAGTTGTCTCAGCCATTGCAAAGCTTCTCTAGATAGAGAGTACTTGAAAAGCTTGCAGAGAAGATAATCTTGAGGGACTCCATTGGCTTTTATGACGGTTATGAGATCCTCGAACCTCTCCAGATGGTCCATAGGATGCTCATTGGATAACCCACAGAAAGGTATTTGTCTTACAAGGGTGTAGTACTGCGGCTTAAGCTCGAAATCTTCTCTCTGAATAGCAGGAGGGCGGATGGCTGATCGGTTGGAATAGAACTAATCTGGACGGTTGTAGTCAGCCATAGATCTAGCTTTAGCCTCTTCTACAGGTTGAATGATGTCTGTAGGTGCAGTCTCTTGCTCAGGTATGATCTCCTTCTGAGCGTTCAGCTTCTGATCTGCTGCATTACGCAAGTGACCAACTCGATCACGTAGGTCTCCATTCTCATCGGTAGTGAGAATAATAGGCGCTTCCATGTCTCGCCGGTTAGTATCGATCGATGTAAGATGAGGTATATCGATCGATGTCGGATGAAAGGTATCGGTCGAAGAACGGTTGTTGATGTCGAGCGGTGAGAGTATCGGTCGACGTTGAAGGTGTCTCGGTCGACTGTGGTAGGCAAGTATCGGTCGAGAGGGATGTGTTGATGTCGATCGATGAGGAGCGTAGGTCTTTGCGGATACTACGTTCCAAGCCGTGAGGATCTTCTGAGTACAAAAGGTGTTTGTTCTTGTTGCTTCTAGTACTGCTGGGCATATACTTGAAAAAGACAAGAAAAAAAAAAATTGGTGTCAGAAGATAATTAAACAATAAAAGAAAAATAACCTAGACCTAATCAGATTAAATCTAATGTTTATCAAAGTTCCCCAGCAACGGCGCCTAATTTGATATCACTCAAATGTTTAACCCTAAGAAGTGAATTACTCTCTCAAATAAGAGGTTCAGTTGTAGTACTTAGGGATCGAATCCACAGGGAACTACGGAGCACAATAGATGTAATCCTAAATGATTATGCTAGGTTGATTAGGTTTAAAATAGTAAATTGCAGTTTTGTAAGCAATGATAAGTTGCTTAAGAGAATGGGTTTAGGTTTAAAACAATAAAAGAAAGTAGTTAGATTCAAGGTTGCTATTCAGATAATTAGGATTATAATGCTGTAGATGTTTTAATGAATTGCTTGCAACATATATGAGAATTCGATTCTTAGACAGATCTAATAGCAATCGCTAAATAGACACATCCATTGATCTTATTGCCAGCAATATCGACCGATGTTTTGACAGCGATATCGGACAATATGGGTTGCTGTCGATTGATGATTCTATAGGAGTATCGATCGATATAGCATAAGATCGAGTCAAAACTGTGTTCACCAAGATCATAGACCAGCTCTCGCACAACCTTAGAGGATCTAAGCTCATGCCAAATGATTTCCGGACAATGATTAACAAGTTAAATCACATCCATGATCATACTCTAGGTAGCTACTCTAGAGTAAGCATTAGGGTTCATTTGGATAGTGAATATCAACAATTCAACATTCCATAGTTGGGGCTAATCCCTCATAACTATTTGAACCCCAAATCTAACAAAGAAATATATTCAGACATAGCTGAGAGATTCATAACAGCTAGGTAATAATAGAAACTCATAGATTAGAAGATTGAACTTTTGGTTCTTGTAACAACAAATCTCTTTGTGTGTTTCTTCTAAATCTAGAATTCTATAACCTTTAAGAAATTAAGATCAAAAGAAATACTTTATTGCTAGGTATAGAATAGAACAAAGGAACAAGAAAAGTATGCAAAGCTTTTCAAGTACAAAAGGAACTAGAACAATAAAAACATTCAAAAAGCATCTCTAGCCAAACACAATGGCAAAAACTATAAATATGAGTTCCATTAGGTTAAAAACTCGTCAGGGGGATTATTCTAATATTGGGAAGACTTGGGCTTTAAGTCGGCCAAGTCGGACTTGTTCTCCACGCATCATATCGATCGATGGTACATGGTGTACATCGATCAATGGAGTATCTCGACTTCATCTTCAATAGAAGCATCATCGATCGATTACACAGGGTGTGTATCGATCGATATGTGTCATTGTTGTCTGATCTTCATAGTCATCTCGGAAAACTCTCCTTTAAGCTCCAAAAGGGCACCTAAATCATCACTTTACTCCAAAATGCTCCTGAACCTGAAAACATACCTAATAGACTCCAAAAAATATATAAAACTCATAAAAACATATCAATGCCATGGCTAAAAGCGAGTCAAAATCATGGTATATCAGCGAGCACTAATTTTCTACATTATTATCAGTTATTTTTTAAAATATATCATATATAGTTAATTAATATGAATTATAAATTGTATATATTTGACGATTATTTTTTGTTATAACAAGATTTTCATTTCCAGTTTTATACATTCAGTAATTTTATTAAAGTATATGTTTTTAATCCTATATAGTTAACCGCACAAATGTGAACCTATAGTAAAATTTACTTATTAAACTTTTATTTTCTTTGCAAATTTTTTTGTTCTGTATCTATTGTGCACTACTTTTGTTTTTCCTTCTCGATTTTTCAGATTTATTCCTCTATACTTATTTTAAGTTAATATATTTTCATTTTTTTCTTCTCTCAAAAAATTATATACTTTTGTATATTTCTTCAATAGCTATATTATATTTCTGTATATAATAAATTTTTGTATATTTTATTTAATATTTTTTATATTTATTTTATATCCTATCATTTTATTAATTTTTATTTAATAATTTATCACTTTCTCTCAGTTTTATATATGTGTTGATGTTAATTCTATACTGAAATGCGGTGTAGTAACATAGAAAAGTTTTTTTTTAAATGCTGAAAATTTCTATAGATTTAAGATATCCTAAGATTTATTAAAAAAAATGTAGAAGAGATTTATCTTCTTAAAGTGTGAATAGCAAAACAATATTAATATTATGTTAGTGATTTTACGAATTGAAAAACATACATTCATTATAGTAAAATTAATAATTATTAAAAGATTATTTTGTATTAATTGATAAATTATTTATTTTAAAATCATAATAATTATGTAATTTAGAATATGAAAATATTTTGTATCTGGAGTTACTATGAGAATGAATACTGTAAAACAATTTCATTCTAATTGTGTTTGCATGTTTTTGCCTTTAAAATTTTCATTAATCAACTTTCTAGTGGCAAATCACTCTATGTAGTATATTTCTTTTATTTTTAACTGGGTTCTTACTATAAAAATAGAGTATATTTCTTTTAAGACTAAAATACTATATATTATTTGGAATGTTTCTGAAAGTCCATTTCTTTGACTTAAACACAAAAAGTACAACTTAAGTTTTTTTTATATCTTGTCTCATTTCTGTTCTCCACACTTTTGATATATTTTATTTTGGTATCACATAATATATAATTAGCAACCATTTCTTTTATACCAATTCAAAAGTATGAAAATTTCTGTGACCTAGATTACAGTAATTAGGTAACAATAACATAAATTTTTCAAAAATGCAAATATCTTTACTCTTCACTGAAATATAACTTCTATATCCTTAAATTGCGACAATCTATATAAAGAAAAATTTTGCTTGCAGATTAACAATCTTTTAAACTTCACTTGACATGATCCAACAGATTTGGAAAGAAATTCGAAACTATTGTATTGATTCAATATCATTCTTGTTGTCATATGACATGGCTTCTTGAACTACCCTCTAACTTTCTTTTTATAGTTTTCTTCCTTCTCTAACTGTTTCCGCGATCTTCGGGGTCCCCACTTCAACCTCGTATCGTTCGTCGATCACGATGCGACATCATGACATGGGCCTAAGCCTTATTACGACTACTGGTCTTGTCCTCATTCTTGCTTTATTTCTTGGCTTGCTTGCGGGTCTGTTCATTTATCCCTTCGATGCACCTCGAGTTCATGGGCCCGATTTTGGGTCCAACAGATACCCAGGAATTAAATACTTTATTTTATTTATAAAATAACTTAGGTACTGTAGTGTACTATTCTTAAAATATGTCAAGTATCCATAGTATTCTGGTGGTAAAGACTTTGTTTGGAAAGAAAATAATCTGGGTTCGATTCCTGATCAATCAATTTTTATTTTTTTCTTTCAGTGGAAGCCACAAATATGCTGACACGGCGCGCTGGGAGTGAGAAAAGTACCCCATTATAATATAAACTATATCGGATAATATATTTAAATTTGTTATATTTATCTTTTTTATTTATATGTGAATTTTAATATATTAAATTATATTGAACTAATTTTTAAATTTGATTTTTATATTTTTAGATTGAAGTAAGTATTTGAATATAATTGAAGGAAAACAAGGATAATTTTGAGGAGATGGGTGCTTATGATTAGGCTGATGTTTGTATGTTTGTATCCGAACTTGATTAGGCTGATGTGTAGGATGTTTGTATGTTATGTATGTTTTGTTTGTTGTAACCCTATTTATGATTAGGCTGATGTTTGTATTTTTGTCGAAACCTCCTTAAATTTGTATTAGTCTTCTCAGACGACTAATAATTAAGTCGTCTGAGAAGTCTAACACCAGTTCTTAATACATACTCATAAAGCCTAGACGACTTAGTAGAAAACTAATAATTAAGTCGTATGAAAAGTCATTCAGCTGGAAAACTTTCCAAATGACTTAATTATTAGTCATCTGAGAAGACTAACACAAATTCTTAATACATACTCATAAAGCCTGGACGACTGAGTAGAAGACTAATAATTAAGTCGTATGTTAAGTCATCTAGCTGGAAGACTTTCCAGATTACTTAATTATTAGTCGTCTGAGAAGACTAACACAAATTCTTAATACATACTCATAAAGTCTGGACGACTTAGTAGCAGACTTATAATTAAGTCGTCTGGAAAGTCATCTAGCTGGAAGACTTTCCAGATGACTTAATTATTAATCGCCTAAGAAGACTAACACAAATTCTTAATACATAGATTCATAACACAAATTCTTAATACATAGATTCATAACATAAATTATTAATACATAGATTCATAACACAAATTCTTAAAATATAGATTCATAACACAAATTCTTCTGGACGACTTAATTAAAGGTCATTCTTTAGATTGTGCTTTTGTATGGCCAGCTTCTCTGTATACTGAGCATCTATAAACCCTATGATGCTTTGGGGTTTGCGTCCTCTCATCCGGGATACCTCCAACCAAGATTGTCAAAGTAGAAGTTTTCAAGACTTCCAAGTCAAATGATAGTATAGAAAGGTTGTCGAACCACAGAGAACTAGAGACTTATAACACCAACAATACACAAGCTCTCCTAATCTAAATAAATAAGAAGATGGATGATTTGTAACCAGCTAAGTTCCTAGAAATATAAACAAAGTAATCTCAAATCCAATCAAGAAACAACTACAAGAACTACATTTAATAAATAAGAACAACTAGGATTCATGGATTAGGCATTTGACTTCTTGTGATTATCCAATCTAGGGTGAGGTTTCAAGCAATCTATCAAGTCCTATAGGTCTAGACACAATTCTAAATTAGTCCTTTCTCAAGATAAAAGCTCCTTTGCTATCAATCTCTAAACATCAAGTGTCCTTGGTCTAAATCAATCAAGGAAGCATTGAGAACAAGTCTAATAACCATCTAAGCATCCCTAGCATCAAGTGTCCTTGGATAAGCAAGCAAAAAGCATAAATACTTTGGTTCATGCATTTCATCATACACCTTGTGGGCATGAAATGTCTAGGACTCTATCCTAGAATGATCATGTCTAAAATAGTATTAAACTCAAGTAATATGCATAGAACATGATGGATCTAACCCTATACACCCTAGATCATCATCTAATCACTCTAATCATCTAAATCCATGAATCCCAAAGCTAACTACTCTCTAATCTCCATGAAAAGCCTTAAACCCATATGAGAGTCAAGACTAATCATGATAATGAGAAAGAGAAGACGAAATTTAGATGAAGAACTTTCTTAAATTGATATAAAGATTCAAGCTTTTACAATGAGAGGCACAATTCTTGAGAGAAAATGATCTAAGGTTCCCAAAAGGGATTACAAGAGCATTTATAGTGGCTTAGAAAACCTAAAAATAACAAAGTAAAATGACCAAAAGGTCCTTAGGAATGTTATATTTTCGACCAAAGCAAAGCCCATACCCGGGTAAGGATTACTCGTCCAACCCAGGTGGCACGACCCGAGTAACTCGACCAGCGTCTCTTCATGCCTTGGACGAGCTGGCCTCCTACCCCGGGTGGCTCAACTCGGGTGACTCTTCTTGTTCCTCGTTAGGTCTTGGACAAGTGGGCATCCTAATCCGGGTGGCACAACCCGGGTGACTCGACCAGCTTCTCTTCACGCCTAGGCGAGCGGGTAAGCTAACCCGGGTGCTTCAACCCGGGTATGTTGATATGTCTTCAGTGATATGATCGTAACTCCTCCAATATAGCTCCAAATGACTTGAAACCACTTCCATTGGAAAGCTAACTCAATTTCCCATGTCTTTCAGAATCTTAGCAACAGAAGACATCTTTAAGGCCTCCATCTATGTTCATCTTTCACCCCATTTTGGATCACAATGCTCCCAAATACCTCTAATCACTCCATGGCACACTCCAATACCTAATTAGGACAAATGAATGCAATATGGTCTAAAGATATCTAGTTCCTAGTATATATGATCGAAATGCACAAGATATGAATGCTAAAACTATGTAAATATGC
This sequence comes from Eruca vesicaria subsp. sativa, assembly GCA_932364175.1. NCBI lineage: Eukaryota > Viridiplantae > Streptophyta > Magnoliopsida > Brassicales > Brassicaceae > Eruca > Eruca vesicaria. Next base: position 633,207 of record CAKOAT010708486.1, on the reverse strand, counting down.
CTCATATCAGATTGCCATCTTGATTTCTTCTGTCTCCTTGGACCACGCTTTTCGGCCGGAGGATCGCATGTGCATTCCTTAACTTGTTGTCCAGCACAAGGATATATATTCTCTGAGTATCCTGCAAACAAATAATTCTTTGAGTACACTGGATGTACAAGTGTGGAGATATGCACATGAGCATGTGATCCAGCAGCTATAGCATGGAAGCAAGGTATTTTCTCCACTTGATAGACACCACAATCACACTTTCCATTCTCCAAATCAACCACACAGTCCATTTTGCCACCTTTCACAAAGAATTTCCATCCATCAATTGCTTGGACCCTCATCGTATCCGCTATCTCCGTTCGAACAGCAAGTAAGTATTCAACACCCCGACTATGATTTGTTATGAGACTCAAAGCATTGTTGGTGTAAAAAACCGTAATCTCGAAATCAATGTCTACGATTATTTCAGTTAAAGATCAAAATCATTACTTTCCGCAAAAACTAAAATACGTTTTATAAAACACGATAAGTTGTTTTATAAAACCCTAAGGACTTTCCGATACAAAGGAAATCCGCGGAAAACTTGGAAATCGTCATCTCGGAAGAACGAACGAAACAAACGCCGATTACACGATTGCCCAAGTTAAGCACAAAACCGCGAAAAACCGCATCCGCCGTAAACCACGAGCAGGTTCGACTGAACAAAGTTCAATGTACGACGAGCCAAACCAACCGGTTCAGCTCGCCGTACGGCGAACTGGTCGGTCCCGGACCAGCTCGCCGTACGGCGATCTAGGTGGCAACGGACCAGCTCACCGTATGGCGAGCTGGTCACTTCCCGAACAGCTCGCCGTACGTTGAGCTGACTGTCCCGAGCCTCGACCTCCCACGTCCTCGACTCAAGGCATACGTCCTTTGGCTCGATCGTGTTCTGAACCACGATTGAAACGTCTCTCGTTTCGTCTCGATCCGTCCTATCGTTCAAGTTTTACGATAAAAACCGTAAAGTCTTGTTTTCTCAAAAGAACTCAAGGAAATTGTATAAAAAGGCAACGGTTAAACGAAACACCGAACATTACCTAACTATACGATTTACTCGAGATTTTTTCGTGAAAAATCATAAAAAAACACATTTTTAATAAAACCTCGAGTAAATCGTAGAAAACGGCAACGATTAACTGAAACATCGAGCATTGCCAAAAATTTGCGATTAACTCGAGAAAATTATTTAAAAACGGCATCACATCAGGAAACAATCTCATATAAAGTCATAAAACGGTTTTATCGCAAAACGGCTCGAAAAGTCCTAAAACCCGATAAAAGCCAACTTGCGACTTTAAACGAAATCCAGCCCAAGATACAATGACGGTTTTAAGATTTACTCGCAGAAAGAAGATAAATGTCAAGTTTGAAGATAAATCTCAAATTTGAAGATAAATAGAAGATTTCCGCACAGAAAAGGAAAGATCGAGATAAATGGAAGATTCCTGATAAACTCGAATCTGAGAAAAATGGAAGGACTAAACCGCCTAGGAAGGGAGTATATAAGCAAGAGGCAGAGGACAGAAGCAGGGGAAGAATTCTAGACCTAGAGAGGCGGCTGTTAGCTTAGGCGAATTTAGGACTTAGGTGTTTAGACTAGGAAGTCGGATTCTTAGAACGCTTTGACGTCTAAGTTCCGCGATTCTCTTTGTAACATCAGTCAATCTCTTATCCAATAAAAGCTCTTACGCAACTTCTTTACTTATACTCTGTTCGTCGTTATTTTCGTTCATCCATATTCTGTTAACTTTGTTCGTTTTAGTGATTTCCGCAGAGATCCAGGACCTCGGGAGAATTAGGGTTTTCCCTCATTTTCCATATTTGACGGAAAATTGACAGTGTGAATTTCGGTTCCCACAAGCATCTTCTCTCCTTTTCCAAAACCACTTTCTTAGATTTTCTCTTATGTACTCCAACAGGAACTGAATCGGAAATCCTCTAGCTCGCTTCAGTGTGGAATCAATAGATTCAGCGATGTTTCTTGTTTTTATGTTGTACCTATCTCTCTGACAATAAACCCTTGACCATAGGCTAACGTCGACATTTTCTAAATACGTTGCAAGGTCTGGGTTTGCACTCCGTATCTCAGCCTTATACTGGTCAAAATCTGAAACTGTATGATCATAAGCAGCACCTTTCACCAAGTACAATAGATGTTTCCCTTTATACTTTTTGACAATGTTATCTTGAAGGTGATAATAACATATTCCTCGGGTTGTCCAAGGAAATACCTTATCACACGCACTTTTAATCGTCGTGTGCCGGTCGGAGACTATCACCAAAGGCTGCTCATCAGATACACAAGTAGCCAATTTTGTGAAAAACCATTCCCATGAAGTGTAGCCAATTTTGTGAAAAACCATTCCCATGAAGGTTCATCTTCAGCATCTACGATCCAAAGAGCCAATGGAAATATCTGAAAATTCCCATCTTGTGCGGCTGCAACTAACAAAACACCTCCATACTTCCCACTTAGGTGAGTCCCATCCACCACAATGACTTTCTCTGATACTTAAAACCTTTGATAGAAGCTCCGAAAGAGAGAAACATATACTTAAATCTATTGATGGAATCAAGTTCTATAGCCGTGATAGAATCGGGATTTGCTAAGGAGATTTGCTCGAGATATGATGGCAGACGCGAATATCCATCTTCTGCTGATCCTCTCACCAATGTTTGTGCATATAAAAGTGCTCTGTATGAAGTGGTGTAATCAAGCGTCATGCCAAACATGTTCTTCATTGCATCAGTGATATGCTGCAGAGTCAACCCATCAATGATTCCAACACAATCAATGAAAAGCCTACCAACATACTTCGGAGTACAGTGTCTCCGTTGAGCGATTCGGTCTCCCACTGAGCATGTATGTGTTTCCATATACTTCGTTACCCAAAACGTGTTTGTCTCATGTTTCACACTCGCTCTGATCTTCCATCCACTACCACTAACCCGACATGTTGCCACAAGGAGAGTTTTCGTTGACTTGTATATTCTAAAGGAGATCTTACACCTCACTGCTGTCAACGGCAGCTTTGAAAGCAGTGCATCCTTGCTAACAAAACTCTGGTTGACATAGATACTGTTACACTTTGATCTTCCTCCTTCACTAGCATATGTCTTTTTTAAATCTTCAAAACACATATCATCATCTTCTTCCTCATCCTCATCTTTAACCTTTCCATAAACACTGTAATCCTCACCATTCTTGTCCGCTTCGGCAACAATAGAGATATCCTCATCCTCCTCCCATCATCCTTCTCCCCATCATTCTCCTCCCCATCATGATTTTCATCTTTAACCAAATCATCATCATCATTTTCAAAACATCCATCAGCTTCATCAGCTTCATCAGCTTCTTCCCTTTCCTCTCAAACCGTTTCCACCTTGCTACGGCTTGATACATAAAGCCGTACTCCATGCGTATTGGTTATCTAGAGCAAGTTTCGAACTTTTCTATCACTTGTAACATGAATAGGAGGGATGTCTGGATACAACTGTTGAATCATTTCTGCTGGTAGGGAGTAGGTTATCTCCACATATTATGTGCTCATGTTCCAGGTTAAAATCTTATTGAGCCATTGAAACAAGTTCAGCATGTGTCGAACCTTCACTCAAAAGAAACATTCTCGCTCCTTTGAAATTATCAACCACAAAATCCCAACAGCCATCTTTGAACAACCATTCTCCATACACTACATGTAACTGACGAATCATCTGCAAAAATTAAAAATAAAAATACATTAGTAAACATAGAGAAAATGAAAGTTTACTAAACATTGACGCAGACGACATACAAGTAAGTCGTTCGGACGACTTAACCGTAAGTCTTCCAGACAGGTCATTTTTGCAATTGAAATTTAAATGGGACAATTTACTTCTAAGTTGTCTAGCTTTGTATGTTAAAAAAAATCTAGATGACTTATAAGTAAGTCGTCTAGGAAAAACGAGCTAGTTATGCATTTGACCGAATTGTGTCAGATATTTGAATTTTCTCGGACGACTTACCAGTAAGTCTTCTCTGGAAAAGTTAAAATTTTAATATTTTATGATATTTTAACTTTCCAAGAGACGACTTACTGGTAAGTCGTCTAGGAAAAGTCAAATATCTGACACAATTCGGTCAAATGTAAAAATAGCCCGTTTTTCCTAGGCGACTTACGTATAAGTCGTCTAGAGTTTTTTTTAAACATACAAAGCTAGACGACTTAGAGTAAGTCGTCCGTTTGGCCAGACGACTTATCCGTAAGTCTTCTACATCCAGAAGACTTACGAGTAAGTCTTCTAGGCAAACAAACCTGGAAAACAATTTAATTTCATACCTCAAACTAGGTGAGATGACTTCCTTAGCACACATAGTCTTCTCCAACCACCCATAACATCAAACGAAAGTAACCCACCAAGAATGGTATGCATAAATGGCTCTATCAACCATAAAAAAATTTGAATCAAAAGCTTGGGTTTTTTGTATGAATATGAAGACAAAGTAAAATAGAAGTTGTTTTTTAGTTCATAACAATTGAGAAATAGAGTGTGTAAATCGATTTTAGGTGCACTGAGAGCTTCAAATTGGTTGTTCATGGTAGTTAGGGTATTGATGGCAATGAAAATCTTGTAAATACTTGAAGATGATGAGATTGAGAGAGTAAAAAACAATTTTCGAAAAAAAAAATGTATTGCCATTTTCGTAAATAATGTGAACAAGTGGGGTGAATATGACAAAAGAAAAGTCAAAAAAAGAAAGGTTAATTTTGTGTTTGACTTTGAGTTTTGCGTTAAATTTTCCAAAAGCCCATTAATACCTATATAGATAAAAAAAATTCAGTACAACAAGTTGAGCGCCATGAACTGTATTCTGGAGAGCGGCTAGGGTTTTGGCGATGGAGATATCGATTTTCAGCCCCTGCAACTCCTGATCCCGATCCAAGATTTCGACGCTTCCGGTGGCATATAAAAGAAGGGAGACAACCCACACTCCTTGTGATCTCGGCGTTTCTCTCTTTCTTTTGTTGTCGAGGTTGGTGGCGTCTCAGTCAAGTTTCAGAAGATTTCCTTTGAAATCTCATCTCCTCTCTGATCATTACGACCATCGTCGAAGTTGAGTTGTTGTGCATCACCGGTTTTCAACGCTGAGGCTTTTGCCTTAGTGGTTCTCAACATCATCCATATGCTTTGATCCAACGTTGAGGCTTTTGATTTAGCGGTTTCACTTTGGTGGTTCTCACTCTGTTACGATTCGATACGCTGAAGCCTTTGCTTTAGTGGTTTCACTTCATAGATTACGGGATCATCTTGTGGTTCATCGGCCACGCTATTGATTTGTCTCACAGTGTTTGGAGTCCTTTGTTTCGAAACATAGATTACTACCATTTGACACTCTGTTTTTCCTTTATAAAAACAGAGTACGCTGAGGTCTATTTGTATGGGAACCCCTGGACACCTAAGGTCTGTCCATATGGCGGATACCAAGGGTAAGGCTATCCAGGAAGAAGAAGAACCTTTTTAGTTCGAGATGGATGATGACTCTCAGGTCTTGGATGAGTTTCGGCTATCTCTCATCAGCAAAGTACTAAACCTGAAGAAACAGAATGTGGAAATGGGAAATTTCTCAATGGGGTATATGCCCAAACAATGGGTTATGCAAGACAGATTAACAGCCAATGATCTTGGTAATGGGAAATTTCTCTTCAATTACGAATGAGGAGGACATCAACACTGTGCTTCGCCTAGGCCCTTTCCATTACAGTTATTGCATGTTTGTCCTCGTGAAATGGGAGCCCATTGTTCATGATGATTACCCTTGGGTGATCCCATTTTGGGTTCGCTTAACTGGAATGACTTTGCACTTATGGACTGTTAAGAATCTGCGTGGACTAGGTGGACGCATAGGAAAATTTGACACTTTAGAGCTTGAAGAAGGACGAATGCTGATTGAGGTTGACACAAGGAAGCCTCTGAAATTCAAGACAATGGCCTCCTCTCCACATGGGGAAGAAGCAACTATTGAGATCACTTACGATCTCTTGTTCAAACATTGTACTACTTGTGGGTACTTATCCCATGAGAAAGAACAATGTCCTATAGCTATGGAAGCTGGTCGTGGTAATTCTGCTCGAGCGGGTGTTTTCTTGAGAGTCCAGTTACCCAGAGATGTGCGTACTCAGGCTATGCAGGATCATTCAAAAGAATCTACCAAGGTCACCCATGATAGGTCTGGGAAACTTGATGATAATCCGTCTCTCTGCTCGGGATTATTCATGTCGATATGGAGACGGCACATCAACTCGTCAGAAAGTATTAATGATCGAGAATGAAAGTCGCAGGGAACAATACCTTGATAGGGTAATGAAATCAGGAGATGCGTGGAAACCAAACCAATCTACTAGATCCCCATATGTATGCAACAGTGAAGTCCAATGGTGTGAAAAAAATTGATCACTGATGCTTCTTCGAGGCGAGGGGTGGCACGAGCTCAGCGACGGGTATCGTCGGATGTACATCCTTATGATCATACTCCAGTTGATAATGAGGCGGATGGACCTCGTTTTGCTGATCATCGATGGGAGGAGCAGACACATTTGGAAGAACCTAGGGGACAAGATCATCGATGATCAAAGAAGTTCGCAAGTGCTATTGTGTCTCCACATGTTCCTCTTATCGAGACTGAAACACGCCGGTCAATAAACCAGTCTCATCCTACCGTTGTTCCATATGAGCAACAGGTCACTCATCGAGAATCTTTTGGGCTCAAACACAACAACACGGAGAAGCCATTAGAGAGCACCATAGTGTCTCCACTGCGATCTTCTCATGTCATGGAGTCTAATGTCACTAAGCGATCAAAAAGAGCAACTCGTGCTCTTACATTCTCTCCGAATTCTCTGCACGTGGAAATTAATGGACTGGAGGGAGATCAGATGATAGGCGCGCTGAATGATATGGAGGCAACAATGGAACTGGATGAAGAGAAGCTGGAATATGGTGATCAAGATGATGATTTATTGGGGGAAGAGCTTCTGGCGTTGCAGGAGAAGGAGCGACAGGGAAAGGACCCTCGCACGCACTTGGGATCCTCTAGAGGATTGACCCGTAGGGATAGAACAAAACCTCTACGCTAGTGGAACCGATTGAATGCTCCATTGGGTATTAAATAAAAAACGGAGTTTCTTCATCGTGGCTCACCAAGGAACCATGCTGCTTCCTCTCCTGGTCCATGGATAAGAAGAAATATAGTCAAGGACGTGAGAGGAGGAGCAGTCAACATGGTCAAGATTCTGATGGTTTGATGGGATCCAAAAACCCATCAAAGCAGTATCCATGAGAACACTCAGTTGGAACTGTCGAGGGATCTGAAACAACCTCACAGTTCGACGCCTTACGGATATGTGTCAGAAGCATCGCCCAGGACTTGTATTTCTTTCTGAGACGAAGAATAAGAGGCTGCTGTTGCAAGACATTCAGGCCGACTTAGGATTTGATCGCTTGTTTACCGTTGAAGCCACTTGGCCGCAGCGGAAGTTTAGCTTTATTTTTTATGGATGAATTTTTCAAGTAAAAGTTTTATTTTCAAATAACAGAATGATTGACATTGAGGCAGTCATTGATGGAATAAAAGTCTATATGACATTCGTTTATGGGGATCATGTATTAGAACGACGAGATTTAGTCAGGGAATGTCTTACGCATTTCTCAACATCAAGAACTGGACCCTGGTTTATGATTGGTGATTTTAATGAAATAACTTGTCATGAGGAGAAGGAAGGTGGTAGACAACGTACAGATAGCTCATTCTTACCCTTTAAGCAGATGTTGAGTAACTGTGGTATGCTGGAATTTCCCTTCACAAGAAATATGCTTTCCTGGGTAGGAAACAGAGCAGGAAGAAATACGATTAGATGCCTCCTTGACAGAGCTGTTGGGAATGAGGACTGGCATGAACAGTTTCCTTATTTAAAAGTACAATATATGAGATTATGGGATCAGATCATCGTCCGATCTTAGCTGACATTCTAAAAAGGAAGCCGAGAAGATAAAAAAATTTCAAATTTGATAAGAGATGGCTCAATAATGAGGAGCTCTGGCAGGTCATTTTAGAGGGCTGGAAATCACCTGATCTTCCACCAAATGCGAGTATCATGGAGCATATCATAAGCTGCCGGCAAGCCTTATCAGACTGGAAAATATAATCTGAATTCAGAAAATACCGTGGAGGAGTTGAAAGAGAAGGTGGATCTACTATCTTGAAATGATGATGCCACTACAGAGGAGATCGCGGCAGTGTTAAAGAAATTTTCTGATGCTCTTAAGGCAGAAGAAATGTTTTGGAAGCAGAAATGTAGGGATTTCTGGCTGAGGGAAGGTGATCGAAATACAAATTTTTTTCATGCTCTTACAAAACAGAGAAGAGCAAGGAATAAGATAACTCAATTTCTGGATGAAGATGGAAATGTTGTAGAGGATGAGGAAGGATTGGTAGCCATTGCTACAAATTATTTTAGACATATTTTCCAGTCCTCAAACCCTGCGGAGATAGAGGATGCCTTATCTGAGGTTACTACTACGATAACACCAGCTGATAACGAGAACCTAACAGCTCTGGTTACTAAGTGGGAGATTAAATTGGCGCTTTTCGCAATGCATCCAGAGAAAGCCCCTGGGCCGGATGGAATGACGGCGCTGTTTTACCAGAAGTTTTGGGATATCGTAAAGAATGATCTAACTCTTATGTTAATCAATTCCTTTTTCAAGGTAATGTGCTCTCTGGTTTAAATGATACAATGTAGATAGGCCAAACCAGATGAGCCAGCTACGTCCTATCAGCTTATGCAATGTCAGTTACAAGATCATCGCTAAGGTCTTATGCGAGAGATTAAAGAAGGTCCTACCAGATAGGATCTTAGAAACCCAGTCAGCTTTTGTGGCTGGGAGACAGATATCTGACAACATTATGATAGCTCATGAGTTGTTCCATGCCTTAAGGACAAAACCGAGTGGCCGAAATAAGAGGATGGCTATTAAAACAGACATGAGCAAGGCATATGATCGAATGGAATGGTCCTTCATCAAGGCCACCATGCAAAATATGGGATTCTCAGAAGTTTGGATAAGTTGGATAATGCGATGTATAACGTCAGTGAAGTGCAAGGTACTTATAAATGGTCAGCCTAGAGGGAACATTGTCCCGGAGAGAGGTCTACGACAGGGGGATCCTCTGTTCCCTTTCATTTTTATTCTGTGCACGGAAGCGCACGTTAGCCTTCTAAATCACGCAGAGAACCAAGTAAAGATAACGGGGATGCGCATCACGCGTTCGTGTCCCTCGGTATCCCACCTTCTCTTTGCTGATGATAGTCTTTTCTTTTGTAAGGCGGAGCCCCGTGAATGTGAAGAAGTAATGAAAGTGGTCAAGAAATATGGACAAGCTTCAGGACAATGTATTAAGTTTGAGAAGTTTTCCTTACTCTTTGGTAAAAGGATTGGTCAGGATGTAAGACAAGAGCTCAAAGACACACTTGGCATCCAAAATGAATGAAGGATGGGAACATACTTAGGTATACCAGAGGATATTAGTGGATCCAAATGTAAGCTCTTTGCTTTCCTCAAGGATAAGTTAAGGAACAGAGTGAATGGATGGACTGGACGATGGCTTTCAAAAGGGGGCAAAGAAGTTATGATAAAATCGATACTGCTAGCCCTCCCTACTTATGTAATGTCATGTTTTCTTCTCCCTTTGGAGATTTGTGACAATTTAGCTAGTGCCATTGCGCAGTTCTGGTGGAGTTCAAACCGTCCAAAAAGGGGTATACATTGGACAACATGGGATAAGTTATGTTTATCTAGAGAGGAAGGAGAGATGGGGTCCAGAATGATACATGAGTTTAACCTGGCATTACTGGCAAAGCAACTATGGAGATTAGCTCAGTATCCGGATTCCCTGGTAGCTCGAGTTATGAGAGGTAGGTACTACAGATTGAGTTCGCTTTTGCGTCAACTCCCTGTTAGCAGCTCATCATATGTGTGGACAAGCATATCGGCAGGACGAGATTTATTAATGTTGGGTATAAGACAAAATGTTCACTCGGGGTATGAGGTCAAAGTCTGGGAAGATCCTTGGATCCCTACTATCTCGGCGAGACCAACAACCCCATCGGCACCAGTCTTGCATCTGAACATGAGAGTTAGCGATTTGATTAACCAAGCAACGAAAACTTGGGACGAAAGCCGCCTTGCAAATTATGTAGCTGCTACTGATATACCCCTCATTAAGAGTATGGCTATTAGCTCCACGCATAGACGGAATACGTACTGTTGGAGCTATACAAGGAATGGACAATATACGGTTAAATCTTGATATTGGGTAGCACGGAATATTTTGGGGAGGGATGAAGATCCTGCTGTATGGGAACCTAGTTTCACAAAGCTTCAAGCACATGCTTGGAAAATTAAGGTTCCCCAAAAGATATGTCATCTTATGTGGCAATTAATAACATGTCATATGGCTGTTACGAGTGTGCTAAACCACAAACATATGAGATGTGATAACCATTTTCTACGATGTGGAGAACTTGAACAAACAATTGCAAATTCCATCTTCGAATGTCCTCCTGCATTGCAAGCTTGGGCTTTGTCATCCACGCCAACCAGTCCCTCTTTGTTCCCATGTCAGAGCATATATGTGAACATGGATTACCTCTTCTGGAGGAAAAATTCTATAATGGAACCTGAATTAGATAGGGATCCTTATCCCTGGCTAATCTGGTACATTTGGAAGGCTCTGATATCACTCAAATTACCCTAGGAGTTAGTTACTCTCATCAAAATAGGTTCACTTGTAGTACTTAGGGATCAAATCCACAGAGACTCTAGGATTACACAACAGATTATTTAGTTTTCGAAGTAAAGCTAGATAGCAAGTTTTAAACAATAACTTAAAAGGTAACCAAGCAATTTGCTTGATTGATTGATTTGTTTGTGAAGAGGAAAGAAGGTAGTTAAACTTAGGTATTTTCTCAGGTATGACAAGCATGCAAGTTATAAAGGGTTTTTGTTATTCATAGTTCTGGATTCAAACTCTTAAGGAATTAAGGTATTAACTTTTAATGGATCTCGGGTCAAGAACTATCGTTCGATAACCTTGAGTAAACATCAATCGATAGTTCGATAGAAATATCGATCGATCGTTGTTATGCTATATCGGTCGATAGGACGGTTATCTCGTCGATCGATATTGCACCAGCGAGTTCTAATGATTTGTTTGAAAGGGTTTTCTAGTTTTCAATAAACAACTTAAAATCTAGGTAATTGCTAAGTTCTTACTTATCCAAATAATTCCTAAAATCAGAGGTAAGGGTGATCAATCCTTAACATTAGTATTCATGATGACTAGATTTAGAACTATATTTTAAATACCCTAATGATGGTTACTTCAATGCATGAGTCAACCCTAATGCGAAACCTAAATCTAACAAGAGAGACTACTCAAACATATTTATGAGAGACAAAGTCATAATGGTTTGAATAATGCTTTAAGATAATAATAATAATAATAATAATAATAATAATAATAATAATAATAATAATAATAATAATAATAATAATAATAAGAGAAACAATAAGTAAAGCAAGGGAGTTCAAGATCTTCTCTGGATTGGAGTTCAGATCTCTCTCTCAATTCCTAAGCTCTTCTTCAAAGTATGACTAGATGCTTCTCTAAAATTAGGTCTAAAGAGGTCTCTGGAGAAGTCTCCTTAATCTAGTACAAAACCCTCTTAAAATAGCCTAACAGGCGGCTAGGGACTTAAGGTGTAAATTATTAAAACTCTTGTGAAGCAATTAGGGCTTCTAATCTTCATTTAATTGCTTTGGAGGACTTCTGTATCGATCAATATAGAATGTCTTCTATCGATCGATTGCTCGTAATGCGCATCGGTCGATGCCTTCAACACGTTTTGCTCATATCTTCATAAAGTCTCCATTTTAGCTCCAAAATGGCTATTTTACACCAGTGAGTACCTGAACCTGTAAAAGCTCTAAAAAGACACTAAAAGTATTCTTTTTTTTCCAAAAACATATATAAATCATGGTTAAAAATTGGTAAAATCCATGATATATCAGGCTCGTAATGATAAGTTGTTCAGAGTTATTGATAGAGATCCTTTGGAGCTGGCGCGATATGCAGAGAGTGAGTGCCAAGCCTGGTTCGAAACGAACAAGCAGGATATATCGCCATCCCCAGGGATTGGAGTTGAAGAAAACCAGGCCATAAGTCTGGGTAATATTTGCATGATGGATGGCGCTTGGTCGGCTACAGATAAATTTAGTGGATGCGGTTGGGTTTGGAATGACAGCTCGAGGAATGGCCAGCTAATGGGTTTGCGTAATTGATATACCATGATTTTGACCCGCTTTTAGCCATGGTATTGATATGTTTTTATGAGTTTTATATATTTTTTGGAGTCTATTAGGTATGTTTTCAGGTTCAGGAGCATTTTGGAGTAAAGTGATGATTTAGGTACCCTTTTGGAGCTTAAAGAAGAGTTTTCCAAGATGACTATGAAGATCAGACAATAAGGATACATATCAATCGATACACACCCTGTGTAATCGATCGATGACGCTTCCATAGAAGATGAAGTCGAGATACTCCATCGATCGATATACACCATGTACCATCGATCGATATGATGCGTGGAGAACAATTCCGCCTTGGCCGACTTGAAGCCCAAGTCTTCCGAATATTACAATAATGCCCCTGACGAGTTTTTAACCTAATGGAACTCTTATTTATAGTTTTTGCCATTGTGTTTGGCTAGACATGCTTTTCATGCTTTTTGAATGTTTATATTGTTCTAGTTCCTTTTGTACTTGAAAAGCTTTGCATACTTTTCTTGTTATTTTGTTCTATTCTATAAAGTATTTCTTTTCATCTTAATTTCATAAAGGTTATAGGATTCTAGATTTAGAGGAAACACACAAAGAGATTTATTGTTCCAAGAACCAAAAGTCAATCCTCTAATCTATGAGTTTCTATTATTACCTAACTGTTATGAATCTCTCAACTATGTCTGAGTAGATTTCTTTGTTAGATTTAGGGTTCAAATAGTTATGAGGGATTAGCCCCAACTATGGAATGTTGAATTGTTGATATTCATTATCCAAATGAACTCTAATGCTTACTCTAGATTAGCTACCTAGAGTATGATCATGGATGTGATTTAACTTGTTAATCATTGTCCTGAAATCATTTGGCATGAGCTTAGATCCTCTAGGGTTGCGCGAGAGCCGGTCTATGATCTTGGTGAACACAGTTTTGATTCGATCTTATGCTATATCGATCGATACTCCTAAGTTATCGATCGACGACAACCTATATTGTCCGATCTGGCGATCGTACCATCGGTCGATATTGCTGGTAATAAGATCAATGGATGTGTCTATTTAGCGACTGCTATTAGATCTATCTAAGAATCAAAGTTCTCATATATCTTGCAAGCAATTCATTAAAACATCTATAGCATTATAATCCTAATTATCTGAATAGTAACCTTGATTCTAACTATTTTCTTTTATTTCCTAAACCCATTCTCTTAAGCAACTTATCTTTGCTTACAAAACTGCAATTTACTATTTTAAACATAATCAACCTAGCATAATCATTTAGGATTACATCTATTGTGTTCCTTAGTTCCCTGTGGATTCGATCCCTAAGTACTACAACTAAACCTCTTATTTGAGAGAGTAATTCACTTCTTAGGGTTAAACATTTGAGTGATATCAGTAATTTGGATAGAGTGGAGTCTGCGTTGCATTCAGAGTTGGAGGCACTGCGGTGGGCAATGGAGAATATGCTTCAACATTCGCCATATCAGAGCTTTGGAACTGATTACAAGGAGATGATCGTGATGCTTAAGAACCTCCATGATTGGCCCAGCTTCTCTATGGAGTTGGAAAAACTCTTGACGCTCAAGATCTGCTTCCCTGATTTCAAGATTTTTTATGTTCCTAGGTCAGAAAACAGTTTCTCTAATTCCCTAGCTAAGACAGCTGAAACATTTTATTGTAAGCTTTTGTACATTGGTGTTATATTCCGGTCTGGTTACCCAGATCACCTCAAACTTAAGTAATAGAGCACCTTTTTCATTGGAAAAAAAAAAGAACTGTATTCTGGTATTTAGAGAAATTTTATTAGAGATTTCAACCGGATCCGTGATATACACAATTGTTTCTTAAAAAATAAAAAATAAAAAGCAAAAACTTGCCATGGTTTTTTTCATTATGCTCAAATCTCAATGTTTCCTTGTTCAAATTGACATCACATCTTTCTGCTGCTCAATGCAAGAAAACACAAAACCATCTCCATATAAGAAAATCATAGTACATTTATCGTGGTATCATGAAAGACGTAGCCTTGATACTGATAACAGTGCAACAAAGGAGGATTATGTTTGGGTACAGAGGCGATAAATCGGCTATTTACATTGTGGATGGTTTTAATTTACCAAGATTAGAAATGCAAGAGTTATTACGAAGAAATATGAAATCAAAGAGAATATGTGGAATGATGATGACTGAGGAAAAAAGTCACAAAGGATAAAACCAGTCATAATCAAATTTACTATTTATCTGTATAAAAGTTGGATGGCTTATATTCTTATTATTAAAGAAGAGAACAAAAATGATTTAAAAAGAAATTGTTCATTAATAATAAAATAGAGATTCACAATAAAAACATATAGCAAAGTGAGTAAGTAGCACAAACACTAGTTTCAAAGACATTAGGCACTTCATTAGAATCAGTCATGCAAACATACTGTTGTATTTAAGCCCGTCTCATAGTACATATGGGCTCTGTGCATACTCATTCTTTAAACCAAATTTACGGTTCATATTAAAAAATAAGAAAAGATACATTTATTACAATTTTTAAAAGATTTAGGACCATAAAGACAAAAAAAAGTTTAATGGAAAATGTTAGAAATGGGAATTACGGGGCGGGTTTGGCACATATATTTTGGTCCGTTTAGCTGTTGACCGCCACGGTCCAGAGCCAAAGCAGGATGGGCCGATTGCGGAAAAACATTGAGGCCCACTACACTTGCCTCTCATTTTTCTGTTCGGTGACACTGACAGAAAGATCATAGCTAAACTGCAATGATGATGGAAATTGTTGATCTCTGATTCTCTTCCATTTCGATCGACGAGCACAAGATGCACAAATCATCTTCTTCTTCAATCCTTGCATCTTCTTCTTCTCTTGCGATCGAAGACTCGTTGACTTCTTCTCATTTCTTTTTGTCTCTTCACCAATTCTGCATCACTACTTTACCTCTTCGGTCGACGACCACAGATCATCATCATGTTCTACTTTACACAATATATCGACCATGCATGTGAAAGGTATTTAGTTCGTGCTTCTGTGTTTACATGATTGTAGATTTCACACTCTTGTTTACTTCTAATCTATCAATTACAAGATTTTTTATGAAAGAAGGATAAGTTATGTAGCCGTTTAAAGTCAAAAGAGAACGAAACATAGAAGAGAAAACGTCTCTTCATATGTTTGATGTCGCTTAAAAGGAATATCTTCGGTCTCAAACCATTTGTTACTTGTAAGTTGTTGTTTACTCTCAGTGTTGTGGTTTGAACTTTCTTCTGAACTTGCGGTAAGACTGTATATATAAGGATAGGTTATTCTAATTGTTGTTTGAATTTGTATATGGCTAGGTTACTTGAATTGTTGTTTGCGGTTTGAATTTGCTTTAGGACTTTCGGTAGACTAAATGTGTATGGCTAGGTTTCTCTTATAGTTCTTGTTTGTCATCGTACGCCTGATTCCTACATCTTGTTATTTGTAATAGTGTACCGATCAGATTTTATTATTCTGTTTTTGTTTCAATATATATTACGTTTCTTTATTGCTATGACAAATTTCTCTTCTCGGTTGCTAGTTATGTATCGAACAATTCAAGCATTGTTTTTGATAACACATTGGTCTTCTTGGTTGCTATGCTACATTGTTTGTTTTGAAATTACGTTGATAACGCATGTTTTTAATGATAAAACGTTTCTCTTCTCTGTTGGTATGACACATTGCTTGTTTTGTATTGTTTTGTTAGATAACACATTGCTCTTACAATTTTTTTTTTTTTTTTTTGCTAAGAACGTTAATATCATTTGAAATGAAAAAAAGGGTTTTACGAAGTAATTATCCTAAAGTCAATGCATCCAAGGTAAAAAAAATAAAACAAGGAAGCATTATAAAATTGCAGACTAGAGTTGATTCTTCTGATCAGAGGAACCAAAGAGCTAAGAGGTTTTGGAAGAGCCTCTTATTATTTCTTCCGAGGATGATACAACGGGTATCTCGATCAATTAGTCTGAAAACAGAGGCCGCTGTCAAGAAGTGGTTATTATGCAGAACGTTGTTTCTTTGCCGCCAAATGTGATAGATGGTGACTTGCGCTACTGTTTTCCTCAAGATTGTTGGTGAGGACGTGCTTCCAGATCTTATCCATGAAAGAAGTTCGTCCCAACGATGAAAGCTGGCTGTGTAGGATTTAATCTTGCCATAACATAACTCCAAATCTCAGCGCTAAATCCACAAGACAATAATAAATGCTCTTTAGTCTCCACTCTAAATAAACACATTGTACATGCAGTTGTTGTTGGCAGTCCCCAAGATGCAATCTTAGTTCTAGTGGGAAGTCTATCAAGGTGATCAACCCACATGTTAAAAGCATAATTAGGGACATTACCCTTGAACCAAATTAGATCGTGCCAAGAAGTGGTAGCAGCTCGAGGTCTCAGCGCATCCCATGTTTTTGCAGAAGAGAAGTGGTCGTTTAGATCATTGTTAACCACCCAATAATTCCTATCTTCAAGCTGACTCAGGGAAGGTAAAAGTACTAAGGTGAGGTGGGTATAAAGAGCTACCTCATTGTCAGAGCGTGGAGGGGGCAAGGACCAGGGGCGGATCTACTTGAGCCAATAGGGTGTCAAGTGACACCCCTTAAATTCCTATATTAAATATTTTGTTCATTAAAACAATGAAAAATCAATAGCTCTACTGGGAAAAGTCCACTCTTGACACCCTCAAACCTCAGTTCGAACCCCACCAGTGAAACCTCTTAAATTTATTTTTGGATCTGCCACTGGCAAGGACCATCCCACTGTGGTGCAAGCATCAGCGACATAAGCATTTTCATTAATTCGTTGCTTTCGACAATCGTTGTTACCCAGAGCGTTTATCAATGGGCCTAGGGGGGTCCATGTATCATGCCAAAAGCTTGTACTCCTTCCATTTTCTATCTCAGTGATAATGAATCTGCGAGCCAACGGCCTGATCTTGAGTAACGATTTCCAGACCCATGAATCAGAGAGAGATGGTTCAGTGGCCCAAAAACTTAATCTTCTCAGTTTGTGAAGATGATACCATTTAGCCGACAGTGAATCACTGTCAGAGAATAGGTTCCAGATATATCAATATATTCCTCAGACCCAATCTCCCTTCTATTTCCGGGAGACAAACAGAAGACCAGGTGTGGGAACCGAATTCATACCGTTGATTTCTGTGAATAAAGAGGTCCCGACTATTTGATTAACCACACGCAAGCAATCTTACAACAAAAATTCCCTATATATTAATTGAGAAACATTTGAAAAACTGTAATCTTCAATTTTGTAATAATTAAAAAAAAAGCTCATGTTTAAGTGTCACTCAATTAGGTAGTCAATTCCCCTATACTGTATATTAATTGAGAAACATTTGAAAATTTGTAACCTCAATTTTGTAATAATTAAAAAAGAACCCATGCTTACGTGTCACTCAATTAGGTAGTCAATTGCATTCAATTGAAAAATAAGTAGGTCCACATTCGATTTTTATATGTCGCTAGATATATTTGTTGTTCAAACTATATGATATGATATTTATGATAGAAACATTTATGATGGTCCTGCTAGATATAATTAATATTTTATTTTCTTTCCTTAAATAAAAGCTACGGAATTACCATAAATGACAAATATATATATATATATATATATATATATATATATATATATATGACAATTAATGTTTCTAATAATAAATATTTGATAACAATTTGTATCTTCTCCATCATTTTTCTTTAATTTTATATTATTAAAATAAATCAAACAATCAAATTAGCTATAAATTAAACTTTAGATTTTTTTCGTATATGTTATATTTTGAAATTTAAAAAACCAAGAATAAATGACTAAAACTATTAAAATTATTATGTTAAAAATTAATGATCAATAGTTTAACATTTTTATTATAAAAAGATACACATGATTTTAAAACCATATGAGTAAAAATTTCATTCAATAATAATAAAAACAAATATATATATAGCTTAAACTATATACCATATAAGATTACATACTTATTTTAATTTCATAAATTTCAATGAATTTTCAAGAACATTTATAAATTATAAACATATTAAATTTTTCACACTGAAATTTTTTGTTATCAATGATTTAAATATATTAGTTCATTTTCTTTTAATTTTCTATTTTTTAAATATATTAACACAATCGATAATATGGTTATTTTTGGTATATACCATACAAACCGAGCGTATGTGATTTTATAAAAACCGTAAGATTTGGATATGGTTTGATTTATAATCGATTAAACTGAAACATGTAAATATGTATATCTATTTGTTACATGAGTTGAATTATAATTATGATTTGTAAATCACTTGAATCACTTGAAATATAATTAACTAACAATTTAATGCAACTAAGGCTTCTTATTTTCTTCGTATTTTTTTTCTTTTTTTTCTAATAAAAACTAAATTGAAGTAAAAATTATAAATTTGATGGACAACAATTAGTTGAAATTCTTTATATTTTTTTTAATCTTTAAACAAGCCGAGTTGTGTTCAATCGAAGACATATTAATTTGATGAACACAAAATATGGAAGAATATAAAAACTTTTCTTTCATGCTTCTGTTTTGTTTTTATTTTTATTTTCAAAATTTAGAGATTTGATATTAATTCTAGATTTGATCATTTTATTAGATCATAGAAGCATTTTTTTGTTTTTTATTCTTTTAGTTAAATATATAATATTTTTTTTAGTAAATGACTATTTGAAAATATGACTCTAAATATAATCATATTATTTATTTTTATAATATATAATATGATTTCAAACTAAATAATGATGTATTTTGGTATAAAATTGAATAAACTGAAAACCAATATATAAACCAAATCAAACTGAAGTAAATATGGATTTAGAATAATAGTTATATTTAAATAAGCAAAATACTGAAACCCGATATCCAGATTGAACATCTTTAATCTAGATGAAACCGAACTTTGTTTCATTTTCCAAAACATAATAAAAATAATAACTTCATCCCGCGCATGGCGCGGGTCTTATCCTAGTAGTAAAATAAACAAGAATAAAAAAAAAAGCAAAGAAGTTTCTTATTCCGATTTTGCGTAAGAACGGTACAACGAGGTGAAAGCCTTGGCTACAAGAGCTGACGGCGAGTTTCCTAGATCTAGCAACCTAAGACTAAAACTGGCGCAGCGTATCAACGGTAACTCAGCTCAATCTAGAGATTTGAATTGAAATCTCCAGAGACCTGACTTCCTGAGTTGATGAAGTTAATCGAAATCAACACAAGGCTCTTGAATTGACGACGGAATCGAATCAAAACAAGGAGTTAGAGAAAGCTCTAGGTTTTATTAATCAAAGTCTATCTATTAAAGCCAACTTACAATACCTTATATAGGTTTTAGAGACGGTTTATAATAACCTAACTCTATTAAAAATAGGATATCTAATAAAAGGAAACATAGATAGAAAAGGAAATCTTCTAAAAAGCCAAAATAGAAAAACAGTTGCTTGGCGTTGAAGGTATCACGATGCTGCATCAGGTCCCCCCGGGTGCGAAGGATTCGACCTCGAATCTGGAGCCGGGTCTGGTGGCACAAAACGCGAGAGATACCTCACATTGAAGACATCAGCAGTGTTGATGGTGGCGGGAAGTTGTAACCGATATGCGTTGTCATTTATCCTCTCAAGAACTGTTAGAGGACCTATCTTCTTAGCTTTAAGTTTATTGTAAGCATGAGCAGGCATTCGATCCTTGGTAAGAAATGCCCACACCTGATCACCAACTTCGAAGACAACACGACGGCGATGCGAATCAGAAGCTGCTTTGTACTTTGATGAGGACGACTCGAGATTGGCGACAACCTTCTCATGTACGGTGTGAATGTTGTCAATAAAATCATCAGCTACTCCATGAAGACGTGTACGATCCGGCAGATTTGTGAGATCAAGTGGTCCACGAGGCAGAAAACCATAAACAACATGAAACGGACTGAATCCGGAACTCCGATTAAGGGCATGATTATGAGCGAACTCCGCTTGAGGAAGCTTAGAATCCCAAGACTTAATAGAATCTCCAACAAGACAACGCAACAAGTTTCCTAATGATCGATTAGTAACCTCGGTTTGACCGTCCGTTTGAGGATGATAAGCCGTACTCATGTCGAGGCTAGTACCCAACATCTTCCACAATGACCGCCAAAAGTGACCCAAGAATCTAGTGTCACGATCTGAAACGATAGAAGTGGGTAACCCATGGAGTTTATACACCTCACGAAAGAAAAGAGTGGCGACTTGAACGGCATCTGTTGATTTCTTACAAGGGACGAAGTGCACCATCTTGGAGAAACGGTCGACAATGACAAAGATAGAATCGAATCCCTTTTGTGTGCGCGGGAGTCCCACAACGAAATCCATGCTAATAGCAGACCACGGTTGGGTTGGAATAGGTAGGGGAAGATAGAGACCGGCATTAGTGGCATGGCCTTTCGATTGTTGACAAGCTGTGCATCGTTCCACAAAGCGCTCAACGTCACGCCGTAATGTGGGCCAGAAATACGATTGGGAAAGCAAATGCAGAGTCCTATCGCGCCCAATATGACCTTCATTATGTGTTTCAGAAACAAGTTTAAGCCGAAGGCTACAATCTGGAACGCAGAGACGATCACCACGAAAAAGGAAGCCCTCATGAAGAGTGAAATCTCGAGAACGACCAGCCTGGACGTCAAGAAGAACGCGACCAAAGAAATCATCTGACTCATACAGATCAGCAAAAGTAGAAAAACCGGGGACAGAGACGTGCATAACAGACAGTAGGGAATGTCGACGACTCAAAGCATCAGCGACACGATTGGACGCACCTGATGTATGCTTGATAACAAACGTGAACTGTTGTAGGTACGAGACCCATGCTGCATGACGAGCTGAAACCTTGTCTTGACTACTCAGGTGTTTTAATGCGTCGTGATCGGTAAAAAGAACAAATTCTTTGTGAAAAAAGATAATGTCTCCAGTGCTTGATTGCCTGAACCACTGCGTAAAACTCCACGTCGTAAGTACTATAACGCATACGAGCTCCTGCCAATTTTTCACTGAAGAAGGCAATTGGTCGGCCACGTTGACTCAAGACGGCACCAATTCCAAGCTTAGAAGCATCACAATGGAGCTCAAAGACTTGAGTAAAATCAGGAAGAGCAAGGATAGGAGCTGAAATCAACTTCGTTTTGATGATCTCGAAAGCTGCAGATGCTTCAGGGGTCCATGTAAAGAAACCATCTCGCCGAATGCAATCAGTTAGAGGTGCCATTAAACTACTGAACTGGGGAACAAAACGTCGATAGAACGACGCGAGACCGTGAAAGCTCCGTGTTGCTGCTAATGTAGTTGGAGTGGGCCAGGACCTGATTGCTTCAACTTTTCCTGGATCGACGGCTAGGCCTTGGGCGGAGACAATGTAGCCAAGGAAGTGCACTTGTGGAGAACCAAACTCACACTTTTTAAGGGTGGCAAAAAGCTGATCACGACGAAGAACGAGAAGTACTTCTGTCAGGTGATCAATATGCTCTGCGACAGACATACTGAAGACCAAAATATCGTCAAAATAGACGACCACGAATTTACCAATAAAAGGTCGTAGAGATTGATTCATAACCCGCATAAAGGTGCTTGGTGCATTCGATAAGCCAAAAGGCATAACTAGCCATTCAAAAAGCCCTTCCCGCGTTTTAAAAGCTGTCTTCCACTCGTCTCCGGGACGAATTCGTATCTGATGATATCCACTTCGAAGATCCAGCTTAGAGAAAACCGATGCTGTACCGATTTGATCTAATAGGTCGTCTAGACGTGGTATTGGAAATCTATAGCGCACCGTAATCTTATTGATGGCGCGACTATCAACACACATCCTCCAAGAGCCATCTTTCTTTGGAATGAGTAAAGCTGGAACTGCACATGGACTCAGGCTCTCACGTAAATACCCTTTCGACACAAGAGCCTCTACTTGGCGGCGAAGTTCTTCATGTTCGGTGGGACTCATACGGTAGTGAGCTCTATTTGGAAGAACGGCGTCTGGCACCAGGTCTATGCGATGTTGTATATCGCGAAGGGGTGGAAGTCCTGGTGGCAAGTCAGTGGGAAAAACGTCGCTGAATTCCTGGAGAATCGCGGAGAATTCCGGAGGAATTGTAGGAGGTGGTGAAGACGCGTCGGAGTTGACAAGAGCAAAGACGATCCCTTCTTCACGAAACGTTGCTTCAAATTCTCTACGCCGGAGTATTAGAACCGAGGACGTTGGGAGTTGTTGCCTTTCTGGAGCAGACGGCTGAAGAGTAAAGTTACGGTTTTGAAACCGAAAGCTATAAGTATTTTTATAGCCGTCATGTAGAATACGACGATCATATATCCACGGGCGACCCAAAAGGAGATGACAAGCATCCATAGGAGCAACGTCACACTGAATTTGATCTTTGTATGCATCTCCAACCAAGAAAGAAATCAGAGCACGACGAGTTATTAATAAATCTGTCTTTTTATCTAGCCACGCGAGTTTATAGGGATAAGGATGGTTCTCCGTTGGTAGTTGCAGTTTATTGACAGCTTCCTCTGCAATCACGTTCTCACTACTCCCCGAATCAATGATGAATTTGCAAACCTTTCCTCCAATCGTGCACTTTGAATGAAAAAGGTTTTTGCGTTGAGGATTTTCATCGAGAACACGAGGTGCAAGACAAACATGGCGGAGCATTAAGGATGTACCCGTGTCTGCCGTAAGAACCTCTGCATCTTCTGGTGTTTCGGTAGGTTCTTCATCATAGATCACCTCGACATCGTTACCTGCAGTGTCAAGAAGAAGACCGCGACGATTACGGGAGGGACAGCTAGACACACGATGTCCAATTTCACCACAAGAAAAGCAGCGAAGTGAGCTTGTACGAGCTTGACGAGTGTCAGGTACAGGAACGATGGCTGTCTCAGTTTTTGTGATAACGGCGTCGTCTGCTGTAGATTGAACTGACGGAGTTTGCGTTGTTCGCAAAGGACGAGCGTTAGACCACGATGAGAAGGACGTCTTGGTTTGTGCTTCAATGGTTAATGCTTGTTGATGAGCTTCAGATAAAGTCATTGGGTTGAAGAGATTGATTGTGTGTTGAATTTGTTGTCGGAGTCCTGCTGTGAACCGTGCCACTAGTTGACGTTCATTGTCTTGAATCTCCACACGATTGAGAAGCAAGAAAAATTCTTTAGAGTAGTCAGCAACAGAACGGTTTCCTTGACGAATTGTATGGAGTTGTTGGAACATAAGCTGGTCATAATTATATGGCAAGAAAGTTTTCTTGAGCTTTGACCTAAGTTTATCCCACGTGAGAATTTTAGGTTTGCCCAGACGAGTTCGAGTTGCCTTCAGCTGTGACCACCATGCCGCTGCTCTGCCGCGGAACCGCATTGTAAGAACAGGAACACAACGATCCAACGGTACTCGTTTAAATTCGAGAATTTCTTCAACGGTGACAATCCAATCAAGTAGTTCTTCGGCCGTCGAGTTACCATGGAATTCTGGGATTTCAGACTTGAATCCACGTTCCCACTGAAAATTATCAACAGCTCCGGGGGCTACATTCTGGACGAGGGGTTGATTGTTGCGGAGTGGAGCAAACGGGTTGTCGTTAGCCGCCAACTGTTCCCCGACGTCGTCTTCGTCCTCACCGACGTCATCGTCTCCTTGTGCAGCAACATTAACAGGTTGTGGTTGATGAGGTTGTTGGGCGGCGAGTGCTTGAAGGGTTATGTTGATGGCGTTCATCTGAGCTTGAAGCTCAGCGATTGCATCACGGGTGATTTCTGCTTCGGTTCGAACAGGTGCTCGTCGTGGTCTTGCCATGATGGAAGAAAAAAATTTCGAGGAGCGTAGCAAAGCTCTGATACCAACCTGGCGCAGCGTATCAACGGTAACTCAGCTCAATCTAGAGATTTGAATTGAAATCTCCAGAGACCTGACTTCCTGAGTTGATAAAGTTAATCGAAATCAACACAAGGCTCTTGAATTGACGACGGAATCGAATCAAAACAAGGAGTTAGAGAAAGCTCTAGGTTTTATTAATCAAAGTCTATCTATTAAAGCCAACTTACAATACCTTATATAGGTTTTAGAGACGGTTTATAATAACCTAACTCTATTAAAAATAGGATATCTAATAAAAGGAAACATAGATAGAAAAGGAAATCTTCTAAAAAGCCGAAATAGAAAAACAGTTGCTTGGCGTTGAAGGTATCACGATGCTGCATCAAAAACCCTAGTTGAGACGCAACTTGATAACAAAAACGGAAAATTGCCTAAATGCTCCAAGTCTTTCTGTGTGAAGAGAGTTCCGAATATCCTTTTGCTTCCGTACTCGATCTTCTGCTTATATACTCCTTCTCTAGTCGGTTTGGTTTTTCCTTTTCACCCTTGATCCCCGCTTATCGAAAATCTTCCATTTATCTCGATCTTTCCATTTTTCATCGGAAAACTTCTATTTATCTTCAATCTTGACATTTATCGACATCTGCGGATAATAGGCAAACCGTCCTTGTATCTTTGGGCTGGACCTTATTCAAAGTCACGAGTGGACCTTTATCGCGTTTTAGGACCTTTCGGGCCGTTTTACGATTTAACCATTTTACGACTTTAGACGAGATCATTTCCTGATACGATGCCGTTTTTAAGTAAACATCTCGAATTAATCGTATAGTTTGGCAATGTTCGGTGTTTCATTTAACCGATGCCGTTTTATACAATTTACTCGAGGCTTTACAAGAAAGCGCGTCTTTAGTGATCTTTTATAAAAATCTCGACTTAATCGTATAGTTTGGCAATGTCGGGGTTTCGTTTAACCGTTGCCGTTTTAAACGATTTACTCGAGGTTTTACGAGAAAACGTTTCTTTTGCGGTTTTTTTGTAAAAACATCTCGACTAGTAATATTCGGTGTTTCGTTTAACCGTTGCCGCTTTATACGATTAACTCGAGGTTTTACTAAAAACACGCCTTTTACGATTTTTATCGTAAAACTCAAACGGTAAGACGAATTGAGACGAAACGAAAGACGTTCGGACCACGGTCCAGAGTACGATCGAGTCAAGGGGCATAGATTGTTGAAATCAGCTCTACTGTTGGCGAGCTGGACAGATGTGTTCAGCTCGCTAACGGGCGAGCTGGTTACATATGTGCTCATCTGTCCAGCTCGCCAATGGGCGAGCTGGTCACATGTGTGGTCAGCTCGCCCATTTGCGAGCTGGACAGATGTGTTCAGCTCGCCAATGGACTGGCTGGTCACAGATGTGGCCAGCTCGCCCATTGGCGAGCTGGACAGATGTGTTCAGCTCGCCAATGGGCGAGCTGGTCACATGTGTTGTCAGCTCGCCCATTGGCAAGCTGGACAGATGTGTTCAGCTCGCCAATGGGTGAGCTGGACAGGTGCGTTCAGTTCGGTTTTGATCTTTTCTTGTTTTCTCGACCCGAGATCCTTGCGGAGAACGTAAGGAGAAGTACCCGTAGGTGTTGATTCCGATCTTAACAATTGTTTTGATATCTCGGGGAGTTAGGATTTTACGGCCGTTTTTTGTTAACTTGGTCAATAAAACAATCGCGGATTGTTTTATTCGATTTTCCGACGATTTACAAGATGACGATTGTTAGTTTTAAGGAATTGTTATGTTCGGAGTATCCTTAGATTCCTTATCGACGCTTTTTCGTGTTTTTAAAACCTATTCTTATCTTTGCGGAAAGTTTTAGTCGTTGATTCCGTTGTAACCTATTTTGGATACTTTGGAGAGTTATCCCGCGAGCAGTTTTGCGGCCAACCTTGCGCCGAGAACTTCGTAGTTTACGGTAGAATGACCGCGGGTCTGGTGGAAGTCGCAGAAAATGTTTTCGTCGTAATTCGCATTTCTGGTCCACGTGTTTCCTGTAGTCCGCCCTTGCTCCAATTTGATGGCGTAGTTATGCACCCCCTGAAGATCCTGTCCCTCGTGATGGATGTACTTGTCGTTACGAGAGTTTTTCTTTTTGGGCTTTTGCTCAGACTCGGTGTCTTTTGCAGACGTCTGCGTCAGTTTATGCTGCTCTGCCAGGATCTTAGATTCCTCTTTGATGACACTGAAGTCGGTAGCTTTTTGGAGCGCGTCCTGGATCGTACGCGGCTTCTCGAGAGTTATCCACTTCCTAAAATTCGACTTAAACCAGAGCAACTTTCTCAGCACGTCGATGGCTGCTCTTCCACTTATTCCGCTAACCCTAGCCATGATGAGTTTAAACTTTCTTATGAAGTCGGCGTCGGAAGTCTTTCAGTTTATGAACATCGAGTATTGCTTTAAGAATTCTGAGGCAAGCTAACGGAAACTCCCGATCGAATTCCGCTTAAGTTGAGAGAACCATTCGGGCGCTGCTCCTTCTAGGTTTTCGACGAAGAGACGGCAGTAACCTGTGTTCTGCTTGCTTTCCTTGGGCTTGGCTCGACCCATAGTGATATGGAAGGCCTGTAGGTGCGCTTTGGGATCGGTCGACCCATCGTAAGTCGGCACTTTGAACTTTCCAGGATTGGACAGCTTAATCACGATGATACGAGCCGTAAAAGGCGTTTTCCGAGATTCGTACAGCAGTCAATCAATTTCGCGGTGATAGTGACATGGTGAATTCAAGACTTCACTGCTTTTACCTCTGCGGCCGTTTTAGTGATATAATCGCAGAGATCGTGAATTTCAGTTGGGTCGCCAGCAGTTTTCCGACCCCATCGGCGTTTGCTGTGAGTAACTTAACATCGTTCCTCAGCCGTTTTCGCATGCTTTAAGTAATAGAGCTCCTCCTCGTCTTCGGTGGGAGAGTGTTCGAGAGAAAAATCAGGCTGAGGAATGCGATCTTTCCTCCTTCTCGGATGAACGTCAGCGTCTTCCTCTGAAGGATCGGATTGGTTGCTGGTTTCCAGGTTCACCCTTTCGACACCATCGTCCTCGATCTCCTGTTCGCGGGAAGGAGATTTTTCCGAGTCTTTTTCTGTCGCGTGAGGGTTATCTTTCTCGAAGGTTTTCCCCGGTTGATTTCCCTGCTCGGTTTTGGGATGATCCCTAGGAGTTGCGAAATCGAGTCTTCTTCCACAGATTTTCGTAGTTCTGCGGGGGCGGATAGCTTTGGTCCTCGCGGTTAAGGTTTCGACCTGTTTCGCGAAAGATCTGATTAGCTTGTCCTGTTCATCCGTCCTTTTTTTATAGGCGGAGAGTGCCTCCTGCAGCGTTAGTGTTGGCGTAGCGTTAACTATAATGATGTTTGCTGCTGGAGTTTGAGCTTCATCGTTCACGTTAACATCGGATGGTTGTTCTTCTGTCATCGTGATTGGCTGAGCGTGATGTGGTCTGAGAGTTAGATAGATCTGTAACCCCCCTCCTTCTAGCGCAAACTGTGGGAACCAAAATTCACACCGTCGATTTCCGTGAATAAAGGAACTTAGGGAAAACTCTAATTTCCCAGAGGTTCCGGCTAACTGCTTAACCACACGCAAGCAATCAGAATACGACAAAAGATAGTAAAATAAACGAGAATCGAAAAGAGAGCAAAGAGGTTTCTTATTCCGATTTTGCGTAAGAACGGTACAACGAGGTGAAAGCCTTGGCTACAAGAGCTGACAGCGAGTTTCCTAGATCTAGCAACCTAAGACTAAAACCCTAGTTGAGACGCAGCTCGATAACAAAAACGGAAAATTGCCTAAATGCTCTAAGTTTTTATGTGTGAAGAGAGTTCTGAATATCCTTTTTGCATCCATCCTCGACCTTCTGCTTATATACTCCTTCTCTAGGGGTTTGGTCTTTCTTTTTCTGCCTTGATCCGCGCTTATCAGAAATCTTCCATTTATCTCGATCTTTCCATTTTTCTTCGGAAAACTTCTATTTATCTTCAATCTTGACATTTATCCACTTCTGCGGATAATAGGCAAACCGTCATTGTATCTTTGGCTGGACCTTATTCAAACTCACGAGTGGACCTTTATCGCATTTTAGGACCTTTCAGACCGTTTTACGATTTAACCATTTTAGGACTTTAGACGAGATCGTTTCTTGATATGATGCCGTTTTTAAGTAAACATCTCGAATTAATCATATAGTTTGACAATGTTGGGTGTTTCGTTGAACGGTTGCTGTTTTATACGATTTATTCAAGGTTTTACGAGAAAGCGCGTCTTTAGTGATCTTTTATAAAAAATCTCGAGTTAATCGTATAGTTTGGAAATGTCGGTGTTTCATTTAACCGTTGCCGTTTTATACGGTTTACTTGAGGTTTTACGAGAAACGCGTCTTTTGAGGTTTTTATAGAAACATTTCGGCTTAATCGTATAGTTTGGCAATGTTCGGTGTTTCGTTTAACCGTTGCCGTTTTATACGATTTACTCAAGGTTTTACTAAAACACGCGTTTTACGGTTTTTACCGTAAAACTCAAACGGTAAGGCGGATTCAGACGAAACGAAAGACGTTCCGATCACGGTTCAGAGTACGATCGAGTCAACGGGTATATATGGTTGAACTCAGCTTGCCTGTTGGCGAGATGGACAGATATGTTCAGCTCGCCAACAGGATAGCTAGTTACATGTGTGGTAAGCTCGCCAATGGGCGAGCTGGTCGCAAGTGTGTCCAGCTCGCCCATTGGCGTGCTGGACAGATGTGTTCAGCTCGCCAATGGGCGAGCTGGTCACAGGTGTGGTCAGCTCGCCAATTGGCGAGATGGTCAGATGTGTTCAGATTGCCAATGGGCGAGCTGGTCACAGGTGTGGTCAGCTCGCCCATTGGCAAGCTGGACAGATGTGTTCAGCTCGCCAATGGGCGAGCTGCTCACATGTGTGGCCAGCTCACCCGTTGGCGTGCTGGACAGGTGCGTTCAGTTCGGTTTCGATCTTTTCTTGTTTTCTCGACCCGAGATCCTTGCGGAGAACGTAAGGAGAAGTGCCCATTGGTGTTGATTCCGATCTTAAAAATAGTTTTGATATCTCGGGGAGTTTGGACTTGACGGCCGTTTTTTTGTTAACTTGGCCAATAAAACAATCCGCGATTGTTTTATTCGATTTGCTGACGATTTCCAAGATGACGACTGTTAGTTTTAAGGAATTTTTATGTTCGGAGAATCCTTAGATTTTTCTTGCCGCGCTTTTTCGTGTTTTTAAAACCTATTCTTATTTTTGCAGAAAGTTTTAGTCGTTGATTCCGTCGTAACCAATTTTGACCCCAACACCAAGCGAAATTCGTATAGCACCTATGTGTGATGTTTCCAGACCATAGAAATCTAGAACAAAAAGATTCAATCTGTCTTAAGCAGCCTTTGGGCAGTAAGAAGGTAGATGACCAGAAATTTTTTTTCCTGCAATAACACTGGCAAGGAGTTGGGTTATTCCAGCAAAAGTAAGGGACTTAGTACCCCATGAGGTGAAGCACTGTTTCAAGCTGGCGAGAAGGGGCTCATATTGTGATATCTTTAGTTTCTTAGACATGAGTGGGAGACCAAGATAGCGAATTGGAAGCGAATCAGCTGTGAAGCCATAATCACTCATTGCATTGGACTCAATTTGGTTCACACCTGGAGTAAACAACTATATTTTGCTTGTGTTCATTCTAAGGCCTGATTAGGAAGCAAAGTCATACAAGGTAGGCTTCCGTAACTCCGTGTAAAGATGATCTTCCCCCATAAAAAAAGATCATAACATCATCTGCAAACATTAGATGAGAAACTTTCCAGCTCAGCAGTGTTGGGGTGGTAGTGTATATACCCAGCGTCAAATCTAGATTGCAGAAGGTTTAAGAAGACTTCCATGGAGAGTACAAAAAGATAGGAGGACAGGGGATCTCCTTGTCTCAAGCCTCTTCTACTACCAAATGTTTCAGACAACTCTCTGTTAATAGATATG
The DNA here is from genome assembly GCA_932364175.1 of Eruca vesicaria subsp. sativa. Taxonomy (NCBI): domain Eukaryota; kingdom Viridiplantae; phylum Streptophyta; class Magnoliopsida; order Brassicales; family Brassicaceae; genus Eruca; species Eruca vesicaria. The sequence goes on along the minus strand of CAKOAT010708486.1, from coordinate 602,879 downwards.
GAGAAAGACGGAGTTGTGATGAAGGCTTTAATCCATTGTACAAATATAGGAGGCATGTCCATGGCGTTTAAAGCAGAAATTACGAAGTCTCAACGCACTGAGTCAAAAGCTTGCCGAAAAATCTTACACTTTATTTCTATAGGATCAATATTAAGCTAAGACAATGAATGGTTTTTAAAGTAAGAAAATAAAACAAGTAAGTAACAGATTTGATTGGGGTCTTCAGATGATGAAGAATACTAGTCTAGGGCGCTTCATTGGGTGTTAATCATACTGAACCAAACAATTATTCAAGCTTTTTTAGAACAACCTAGAACTCAGATTTCTTAACTAGAACACCCTGCTCCCAGGTATGCTTCTTTTTCGGAGCGACCTTGACACCTATGCTCTCACCTTGATCAAGGCTCAACAGCAAACAATAAGCGCAGACCTAATACGCTCACAAAATACCCTGATATCTACTCTCGCTGATCAGGGATATGATGCTTGTTTAAAACAGATCTAGCAACCTAATTCATGGTTAATGATTAAAGGTTAACCTAGATTCATACACTAAGTGATTATATTAGTATTAGCATTAAGAGCAGTTATAAACGAAGACAAAAAGATGAAGCTTATCTATTTTCAGTTCATGAATCAACACCCTAGAACCCTAGATTAACAAATCCGACTATTCAGCCATAGCACAAGAAAACGCAGATATCATAACAGAAGAAGACATGAAATAACACTGCAATAAAAGAGAGTTCGGGTTCAGGAGGTCTTCTCTAAAACGAGAGAGATGAAGATCCTTCTCTCTTTACAAAAGTGCAAAATCTCCAATCATTTCTTGTCTGTAGAATAGCGTCAGAAAATAAAGAGAACAGGAAAAAGCATATGTCTAGAGGCCACATGCGGCTGGGAGAAGAAACTAGAAAAGCTAGGGCAAAATCCCGAAATTAATCAGAAGTTTCCATAATTTTCGGGAACAAGCAGGGAGTTTCTCCGTTTGGGTGCTCTTTTCGGGAACAGGCAGGGGGTTGCTCCATCTGGATGCTCTGCAATAGAAAACTTCTAATTTTCATTCTTTTATTCATGTGTCTCTCCAAAGGTCTCCTTACCTATTCCAGACCTATAATGACACAAAAATGACTAGAAAGACTCGATAAAAACTTGAAAACAATTAATTAAACATATATATAAGTTGTCACAAACACCATATATCACTTTCCGAAGCATCACCCTTGGATCAATATTTCTTTTGTTATAGCCATGGACGATCTCAGTAGCAAGCCGGATATTTTCACAGATCAAACGACCTGGCAAGAAAGAAGACTATGCAGGCGATATAATATCAGCTAGGAGGAGGACTAGTCTGGAGGCCATCAGCTTCGCTATTACCTTATAGATGGTGTTGAGGCAAGAGATGGGGCGGAAATCTGAGGCAGTGGACGCATTTGTGATCTTGGAAATAAGTACAAGCGTAGTGGCATTCATCTGCTTTAGAAATTTGCCAGAGGAGAAGAAATCCTCAATCGCATCGCAGACTTCAGAACCCACAACTCCCAACAGCCACAGAAGAACTCCGCTGAGTAGCCATCCGGTCCAGCTGTTTTGTTTCTTGGTAATGCAAAGAAAACCTCTTTAATCTCCAGTCTAGTGAACTTATTTACCAGCATTTCCTTTTGACCAGAATACCATTTAAAGGGGATGAGCAAGTTCATATCTTCTTGAATAAACATCTTCGGTTCAACTGTACCAAAAAAGAGATTTATTTTAAAATTTTCAAAAAATTCTTTTAGTATCGATCGAAAAAAGGGGGAATAACATCCTGGAAATCCAATTTTTTTCTTGATGAGAAGTAATTGACACAATGATCAGAGATGCTCTTCTGCGTGTCCACCCTGGTACCGCTAAGAGTGATCAGAAAATGGATGTGATTTATAGCCCTCCTTATCGCAACCATCTAATGGTAGTACACTGTGTTACTGTCACCATTGGTCAGGCATAACACTATGGATCTTTGGAGGAAAATTTTTTCTTCAGCTTTTGCCAAGATATCCAATTTCCTTTGTGCCTCAAGTTCCTCTTCTACATTTGACTGAGACGGGTAAGCCAGCATTTGAGTCTGCCGCTGAAGCATTTCTTTATGTGCTTCTTCCACTCTTTTTTCGATACTTGAGTAGTTGTCTCTACTGAACTCTCTTATGTCTTTCTTTAGAGTTTTCAGTGTCTCACCTGTTTGAACATAGCAGATCCCACAACGTTGATGGAGTACCAGTTGAGGTAGACTAGAGAGAGAAAGTTTTCATTTTGTAGAATATAATTATAGAACTTGAAAGGGCTCTTCTTTTGTGCTGATATCTGTTGAAGGACAACTCCACAAGATGAGTGGTCCGAGAAATCATGTTCACCAAAAACAGCAAAAGAAGATGGGAAAGAGCAGTTCCATTGTTCGTAAACCAGGATCTTGTCAAGCTTTTTGGCGATTGGCTTTTTTTTTTTTTTTATTCCACCACGTAAACAAGCTTCCACGGTAGTTAAGGTCGGTTAGAGCAGAGCAGTATAAACAAGTCTGAGGTCCTTGGTCTTTTTTAGAGATTGGGCGTTAGAGTTTTCACTAGGATCCAACACCTGATTAAAATCACCTAGAACAATCCAAGGCAATCCTGAACCTGAATAGTCACTAGCAATCTGCTCAATTTCCTGCCACAAAATCTTCTTCTGATACTCAAAATTTGAAGCATAAACAATGGAAACCAGAATCCAGTTGAAGAGTCTGGCAGCAGAACCTCACTTGTTATCATCTGTTGAAATTTTCCAATCACAGAAACTTTGACACTTGGGTGCAAACTAACCATATCTTACCTAAATCTGAATATAAATAGTTACCATCATAGTACCAGCCAGGCAGAAGCGCATAGATGAATTTACTGATCTTTGGTTTCTTGACATGAGTCTCTATGATTCTGCCAAAATATATTTTTATTTTTTTTGAATCCATTTTTTCAATCCGCGTCGGTGACTCGCTAGAATTCCCTGACATTCTAGCAAAAAAAGTTTGTACACATAAAAATTTAAGAATAGTTGGGGGCCTTCCCCCTGTTCTTCTTCTTCTTTTTTCTTTTATTTATGACCTCAGTGAAGCCTGTCTCCTCTATCTCAGAAATCTGCATCGCTTCAGCCTCTGAAGAGCCGGGTTCAACATCTGATGAGTTTCCAGCTGACTGACTCTTATATGGATTTGGGGTATCTTCTTGTGGGCTAGGCTGGGTATCTCTTGCTGACCCACTAGCTTCACCTCTCTCTGTAGTAGTTTTCTTGCCTAATGAGGAGCCCGCATAGAGAATCACTTGAGAGGTGGGTGTTTTGACTTTGTATTCCAAGCGTGGTTTTTTACCATCTCTGCTTTTAGCTCTAGACCTCCTAGAAGGAGAGTGAGATTTGTCTTGGGATTTTTGCTTTAAGCAATCCTTTTCAGCATCTGATCTGGATTTACAGGATTTACAAAGTATGGGAGCTGAGCGGCAGTGCTTGATCCCGTGGCCAATTTCCTTGCAATGAGCACAGACTGGGGGCATCCATGGGCTGGAGACCCTGATCTGTCTAATTTCGCCAGACTCGAATTGAGCATTTACAGCTTCAGGTAGCGGCTTATGCGGGTCAATTATGGTATGAACTTTAGCAACTTCCAAGTCTGACTTTTTCTCTGTTGATGGATGCAAGCCGCGAGGATGCCCAACTAAACCCGCAATGCGTTCCAGCGCTTCCTCGTTGAAGAACTGCAGTGGGACGTCTCTGAGTTCAAGCCATATAGGAGCCATTGTGAGCTCATGTTTCGCAGGAATAACACCTGGTTCCCAGTCTGCCACAAACATATTTTGGCTTTCAATCTGCCATAACCTCTGATTGATAACCCTCTTCCGAGTGGCTGCATTTGGTATCCGAAACAGGAAGGAGAGCCCCTCTATTTTTGAGACACTGATATCTCTGTAGTACTTGCTCCAGATTACGTTGACGGTGTTGTGAATAATCCCTTGTGAAGGTGGATCCGAGTAAAACTGCCCTATAATAAAGCATTCCTATGCCTTTTTGTTTTTCTCTATTATTGAGTTTGGAATCTTAATGCAGGATTCACCGGAAGGAAGCTCAAACGCTTTACCTTTTCGCTGGAGGGGTTTGTCTGGACCCTTGTAGAATCCTGACCATATATCCGCAGGTGTATGTTGTTTGTCGGAGGAGGCAACCGGAGCAGCCGCAATAGGGGCTTCACGGTATCAGACTGAACTTGACTAGTTCGCCCACCGGCGAACTAAGCCAGCCGGCTTAGTTCGCCGTTGGACGAACTACTGACTTTGCCCCACTGGTTCATTTCGCCTAGTTCGCCATATGGCGACCTGGCCAAGCTGAACTAGCTCGCCGTACGTCGAGCCGACTATCCCGAGCCTCGATCTCCCACATCCTTGATTCAAGGCATACGTCCTTCGACACGATCGTATTCCGAATCACGGTCGAAATGTCTCCCTTTTCTTCTCGATCCGTCCTATCGTTCGAGTTTTACGATAAAAACCGTAAAACTTTGTTTTCTCGAAAAGAACTCGAGGAAATCGTATAAAACGGCAACAGTTAAACGAAACACCGAATATTGCCTAAACTATACGATTTATTCGAGATTTTTCGTAAAAAACGTACAAAACGCGTTTTTAATAAAACCCCGAGTAAAAACGTAGAAAACGGCAACGATTAATCGAAACATCAAACATTGCTTAGCTTTACGATTAACTCGAGAAACTTATCTAAAAACGGCATCGTATCTGGAAACGATCTCGTCTAAAGTCGTAAAACGGATTTATCGCAAAACGGCTCGGAAAGTCATAAAACGCGATAAAAGCCACTCGTGACTTTAAACGAAGTCCAACCGAAGATACGACGACGTTTTGGCGATTTACTTGCAGAAAGAAGATAAATGTCAAACTTGAAGATAAAAGTCAAGTTTGAGGATAAATAGAAGATTTCCGCGGGAAAAAAGGAAAGATCGAGATAAATGGAAGATTCTCATTAAACTTGAATCTGGGCGAAACGGAAAGACTAAACCGCCTAGGAAGGGAGTATATAAGCAAGAGGCATAGGGCAGAAGCAAAGGGACGAATTTCAGAGCTCTCATCTGAGACTTTTACAACTTTTCTAGACTTAGAATTTTCCGCACTTAGAAACTTAGGATTTTTCTCGACAAGTTCGGTTTCTATGACTGGCGCTCAATCACTAGACGAACTCGCCCAGCAATTCGATCTCTGGTCCAGCTCTATCAACTGAACTACGTTCGACTTGATCCCCGAAAGGGGTACGTAGGCAGCCTTTCATAAGGTTCAGTCCGAAATCAATCAAACCTTTTTTCCTATCTTTTTCCGTCTTTCGTTATCGAGCTGCGACTCGACTAGATCTTGGGTTTTATGTTTGTAACTCGCTGATGGCCCCTGCAGCCAAAGCCTTTGTAATTCCTTGCAATGATCGCAACACTCTTACGCGAATCGGAAGATCGATCGACTTTCTTTATAAATTTGTTTTATTGCGTTTTTCATATTTTTCCGCATTTATTTGGTTACTTGTCGTTGGCTTTCGCAGAGATCCGGTTCCTCTTGGAAATTAGGGTTTTCCTAAGTTTCCTTATTTTACGGAAATCGACAAGTGTGAATCTCGGTTCCCACAGTTTGGCGCTAGAAGGAGGGGGGTCGGATTACTCTTACTCATAGCCGCAAAACGCTTGACCAAAACGATGTCTGGATGTTTGAAAGACAAATTTGCAACTCGCAAAAAGACGCTGGTAAAACAACTCCAGCAGCGACTGCTCCTACAGCCAACGCTCACGCAAACGCTGTAGTACTCAACAATATCGAAAACCTAATCGCGACCCTTCGCCACGGGAAGAGCAACGAAACAAGCTCACGATTTCTATCTCAGCTCACTAAGGGCAACGATAAAATCTATCAAACCCCGTAGTGTTTTTCTTCTTTTCCGAGTTGGACAAATCTCACGGGTTGAGCAAAAGATGTTTTCCAAGAAATTTTTGGAAAAATAAAACTTGCTCTCCCAGAAACCGCGGAACAAACCGTAAGTTACTCGAGAAATAAAACCTGGGTTACTCGCGGAAAAACCGTAGGTTATTCGCAACAAAACCCTAGGTTGTTCGCGGAGAAGCCCTAGCTTTACTCGCGGAGAAATCCCTAGGTTACTCGCGGAAAAACCCTAGGTTACTCGTGACAAAATCCTAGGTTGCTCGCGGAAGAACCTTAGGCTACTCGCAGAATCGGGAAATACGATCCAGCAGAAAAGACGGTGAGTCGGCCAAGCAACCTAGCTCGCCATCTGTGCGAGCTGACCGGCTTTCCACCTCGTCCTAGAGGCACTGGATTTTCCCCGAGGGTCCGCACAATCCAACTCATAGCTATGGTGAGCCGGACCGTACTCTAAACAATAATCGCACTGCTTTTCTCTTCGTCTCAATCAAAGTTTTCGTTGAGATTTTACAACGAAAACAAGATAGCTTGATGAATCGGAACTGTGCTCGCCGACTCACCATTAGGAAAGTTGGACAAGCTCGACGGATCGAAACATTTCCATCTCGAATCTTGATTGAGACGCTTTTCGTTTCATCTCAATCAGACTTTCCGTTGAGATTCTACGACGAAAACAAGTCAACTCGACGACTCGAGATCACCCGCGCCAACCGTCTTAGCTCGACGAACGTAGAGCTAAACAAGGCGTCTTAGCTCGCCGAACATAGAGCTAAACCAAGCTGGCTTAGCTTGCCGAACGTAGAGCTAGACCAAGCATCTTAGCTCGCCATACAGCGAGCTGAACCAAGCGCCTAGCTCACCCAAGAGACGCTGACTTTGCCCTAAGGGTTCTTACCATCCAGACCACCACACGGCGAGCTTAAAGGGTTCACCCAACTTGCCTTACGTCGTGCTGAACCGATCCTCGAGTTCTCTCGAAGTCTTGATCGCGCTGATTCTCGTTTCGTCTGAACCGAAATTTCCATCGGGATTTTACGATAAAACTGCAAAGACTTGTTTCTTCGTATAAGTTCGAATCAATCGTCTAAAACGGCAGCGGTTGACTTAACACCAAAGTTTCCTAAACCGTACGAGAAATCTGAACTCTCTAAACCTAATCCGGTTTTACGAAACTCTGCCACTCTAAGTCGAAAACATCCAATCATAAACACGTGATTGATTTTTTTGATATACAAAGCGCACCTAGTCGGTCAAATAAAACCAGCAGTACGAAGAAACAAGAACACGAGCTCCGATGGATAAGTCTTATCCCCGCTCCGATACTCTCTCTGGTAATCCGTCGAAGACCGGTAGGTCAAAAGTCGAAGAACGCAGAATAAACGATCACAAATCATCGATGAAACTAAGGCATAACTCGCAAACCGATCCAATCTCTCGTACAACCGAGAAACGATCGCCACGCATTCGAACGTGCTCATTTCCTAAAAGAAAGAAGGAGCTAGAGACGCTGACGTCGTCTTAAAACCGACTCGCTCCTAGAAATTTTCGTAAACCAGACATACTCCAAGTCATCACCGATCCACCATGGTCTTAAATCGACCCGGATTGTCGATCATCCCAATCCTTCAAAGGAAACTCATCTTTCTTCTTTCGCCGAACATTTTTCCTTGCATCAAGAAAACGCTTTCTAAAATAAGCGGAAAAATATTCGGACGACGCAAAGCCTCGTCGAAATCATCCCAAAAGCAAACGACAATCTAAAAACGTCTAAGCGCTAAAGACTGACCCAAACCGTCTGGGAAATAATCTTGAGGAATATACAGCATCTCTCGTCGCAATCATGCTGTTAGAAAATCTCTGCGAAACTTCAGAGCGGAACTCGATGATTTGACGAAGTCGTAAAGATCTTCTCGAACTTGATAAAACAAGTATAAGAGTCAAAAAAAAATTATACGAGAAATCTTTAGGTGTCAAAGCACTGATCTTATTCTCCGTCGAACCAAGTAAGTCACAGAATAATATCAAGAACATTTGCGGCAAAAAGAAAAATCGAGAACACAAAGCAGCAATCGAGAACATGTCTTTCCGTCTCGCTGACTGATCCTATTGCTGGTCATGTGATTCATTCCGTCCGAGAAACCCGCTAAAACATTTTGCGACTAGATCTCGGTGAAATAACTTTTGGTAAAACTCCGCTAGTGACTCCGAAAAAACCATCACCGAAGAATCAAAAACTAAGCGGAAAGGTTTCTCGAAAAATCTGCGGAAACATTGTTAACCCAATGCGTCGTGTCGATTACTAAATTCATCGCCCGTTACTTACGCAAGAAATCCTTCGTATGGTCAGGATCATGTCATAACGAAGTAACTTTCGAAAGTAAACGTAACAGTTTTTGCGAAAAGTACTTTCCTTATAGCGAAAACCAAGCTATACGATCCGACACTGGGCGGCCAATCTAAACTTTGCCTCCTCGCGACACGATCTGAAAAATATCACTTTTTAGCCCATCGGTTCACGAGCATCCGCTCTCATTCCTCTCGTTTACATCCGAGAATGAGACCGCCCCGCGAACGACTCCGCACGGGCTCTGCATCGAGCTTCTTAGGTTCTGTCTCCCTCGAGTAAAAAAGAAACAACTTCCATACAAAGGAAAGTTTATACGAAACTTTCACCGTAGAAATCAAACATACAACGGAAAAACGTTTTCTATAAACACGGGCATACTTGGCATATCAAGCTCGACAAACGCTACTTGGCAATTGCCGATCGCGCTTCACTTCAATGCCAAGTTTACAAACTGAATCGACCTTTTCGATAGCACGAAAGTGTCGTGGTCTAATCCTCTACCAAATACGACCTTGGCTGTGCGGCTGAACACAACCTTCACGCCAAGCCAATACATTCAACGGATAATGCGAACTTGTCGAAAATCGGCTAAGTTCTGTATTCTCGCGATTCACTCTATTCCCGAAGAGAGTTGCCTACAAAATCCGTCGTATAAGAAAACACTCGTACCAGAGCTCCTAAATCCGTACGAATCTCGGAAAGTCAACACTTCACAAAGCACCGTAATGAAAAACGCTTCATTTCGGGGAAACAACTTATGCGACCTCTCGGTCCTAATTGCTCTAGCACAAATCGTAAAACTACCTAACATCCAAACAGGAATGTAAGTTTTAATTGCGAATATCCGCAAACGAACAAAAGTGTTCCTGCAAAGCAAGGTTAAGACAAAACCCTCGCAACACCGCGCAACATCTTCGAGCCCGCAAACGTTCCGAACAAGAAACGCGGCATAAAAAAAAAAAAAAACCAACTTTCGGCACTGCGAGACGTCGCAGACGCCCGGAGATTAGTTTTTCGACACAAATACCTTCCTCGATAAAGTCATTTTCTTGGAAGACCTAACAGTCCGTCCACGACTATAAAATTACACAAAACTTCTTAACGTACGTATCCTTCGCGAAGGCCAAAACAACGTAAACATCTATCACCTAAAAATTTTGTTGCTGATCACAACAAACTCGCAACAGTCCTAAACAAACTTAAGTTATCTTGCAGAGGTAGCTCTCGAACACCCGACACAAGGGTAATAGCGCTATAAAATAAATCCAAACTTTTGGTCAGCACTTCCGGGCAACTTAGAAATTGTTCCCAGTGAGATGCTCGGTTCCAACCAGACGAATCGTATAAGCCGAGAACCTATCGCGGATTCTAAATCGGTATGGAATCAGGTTAAAATCGCAATGGGCAAAACGAAAGCCGACTAGTCATCGCATAGCCTCAATCCGAAAGTAAACCTAGGTCTTGCCCTAAACCCAGCACACTGGTCGCTAACGTCTCAAGGCATGAATCGAGATCCTAAAGACATGTCTCTTCGTCTATATCTAAACGCTCACTCGATTTACTAAACATCCTAAAACGGGCAAACGAACAAGGCGATACACTANACTAGTCATCGCATAGCCTCAATCCGAAAGTAAACCTAGGTCTTGCCCTAAACCCAGCACACTGGTCGCTAACGTCTCAAGGCATGAATCGAGATCCTAAAGACATGTCTCTTCGTCTATATCTAAACGCTCACTCGATTTACTAAACATCCTAAAACGGGCAAACGAACAAGGCGATACACTAAGGGAAAAAGGAATGCGAGACGACAACTCGCGGACCTCCGTCAATATCAACTCATAATCTTCCCGCTACATTCATACGAATAAAAACACGCTCTTAAAAACGCAAACTGATTTTTAATAAAGCCGCAAAAGCGGCAGGTACTCAGAGCCGCACACGGGCAGTCCGAAAACTATAACGGCCACGCTCGGCCAGACCAAACGGCCTACGAGGCTAGTCTCAAGGCCGGCAAAGGTCCAGATGCCATCGACATCAATATGCTCGATAACTCCTACACGACACATAACTAGACTATAAAGGTCTCACTGCGAAACAGGTCATACGAACCTTAACTCCGAAACGAACTACGAAAGGCTTGATCTCGTCAAAAGGGTACGTAGGCAGCCTTCACAAGGCGCAGCCCTAATTTTAAACGCTTTCCGCTCCCTGAAAAGTGGAAAGATCACTTTCAACGGACCTTTCCGACCATTAATTCTGCCTAATTTAACTAAAACTGGTTAACCACTCGCAAGAACCTTACGCTAAAGGCTCAAGATTCTTACGAGCTGGGGGGCTAACTGTTGGGGTCAAAATCGGTACGACGAGATAAACGGCCGAAACTCCCCGCAGAAGTATAAAAGGAATCGTTTTATAAAACCCAAAGAATCGTTTTATAAAACTCGAGGATCTTTTTATAAAACTCGAGGATCGTTTTATAAAACTCGAGAATCGTTTTATAAAAACCGAGGATCGTTTTATAAAACTCGAGAATCGTTTTATAAAACTCAAGGATCGTTTTATAAAACTCGAGAATCGTTTTATAAAACTCGAAGAATCGTTTTATAAAACTCGAGAATCGTTTTATAAAACTCGAGGATCATTTTATAAAACTCGAGAAGCCGTTTTATAAAACCCGAAGATCGTTTTATAAAACTCGAGGATCGTTTTATAAAACTCGAGAAGCTGTTTTATAAAACTCGAAGATCGTTTTATAAAACTCAAGGATCGTTTTATAAAACTCGAGAAGCCGTTTTATAAAACTAGAAGGTCGTTTTATAAAACTCGAAGATCGTTTTATAAAACTCGAGCAGCAGTTTTATGAAACTCGAGAATCGTTTTATAAAACTCGAAGAATCGTTTTATAAAACTCGAAGATAGTTTTATAAAACTCGAAGAGTCGTTTTATAAAACTCGAAGATCGTTTTATAAAACTCGAGAATCGTTTTACGAAACCGCGAAAAACCGAAACAGCCGTAAAACGCGAACTAGTCCCAACTAGTTCGCCCACCGGCGAACTAAGCCAAGCTGGGTTAGTTCGCCGATGGGCGAACTAGGAGACCCTTGACTAGTTCGCCCACCGGCGAACTCACCGGCACACTAGTCCATCTCGACTAGTTCGCCCACCGGCTTTGTTCGCCGTTGGACGAACTACTGACTTTGCCCCACTGGTTCTTTTCGCCTAGTTCGCCATATGGCGACCTGGCCAAGCTGAACTAGTTCGCCGTACGTCGAGCCCACCATCCCGAGCCTCGATCTCCCACATCCTTGATTCAAGGCATACGTCCTTTGACACGATCGTATTCCGAATCACGGTCGAAATGTCTCCCGTTTCGTCTCGATCCGTCCTATCGTTCGAGTTTTACGATAAAAACCGTAAAACTTTGTTTTCTCAAAAATAACTCGAGGAAATCGTATAAAACGGCAACGGTTAAACGAAACACCGAATATTGCCTAAATTATACGATTTATTCGAGATTTTTCGTAAAAATCATACAAAACGCGTTTTTAATAAATCCCCGAGTAAATCGTAGGAAATGGCAACGATTAATCGAAACATCAAACATTGCTTAGATTTACGATTAACTCGAGAAAATTATCGAAAAACGGCATCGTATCAGGAAACGATCTCGTCTAAAGTCGTAAAACGGATTTATCTGCAAAACGGCTCGGAAAATCATAAAACGCGATAAAAGCCACTCGTGACTTTAAACGAAGTCCAACCAAAGATACGACGACGTTTTGGCGATTTACTCGTAGAAAGAAGATAAATATCAAACTTGAAGATAAAAGTCAAGTTTGAGGATAAATAAAAGATTTCCGTGGGAAAAAAAAGGAAAGATCGAGATAAATGGAAGATTCTCATTAAACTCGAATCTGGCCGAAACGGAAAGACTAAACCGCCTAGGAAGGGAGTATATAAGCAAGAGGCATAGGGAAGAAGCAAAGGGACGAATTTCAGAGCTCTCATCTGAGACTTTTACAACTTTTCTAGACTTAGAATTTTCCGCACTTAGAAACTTAGGCTTTTTCTCGACAAGTTCGGTTTCTATGACTGGCGCTCAATCACTAGACGAACTCGCCCAGGAAGTTCGATCTCTGGTCCAGCTCTATCAACTGAACTACGTTCGACTTGATCCCCGAAAGGGGTACGTAGGCAGCCTTTCATAAGGTTCAGTCCGAAATCAATCAAACCTTTTTTCCTATCTTTTTCCGTCTTTCGTTATCGAGCTGCGACTCGACTAGATCTTGGGTTTTATGTTTGTAACTCGCTGATGGCCCCTGCAGCCAAAGCCTTTGTAATTCCTTGCAATGATCGCAACACTCTTACGCGAATAGAAAATAAGATCGATCGACTTTATTTATAAATTTGTTTTATTGCGTTTTTCATATTTTTCCGCATTTATTTGGTTACTTGTCGTTGACTTTCGTAGAGATCCGGTTCCTCTGGAAAATTAGGGTTTTCCTAAGTTTCCTTATTTTACGGAAATCGACAAGTGTGAATCTCGGTTCCCACAATTTGGCGCTAGAAGGAGGGGGGTCGGATTACTCTTACTCATAGCCGTAAAACGCTTGACCAAAACGATGTCTGGATGTTTGAAAGAAAAAGTCGCAACTCGCAAAAAGACGCTGGTAAAACAACTCCAGCAGCGACTGCTCCTACAGCCAACGCTCACGCAAACGCTGTAGTACTCAACAAAATCGAAAACCTAATCGCGACCCTTCACCACGAGAAGAGCAACGAAACAAGCTCACGATTTCTATCTCAGCTCACTAAGGGCAACGATAAAATCTATCAAACCCCGTAGTATTTTTCTTATTTCCGAGTTGGACAAATCTCACGGGTTGAGCAAAAGACGTTTTCCGAGAAATTTTCGGAAAAATAAAACTTGCTCTCCCAGAAACCGCGGAACAAACCGTAAGTTACTCGAGAAATAAAACCTGGGTTACTCGCGTAAAAACCGTAGGTTATTCGCAACAAAACCCTAGGTTGTTCGCGGAGAAAGCCCTAGCTTTACTCGAGGAGAAATCCCTAGGTTACTCGCGGAAAAACCCTAGGTTACTCGTGACAAAATCCTAGGTTGCTCGCGGAAGAACCTTAGGCTACTCGTAGAATCGGGCAATACGATCCAGCAGAAAAGACGGTGAGTCGGCCAAGCAACCTAGCTCGCCTTCTGTGCGAGCTGACCGGCTTTCCACCTCGTCCTAGAGGCACTGGATTTTCCCCGAGGGTCCGCACAATCCAACTCATAGCTATGGTGAGCCGGACCGTACTCTAAACAATAATCACACTGCTTTTCTCTTCGTCTCAATAAAGGTTTTCGTTGAGATTTTACAACCAAAACAAGATAGCTTGATGAATCGGAACTGTACTCGCCGACTCACCATTAGGAAAGTTGGACAAGCTCGCCGAAACATTTTCATCTCGAATCTTGATTGAGACGCTTTTCGTTTCATCTCAATCAGACTTTCCGTTGAGATTCTACGACGAAAACAAGTCAACTCGACGACTCGAGATCACCCGCGCCAAGCGTCTTAGCTCGTCGAACGTAGAGCTAAACAAGGCGTCTTAGCTCGCCGAACGTAGAGCTAAACCAAGCTGGCTTAGCTCGCCGAACGTAGAGCTAGACCAAGCATCTTAGCTCGCCATACAGCGAGCTGAACCAAGCGCCTAGCTCACCCAAGAGACGCTGACTTTGCCCTAAGGGTTCTTACCATCCAGACCACCACACGGCGAGCTGAAAGGGTTCACCCGACTTTCCCTACGTCGAGCTGAACCGATCCTCGAGTTCTCTCGAAGTCTTGATCGCGCTGATTCTCGTTTCGTCTGAACCGAAATTTCCATCGGGATTTTACGATAAAACTGCAAAGACTTGTTTCTTCGTATAAGTTCGAATCAATCGTCTAAAACGGCAACGGTTGACTTAACAGCAAAGTTTCCTAAACCATACGAGAAATCTGAACTCTCTAAACCTAATCCGGTTTTACGAAACTCTGCCACTCTAAGTCGAAAACATCCAATCATAAACACGTGATTGATTTTTCGATATGCAAAGCGCACCTAGTCGGTCAAATAAAACCAGCAGTACGAAGAAACAAGAACACGAGCTCCGATGGTTAAGTCTTCTCCCCGCTCCGATACTCTCGCTGGTAATCCGTCGAAGACCGGTAGGTCAAAAGTCGAAGAACGCAGAATAAACGATCACAAATCATCGATGAAACTAAGGCATAACTCGCAAACCGATCCAATCTCTCGTACAACCGAGAAACGATCGCCACGCATTCGAACGTGCTCATTTCCTAAAAGAAAGAAGGAGCTAGAAATGCTGACGTCGTCTTAAAACCGACTCGCTCCTAGAAATTTTCGTAAACCAGACATACTCCAAGTCATCACCGATCCACCATGGTCTTAAATCGACCCGGATTGTCGATCATCCCAATCCTTCAAAGGAAACTCATCTTTCTTCTTTCGCCGAACATTTTTCCTTGCATCAAGAAAACGCTTTCTAAAATAAGCGGAAAAATATTCGGACGACGCAAAGCCTTGTCGAAATCATCCCAAAAGCAAACGACAATCTAAAAACGTCTAAGCGCTAAAGACTGACCCAAACCGTCTGGGAAATAATCTTGAGGAATATACAGCATCTCTCGTCGCAATCATGCGGTTAGAAAATCTCTACGAAACTTCAGAGCGGAACTCGATGATTTGACGAAGTCGTAAAGATCTTCTCGAACTTGATAAAACAAGTATAAGAGTCAAAAAAAAATTATACGAGAAATCTTTAGGTGTCAAAGCACTGATCTTATTCTCCGTCGAACCAAGTGAGTCACGGAATAATATCAAGAACATTTGCGGCAAAAAGAAAAATCGAGAACACAAAGCAGCAATCGAGAACATGTCTTTCTGTCTCGCTGACTGATCCTATTGCTGGTCATGTGATTCATTCCGTCCGAGAAACCCGTTAAAACATTTTGCGACTAGATCTCGGTGAAATAACTTTTGGTAAAACTCCGCTAGTGACTCCAAAAAAACCATCACCGAAGAATCAAAAACTAAGCGGAAAGGTTTCTCGAAAAATCTGCGGAAACATTGTTAACCCAATGCGTCGTGTCGATTACTAAATTCATCGCCCGTTACTTACGCAAGAAATCCTTCGTATGGTCAGGATCATGTCATAACGAAGTAACTTTCGAAAGTAAACGTAACAGTTTTTGCGAAAAGTACTTTCCTTATAGCGAAAACCAAGCTATACGATCCGACACTGGGCGGCCAATCTAGACTTTGCCTCCTCGCGACACGATCTGAAAAATCTCACTTTTTAGCCCATCGGTTCACGAGCATCCGCTCTCATTCCTCTCGTTTACATCCAAGAATGAGACCGCCCCGCGAACGACTCCGCACGGGATCTGCATCGAGCTTCTTAGGTTCTGTCTGCCTCGAGTAAAAAAGAAACAACTTCCATACAAAGGAAAGTTTATACGAAACTTTCACCGTAGAAATCAAACATACAACGGAAAAACGTTTTCTATAAACACGGGCATACTTGGCATATCAAGCTCGACAAACTCTACTTGGCAATTGCCGATCGCGCTTCACTTCAATGCCAAGGTTACAAACTGAATCGACCTTTATAGCACGAAAGTGTCGTGGTCTAATCCTCTACCAAATACGACCTTGGCTGTGCGGCTGAACACAACCTTCACGCCAAGCATATACATTCAACGGATAATGCGAACTTGTCGAAAATCGGCTAAGTTCTGTATTCTCGCGATTCACTCTATTCCCGAAGAAAGTTGCCTACAAAATCCGTCGTATAAGAAAACACTCGTACCAGAGCTCCTAAAGCCGTACGAATCTCGGAAAGTCAACACTTCACAAAGCACCGTAACGAAAAACGCTTCATTTCGGGGAAACAACTTATGCGACCTCTCGGTCCTAATTGCTCTAGCACAAATCGTAAAACTACCTAACATCCAAACAGGAATGTAAGTTTTAATTGCGACTATCCGCAAACGAACAAAAGTGTTCCTGCAAAGCAAGGTTAAGACAAAACCCTCGCAACACCGCGCAACATCTTCGAGCCCGCAAACGTTCCGAACAAGAAACGCGGCATAAAGAAAAAAAAACCAACTTTCGGCACTGCGAGACGTCGCAGACGCCCGGAGATTAGTTTTCCACACAAATACCTTCCTCGATAAAGTCATTTTCTTGGAAGACCTAACAGTCCGTCCGCGACTATAAAATTACACAAAACTTCTTAACGTACGTATCCTTCGCGAAGGCCAAAACAACGTAAACATCTATCACCTAAAAATTTTGTTGCTGATCACAACAAACTCGCAACAGTCCTAAACAAACTTAAGTTATCTCGCAGAGGTAGCTCTCGAACACCCGACACAAGGGTAATAGCGCTATAAAAGAAATCCAAACTTTTGGTCAGCACTTCCGGGCAACTTAGAAATTGTTCCCGGTGAGATGCTCGGTTCCAACCAGACGAATCGTATAAGCCGAGAACCTATCGCGGATTCTAAATCGGTATGGAATCATGTTAAAATCGCAACGGGCAAAACGAAAGCCGACTAGTCATCGCATAGCCTCAATCCGAAAGTAAACCTAGGTCTTGCCCTAAACCCAGCACACTGGTCGCTAACGTCTCAAGGCATGAATCGAGATCGTAAAGACCTGTCTCTTCGTCTATATCTAAACGCTCACTCGATTTACTAAACATCCTAAAACGGGCAAACAAACAAGGCGATACACTAAGGGAAAAAGGAATGCGAGACGACAACTCGCGGACCTCCCTCAATATCAACTCATAATCTTCCCACTACATTCATACGAATAAAAACACGCTCTTAAAAACGCAAACTGATTTTTAATAAAGCCGCAAAAGCGGCAGGTACTCAGAGCCGCACACGGGCAGTCCGAAAACTATAACGGCCACGCTCGGCCAGACCAAACGGCCTACGAGGCTAGTCTCAAGGCCGGCAAAGGTCCAGATGCCATCGACATCAATATGCTCGATAACTCCTACACGACACATAACTAGACTATAAAGGTCTCACTGCGAAACAGGTCATACGAACCTTAACTCCGAAACGAACTACGAAAGGCTTGATCTCCTCAAAAGGGTACGTAGGCAGCCTTCACAAGGCGCAGCCCTAATTTTAAACGCTTTCCGCTCCCTGAAAAGTGGAAAGATCACTTTCAACGGACCTTTCCGACCATTAATTCTGCCTAATTTAACTAAAACTGGTTAACCACTCGCAAGAACCTTACGCTAAAGGCTCAAGATTCTTACGAGCTGGGGGGCTAACTGTTGGGGTCAAAATCGGTACGACGGGATAAACGGCCGAAACTCCCCGCAGAAGTATAAAAGGAATCGTTTTATAAAACCCAAAGAATCGTTTTATAAAACTCGAGGATCTTTATATAAAACTCAAGGATCGTTTTATAAAACTCGAGAATCGTTTTATAAAAACCGAGGATCGTTTTATAAAACTCGAGAATCGTTTTATAAGACTCAAGGATCGTTTTATAAAACTCGAGAATCATTTTATAAAACTCGAAGAATCGTTTTATAAAACTCGAGAATCGTTTTATAAAACTCTAAAAATCGTTTTATAAAACTCGAGAATCGTTTTATAAAACTCGAGGATCATTTTATAAAACTCGAGAAGCCGTTTTATAAAACCCGAAGATCGTTTTATAAAACTCGAGGATCGTTTTATAAAACTCGAGAAGCCGTTTTATAAAACTCGAAGATCGTTTTATAAAACTCGAGGATCGTTTTATAAAACTCGAGAAGCCGTTTTATAAAACTAGAAGGTCGTTTTATAAAACTTGAAGATCGTTTTATAAAACTCGAGAAGCAGTTTTATGAAACTCGAGAATCGTTTTATAAAACTCAAAGAATCGTTTTATAAAACTCGAAGAATCGTTTTATAAAACTCGAAGATAGTTTTATAAAACTCGAAGAGTCGTTTTATAAAACTCGAAGATCGTTTTATAAAACTCGAGAATCGTTTTACGAAACCGCGAAAAACCGAAACAGCCGTAAAACGCGAACTAGTCCCAACTAGTTCGCCCACCGGCGAACTAAGCCAAGCTGGGTTAGTTCGCCGATGGGCGAACTAGGAGACCCTTGACTAGTTCGCCCACCGGCGAACTCACCGGCGCACTAGTCCATCTCGACTAGTTCGCCCACCGGCTTTGTTCGCCATTGGACGAACTACTGACTTTGCCCCACTGGTTCTTTTCGCCTAGTTCGCCATATGGCGACCTGGCCAAGCTGAACTAGCTCGCCGTACGTCGAGCCCACCATCCCGAGCCTCGATCTCCCACATCCTTGATTCAAGGCATACGTCCTTTGACACGATCGTATTCCGAATCACGGTCGAAATGTCTCCCGTTTCGTCTCGATCCGTCCTATCGTTCGAGTTTTACGATAAAAATCGTAAAACTTTGTTTTCTCAAAAATAACTCGTGGAAATCGTATAAAACGGCAACGGTTAAACGAAACACCGAATATTGCCTAAACTATACGATTTATTCGAGATTTTTCGTAAAAATCATACAAAACGCGTTTTTAATAAATCCCCGAGTAAATCGTAGAAAATGGCAACGATTAATCGAAACATCAAACATTGCTTAGCTTTACGATTAACTCGAGAAACTTATCTAAAAACGGCATCGTATCAGGAAACGATCTCGTCTAAAGTCGTAAAACGGATTTATCTGCAAAACGGCTCGGAAAGTCATAAAACGCGATAAAAGCCACTCGTGACTTTAAACGAAGTCCAACCGAAGATACGACGACGTTTTGGCGATTTACTCGCAGAAAGAAGATAAATGTCAAACTTGAAGATAAAAGTCAAGTTTGAGGATAAATAAAAGATTTCCGTGGGAAAAAAGGAAAGATCGAGATAAATGGAAGATTCTCATTAAACTCGAATTTGGCCGAAACGGAAAGACTAAACCGCCTAGGAAGGGAGTATATAAGCAAGAGGCATAGGGAAGAAGCAAAGGGACGAATTTCAGAGCTCTCATCTGAGACTTTTACAACTTTTCTAGACTTAGAATTTTCCGCACTTAGAAACTTAGGCTTTTTCTCGACAAGTTCGGTTTCTATGACTGGCGCTCAATCACTAGACGAACTCGCCCAGGCAGTTCGATCTCTGGTCCAGCTCTATCAACTGAACTACGTTCGACTTGATCCCCGAAAGGGGTACGTAGGCAGCCTTTCATAAGGTTCAGTCCGAAATCAATCAAACCTTTTTTCCTATCTTTTTCCGTCTTTCGTTATCGAGCTGCGACTCGACTAGATCTTGGGTTTTATGTTTGTAACTCGCTGATGGCCCCTGCAG
>CAKOAT010708486.1:523112-583030 GCA_932364175.1 Eruca vesicaria subsp. sativa | reverse complement strand
AAAAATAAGATCGATCGACTTTCTTTATAAATTTGTTTTATTGCGTTTTTCATATTTTTCCGCATTTATTTGGTTACTTATCGTTGGCTTTCGTAGAGATCCGGTTCCTCTGAGAAATTAGGGTTTTCCTAAGTTTCCTTATTTTACGGAAATCGACAAGTGTGAATCTCAGTTCCCACAACGGCGGGAGGAGGTTTCTTTGGATTTGATAAGTTCGATGATGGTGACTTTGAGGAGGATGCGCGAGGAGGGGTTCGGTGGAGAGGTTTTCTCTTCCCCATGAGGAGGGGAGAGCCCGGCGGAGCTGCAAAGGGCGGAGGCCGGCGTCTCGAGCGATGGCGAACAATGTCAGTGTGGGATGCCGAGAAAACCTAATCGCCCCTTTGGGAGAATTCTTTGAATGGTGCTTTTTTTTTTTTTTGCACTTTTTTTATCGTGCCATGAACATATATATTGGGTACCAAAATTTTAAATCCTAATTCACTTCTGTATTCATATCTGTAGAACAAGAAAATGATGTTGAAGAATAGACACTACCATATCTTTCGCATCCATTGTGAATGATGAAGTTGAAGAAAAAACTTGATTTATTATCTTCATTTGGTGTTTTGATTTCATTTACATTATTGATTGATTGCTTGGATTTGGTTTGGGTTTTAGCTTTTATTGACATTATGGTTTTATTAGCTGAATTTGGTATTGGTCTTATATACACTTGGTTTTACAGAAAAAATGTCAATCTTTTTACTTTCTTGTTTTATCGCTTTAACTTTGTAAGTTCTTTCGCACACAAACAACACTAATGAGTACAGCCATATGAGTCAAAAACATGTTTCTGTATGTTTATATAGTTTTTCTTATGTATAATGTGGACCAAGGGGTTAATAAGACCACCTTTGTTTACTGACAGGTTTGTTCAACTTATAGACATTGGCTAATAAGACCAGATTTACCGAAGTCATCACTAGAATCTCTCACATCGTGAAACATCAGTACCAAAGCATATGTCATACGTGCATTGGTACCGAAGAAAACATGCATTTGATCACGTCCTATATAACACCATTTACATTGACAAAATATATGTAATACATGCATTGGATCAACATAGTTTGTGCATTGTTATCGTGGACAACGGGTCGACCCAAAACCCCGCAAATTAAGGGCAGGGCGAGTTTGGTTTCAAATAAGAATGAAAATGCGGCGGGCCAGGCTAAATAGATGCGAGAGAGCCCAAATGCCATCACTAATTTTTTTTTTATAAACACTCTCAGCATATGGGTAAAGATGGGCTCTGTTTAGGATTTTGAAGTTGTAGCATAATGAACTAAGGAATGAATGAAAATGTTAACAATATTAAATTCGAAGCTTTTAAGAATATAAATATTTCGCAGGGCTAAAAATGGAGCTAGCAGAACTTACACGACATTTTTTAATAAACTGTTAGTTTCTACGTGAGCGTACATGTGTAAGGAAGTGGGCATCTCTCTCTCTCTCTCTCTCTCTCTCTCTCTCTCTCTCTCTCTCTCTCTCTCTCTCTCTCTCTCTTATCCTTTGAGAGTATCGATCAAAGGATATATGGACTCTTACCCCTGCAAGTATACTAACACATGCAGCCTTCTCTGTTCTCTTTCTTCTCCCTTTTTTCCCTCTTCTTTGAATCTTTATGATCTCAAACTAAATGGATAATTATGCTGTCATTCTCGATTTTTTTTTTTTTTAAATAGAACCAAGTGTAGGCGAATAATGGGGCCATCGGTAATGTACCTACCCTTCGCTTGCAGCGATGTGTGATCATTCCAGTAGAGTAGAATATTGGGGTCGCAGGAGACACTCATACCCCTCTAAATAGTAGGAAATCATTTCAATCTTTCATTTGTAGATGCCGAAGAGAGAGAGGGAAGGGAATCAGAAGCACACATAATTTATCGTTCAAACTTGCAAAGGAGTCTTATCCAGTGTATACCAAGCCCCAAAGTAAGCAAATAATGTCAAAGTTAGGCTGGAATTCAGCTTCAGTTCCTTCAAACATTCTAGGCAAGTGTAATCTAATGGCAGGATGATCCACTTTGGTATAAATAGTAATCTGTGCAATTAACAGTCATAAGAAAGGTGCTTATTGTGTGGTTAGTCAATAGATAAAGTTTGATCGTAATCCCCTTCTTGACTCTATAAAATAATGAAAAACTCGTATTAGGTATAATAAATAGATGTAGTAGATAGATGAAAAACTGAAATTAAAAACTAGCATAAGTAAAAATCAAATAAAAACTTACTAAATAGTGGGTTGCCTCACACTCAGCGCTTGGTGATAGTCTTAAGCTCAACGTATGGAGGTGGTGGACTATTATTATTATTTTTTGTCACAGTGAGGTGATGGACTATAAAAGTGGGGTGGAACACTACTAGTTGGAAAACAATCATCCACTTCTTCTCTGCTCATCGAGACCTATGCACCGAAGAAACTATTACTATCTATTTCCCTTTTGGCCATATAGTTTATTAACTTCTCCATAGCAGTCTCCATTGCACTTGTCCTCCTCTGAAGGCATTGAAGACAAGTCTGCATCATTCTAGCTCTGGCATATATTGTCTCTAATGTACCCTTCAAATGATTGTTGGTGTCCTCCTTCATCAAGTTGATAGAGAACTCAATGTCATCAAGCTTGTCTTGCAAGAATATATTTGTTACCAGCTTCGGTCTATCGCGGTCAGTATCGATCAATGGTCGAGTGTGACTGTCGATCAATATCCATGTCTCTGCTCGTCTCGCATGTTGTTCCTGAATGGTGTCTATCTCTTGTCTCATCTTGTCCATGCGTGTAGTCAAATAGGTAATACTTATGTCTATAAGATAGTAGACATCATCGAGCTCTTGCAATAATCATCCAGTGACATCTCATGGGCTCTGTATATTGCATTCACCATCTCATCAATATCTACTTTTCTGTATGTGTCTGGTGTTGGCACTCCTCTGGTGAATCTCTTTGCATTTTCTGGTAAACAGATAAAGTTGTGCTCATGCAGTCCTTTGAAAAATTGAAGATTTTGCCATCTATATCGGGTGTTGTCATTCTCATCTCTGTATATGCCATACTCATCTTTTCTTTCCCAATGGAATAGTCATCGTCCATTCTCATCAAAAGCTCGGTATCCAAATTTGTTGTTACCGTTGATCGGTATCGATGCTGGAGCATTGTAGGTGCTCGATCTACTGTGCTCAGCTTCCTCATCTTCTAGAAAGTTGGCATTGCGATGCATGGTAATTTATGTCGATCGATGTTTGCATGTCTGCCCGCCTTTTATATGGATGTTTAAATAGATTGCCTAATCCATTAACCATTGCAAGAATATTTTCATCATCTTCTTTAGAGACATGTAGAACTCTTCCATCCATAGCTCTTGTGTAACCTTCTGTATCTCTCGGTATGCCGAACTCATCTGGTTGTAGATAACCATGATCATCAGCTGTTGCTTTTGAATGGTGTTGGCTCTTCTTTTTACACAGTATCGATTAATGGTTTCTTAGTTCAGTCGATCGATGGTTTAGACCATGTTTCTTCCGTCCTTCTGAAATAGTCGAGTGCTTCCTGCGTGTAACGAAAATAGTCATGATCATCCGAATACATCTCATCAATGTGCGGATAAACTGTTTGGTGCCCTAGCTCCGGTTGGGCATCGATCGATGCTGAATGTTGGGCGTCAATCGATGTCGGATTCTGAGTTTCATGGAAAACTAGAAAAATATCAGCTAGTTCCAAAGCAAGACCACAGTACTCAATGATTTCTCCTTCGCAGTAGTCCTCATCTTACTCGTTGTAAGACTGAAGTTGATCTAAATCTGGATGTTGAGTGTCGATCGATTCTGAAGGGTGGGTATCGATCGATTGCTAAAATTCAGGATCATCGATCGATAGTACGGGTTAGGTGTCGATTTCTGCTCCATCATCTTACTCCTCGTTCCGCTTGAAATGGCAGAATCATGTAGCACTCCGACATGGATCATTACCCAATTTGATGAGAATAGATCTATTCTTAACCTTAACAAGTTCATAATAATTATTTTGATCAATCAAAGAGAGATACCACTTGTTTGTTTTCATGTCTCAAGCAGCTCCCACAGTAGCCATGAAAGCTCTTCCAAGTAGTATAGAAGAGTTCCAATCTATCTGGATATCCATCACTTGGAAGTCTACTGGGACTAAGGTATTTTGAATCTGCAGTGGAACGTCTCTCACCATACCACCTGAATTTCTTTTGGAGAAATCCACAAAGGTAAAAGAATCACGGGAAGGCTCCACTTTCAGGTTCATCTTTTCTGCCATGGCTCTAGGCATGATGCTCACTGATGATCTAGTATCACAAAGGGCATTGGGATGAAGTCACAAACTTCCCAGGATCACTTTTCTTCTTGAGATTGATCCTCTGCTTGGGCTTGTCTTTGAGGTTGTTTTATCTCTATGTCCTCATCTTTCTCCTTGGTTTTCCTGAAAAACATCCACAATCTATGAGTATAATAAGTTTCATCAAATGGGGTATCTAAAGGAATTTTAAAAACTTTTTGGCAAAGCCCTCCATCTCTTTTTCATTTTGTTCTCTGTGTAGATGTTTGGGAATCTTCTGCTTCCTTCTGGAGCTTTTCTCTCTTCACCTCTTTCCAAAAGTCATCATCAATCAGTGTATTGACGTGATGCTTGTGTCCAGCTTCTTACTTCCCTTTAATAATGGCCTCATGTTTCCTAATGGCCTCACTTGTCTGCACTACCTGATTCTCCAACTTCTTCACATGGGTGTTAAGGTTCTCAAATTTGGTGTTTAGGTTGAGGTACTGAGCATTTACTTTCTAATGAAGTCTACCGTCATCTTTTGATGTCCCTCAAGTACTCTGTCAACCACTGTTTCAAACTAGCTCTCATGAGTCTCTAAAGGTGGTCTCTAGTAGTAAAAAGATCAATAGGTCATGTTGTTATTGTTGTAAAGCCTTTGTTGCTGTGAATCCTGGTTGTAGTTACCTTTCTGACCATTGCCGTAGGAGTTTATGTTGTAGCTTTGATTCCCAAATCTTTAGAAACTGTTTCCACCAATGTAATTCATATCTCTTCTTCACTTTTCAGCTTCTATAGCTTCTACTTCCTCCACAAAGCTGACTTGCTTCTTGAGTAGTTTGTGAACACTATCCAGCCTTGCTCTAACTTCATCAATCTGCTCTCTGTCGATTTATTCCTATCAAAATCAGTGTTGTTGGTGTTGTTCCTAGATCTCAGATTCTCAATAAGTATATAGCCACTTCTGGACTTCTGGTGCTGAAATTTCCCTCTCTAGCTGTGTCTAAGAACATCTGGTAATGTAGATCAATACCTCTAAAGAAAATGATAACCAGCTGTACTTCATTAAATCCGCGGTGTGGACAATCGCGCTGGTAGGAGTTGAATCTGGTCTAGGAGCTCTTGAAAGACTCTACATGCTCGTGAGTGAAAGAATCAATACTTCTCCTCAAATTATCAGCTTGCACATCATCAAAGAAATTGCACAGGAAGGCATTCTTGATGTCAATCCAAGATGTTAGAGATTCTGGTGGTAACTGCTAAGCTAATAAGAAGCTTCTCCAGCAAGTGAGTACTTGAAGAGCTTGCAAAACATATAGTCCTCAGGGACTTCATTTTCTTTAATAGCAGATAGAAATCCTCAAATCTCTCCAGATGATCCATAGGATGCTCATGTCGCAATACTTGGTAAGGTGTCTGTGCCACAAGTGCAAAGAAAGAAAGCTTGAGCTCAAAATCATGCCCCTGAAAAGCTGGAGGGCGAATGGCGGATCTGTTGGCGTAGCTCGTCAGGAAGGTTATAGTCTGCCAGTGTCCTTGTCTGAACAGCTTGGGAATTAGCGTCAGGTTGAGCTATTGTAGTGTCTGATTTTACTACTGGTTCAAGGATTACAGCCCCCTGATCATCTATCTTCTGACCTGCTGCATTATGCATATGACCTTAAAGATCATGCAGGTCCTGGTTCTCGTCCCTTTTCAATATGATTAAAGCAACTACTAGAACTCGTGGTTCACTTTCGATTGATGGTAAACCTAGAAAACAAATCTATTGGAAAACTTTGCTCCCCGGCAACCATGCTAAATTTGACATGACTGTGTTTCAAGGTTTTAAATTTCTAATCCACTATATCAAATTATCCTATGAAACTCAACTACAACTACACTTGCCAAGAGAGATCAATTGAAGTACTTAGGGGTCGAATCCACAAAACGCGAAGACACACAATAGATTTGTATGATCCCAATGGTTAAGCTATGTGATATTATTATATAGGTTTTCAGGTTTGAGTAAAAAGGAAATGTGTCAAATTCAAGTAAATTCAAATATGAAAAATAGCTAGATTTAGGGTTTAGGCACGTGGAATATAATATGTAGGATGCAAAGAAAGCTGATACGAAAGGAATCAATCTTCTACTGATATGACTGTCGATGATGGAACACCAATATTGATCGACGGTTATGGAGAGTGGATAATCTACTAAAACTGATAAAGGAAATAAAGAGACAAGAAGAAATAATGGTTCTGGTCCGTCCAGACTTGAATCACAAGTCTGACCATACAGTCTTGGAATACAAGAAACAAAGACCAACCTAACATACCTTAGAATACAAGCCACAGTTGAACTCGCCTAAGAAGCATCCAGAACTGAAGAGAGTCATTGGGATCATCTGAAGCAAGAACAATGATTTAAATAAGGAAGAGTCACATGTTCTACTTAAGGAAAGAGAGCTTGGCGGCCGTTGAGTGCTGTCATTATCCCTTGGCCAGAGTCCATTTTTGTATGCATATAGTTCTTGTCCTAATCCTACTTGTTTATCTATTTATGCACATGTAAACCTGTTTTTTTAATTCAAGGAAAATAATTCCTCATTCTCTCTCTCTCTCTCTCTCTCTCTCTCTCTCTCTCTCTCTCTCTCTCTCTCTCTCTCTCTCTCTCTCTCTCTCTCTCACGGATCTCTCTTTCTCTTTACTTGTTCTTCACTTGTTCATCTTTACAATTCATCTATTTACATGGTATCAGAGCTTTAAACTCCTGATTTCCTAAATCACTTCCGCAAATACACTCTATTCATCTCATTCTTTCTTTTGAACCAATCAAATTCTTTTTTCGACTCAAGAACACTCTTTGGACCAGTGGATATTACTCTGGCCGGATCTTGTTCTTGACTTGTCTCTTGGTCGATTCTCTCCTTCTCATATGTATACAAGAGTTATAAGCTTGACTCACTTCCCTTGTTTCTGTTCAGACAAGTTTTACTTCTTTCACTCTCACGGTTCACCTTATTACCCACTGGACAATAGCAAGGAAAGATGCAGATGGAGCACCAAAAACCACTCATGATTTCGGCTACCTTGAAGGGGCCTAACTACATTACTTGGTCAAGATTGGCCAAGACTGTTCTTGGAGGACGAGGCTTATGGAAGCACATCAACACGAGTGAGACACCAAAGCAAATCACCCAAAGGACTGAAGGCAAGGAGGTTGTAGAGGTAGATGAAGACAAATGGGAACAAGAGGGTCTCATGGTGTTGTCTATCTTGTAAAGCTCACTTGATACTCCAATTATGGAGTCATATTTTCACTGTGAAACCGCAAAGCAACAGTGGGAAACTCTTCAAAAGGTGTATGGGAACACCTCAAACATAACAAGAATCTTTGAGGTGAAGAGAGCCATCAACAACTTACAACAAGAGGAGATGGACTTCACTAAACACCTTGGGAAGTACAGTCCGCTGTGGGCTGAGCTTGAAATGCTACGGCCAAGCACAAATGATCCTAACATCATGGAGGAAAGGCATGAACAAGAAAAAGTGTTTGGGCTATTAGTCACACTTCACCCAAGCTTCAATGATTTTCATAACACATCTAGAGAGATAAAGAGCTCCCAAGTTATGATTGTTGGGGTCAAAATCGGTTACGACAGAATCAACGACCAAAACTTTCCGCAAAGTTAAGAATAGGTTTTAAGAAATATGAAAAAAGCTTCGAGAAGAAATCTAAAGATTTCCCAAACAAAGGAATTCAGTAAACTTAACAATCATCATCTTGGAAATCAACGGAAAACCGAATAAAACAATATGCGATTGTCCAAATTGGCAAAACACGGCCGTAACGTCTAAACTCTCCGAAACAGTAAAGCCGTTATTAAGGTCGAAAACGATAACGTCAAGATCAACGACTACGATTAGTTCTCCTTAAATTCTCCGAGAGGAACTTGGGTAGAGAAACGATCGAAACAAAACGACCGACCAGCTCGCCTATTGGCAAGCTGAACCATCCAGTTCAGCTCGCCAACAGGCGAGCTGGCCAGCCTTGACCAGCTTGCCTGTTGGAGAGCTGTACCGTCCAGTCCAGCTCGCCAGCAGTCGAGCTGGCCAGCCTTGACCAGCTCGCCTGTTGGCGAGCTGAAATGTCCATCCATATCCAGCTCGCCTGTTGGCAAGCTGAACCATCCAGTCCAGCTAGCCAACAGGCGAGCTGGATAGCCTTGAGCAGCTCGCCTGTTGGCCAGCTGAACCGTCCAGTTCAGCTTGCCAGCAGTCGAGCTGGCCAGCCTTGACCAGCTCGCCTGTTGGCGAGCTGAACCATCCAGTCCAGCTCGCCAACAGGCGAGCTGGACGTGCTTGACTAGCTTGCCTGTTGGTGAACTGAACAAAACAATCTCTGCTCATCGAATCGATCGTACCTGAACTGTGATCGTAACATCTCTCGTTTCGTCTTGATCCGCCTTACCATTGGAGTTTTACGATAAAAACCGTAAAAACCCAGTTTTTTCGTAAACTTCGAATAAATCATATAAAACGGCAACAGTTAAACGAAACACCGAACATTGCCAAGTTATACGATTAACTCGAGATATTTCATAAAATACCCGCTAAAGACTCGTTTTCTCGGAAAACCTCGAGTAAATCGTATAAAACGACAACGGTCAAACGAAACAACGAACATTGCCAAACTTTACGATTACCTCGAGCTGTTTTATAAAAACGGCATCGTATCAGGAAACGATATCATCTAAAGTCGTAAAACGGCTAAATCTCAGAACGGCTCGGAAAGACCTAAAACGCGATAAAAGTCTACTCACGACTTTAGACAAGATCCAGCCCAAAGATAAGATGACGGTTTACTCATTACTCGCAGAACTGGCAAAATGTCAAGTTTGAAGATGAAATAGAAGTTTTCCGAAGAAAAATGAAGAGATCGAGAAAAATGAAAGATTTCTGATAAGCGCGAACCGGAGCGGAAAAGGAAAAACCGACCGCCTAGATAAGGAGTATACAAGCAGTAGGTCGAGGACAAGAGAAAATGATGATTTTCAGAGCTCTCATCACACAGAAAAACTTAGCATTTAGGCAACTTTTCGTTTTTTCTTTCGAGCTGCGTCTCAACTAGGGTTTTAGTCTTATGTTGCTAGAACTAGGAAACTCTCCGTCAGCTCTTGTAGCGAAGGCTTACCTCGTTGTATCGTTCTTACGCAAAATCGAAATAAGAAACCGCTTTGCTCTCTTTTCGATTCTCGTTTTATTTTATCAACTTTATCGTATTTTGATTGCTTAGTGTGGTTAAGCAGATAGTCGGGACCTCTGTAAATTAAGGTTTTCCCTAAGTTCCTTTATTCCTGGAAATCAACGGGTGAATTTCGGTTGCCACAATTTGGCGCTAGAAGGAGGGGTGGTTACAGATCTATCTAACTCTCAGGCCGCATCACACTCAATCAACTACGATGACAGAAGAACAACCAACTCGTGAAAACAAAAACGTTGAAACTCTAACTCCAGACGCGACCACAGTTAACGCTGCGGCTAACACTACGTCGCTGCAGGAGGTACTCTCCGCCTATCAGAAAAGGACGGACGAGCAGGATAAGTTAATCGGATCTCTCGCGAAACAGGTTGAAACCCTGACCGCGAAGACCAAAGCTATCCGCCCCTGCGGAACCACTAGAATCCGCGGAAGAAGACTTGATTTCTCGACTCCTATGGATTGTCCCAGAACCGAGCAGGGTAATCAACCAGGGCAAGCCTACGAAAAAGATAATCCTTCGGAGGAAGACGCTGACGTTCATATAAGAAGGAGGAAAGATTACAGTCCTCAGCCTGATTCTTCTTCCGAACACTCTCTCACTGTGGACGAGGATGAGCTCTATTGCATGGAGCATGCGAAAACGGCCGAGGAACGATCTCAAGTTACTCGCAGCAAACACCGACAGGGTTGGAAAACTGCTGGCGGCCCAACTGAGATTCGCGATCTCCGCGATTATATAACTAAAACGGCCGCAGCGGTAAAAGCAGTGAAGTCTTGAATTCACCATGCCACCAGCACCACGCCCGAAAAATATCAATTGTAAAAGCGCCAGCCGTAAAAGCCGTACGAATCTCAGTAAATGCCTTTTACGGCTCGTATCACCAAGATTAAGCTGCTCGATCCCGAAACGCTCAAAGTGCCGACTTACGATGGGACGACCGATCCCAAAGCGCACCTACAAGCCTTCCAGATCACTATGGGTCGAGCCAAGCTCAAGGAAAGCGAAAAGAACGCGGGTTACTGCCATCTCTTCGTCGAAAACCTAGAAGGAGCAGCGCTCGAATGGTTCTCTCAACTTAAGCGGAATTCGATCAGGAGTTACTGCCAGCTTGCCTCAAAATTCCTAAAGCAGTACTCGATGTTCATAAACCAAGAAACTTCCGACACCGACCTCTGGAGTTAATCCCAGAAGGAAGATGAACCTCTCTGCGATTTCATGAGTAAGTTCAAACTCATCATGGCTAGGGTTAGCGGAATAATTGACAGAGCAACCATCGACGCGCTGAGAAAGTCGCTCTGGTTTAAGTCGAAGTTCAGAAAGTGGATAACTCTCAAGAAGCCACGTACGATCCAGGACTCGCTCCACAAAGCTACCAATTTCATTTTCATCGAAGAGGAGACTATGATTCTGGCGGAGCAGCATAAACCGACAAAGACGTCTGCAAAGGACGCCGCGTCTGAGCAAAAGCCGAAAAAGAAAAACCCTCGTAAAGACAAGTACCTCCATCACGAGGGACATGATCTTCAGGGGGCGCATAACTATGCCATCAACTCTGGATCGGAGCAAGGGCAAACTATGGGGAATACGTGGACCAGGAACTCGAGTTACAACGAGAACGCCTTCTGCGATTTCCACCAGACCCGCGGCCATTCGACCGTAAACTGTGAAGTTCTCGGCGCAAGACTAGCCGCAAAACTGCTTGCTGGAGAACTCTCCGAAGTATCCAGCGTGAAGGACCTCATCCGAGATTCAGACCGCCCCCCGAAAACCAATAAGAACC
Organism: Eruca vesicaria subsp. sativa; assembly: GCA_932364175.1. Lineage (NCBI taxonomy): Eukaryota > Viridiplantae > Streptophyta > Magnoliopsida > Brassicales > Brassicaceae > Eruca > Eruca vesicaria. Next base: position 571,677 of record CAKOAT010708486.1, on the reverse strand, counting down.
TGCAGGCAGATAATTTGCCTAAAAGGAACCAAATGGGCGAGAAACATGGACGAAGACAAGACGAGAAAGGGAACAATGCTAACCACCAAGGGGTCAACATGATCATCGACGAATCGCAATACCATTGTGACACCATCTCGTCCATCAAGTCTTATCGACGAAAAGCCGAGACAGGCTCGAACTGGCCGACACTCCAAGAGGAGTAATCGCCTTCGAGGAAGCCAAAACTTCCATCATCGACCACCCGCACGCTGACCCTCTCGTCATCGACCTAATCATAAATGATTTAGAGGTCGCTCGAGTATTCGTTGATACCGGAAGCACCGTCAACGTGATCTTTTGCGACACTTTGACGCGAATGGGAATCGGGTTAATGGAGATCAAACCTATTCCAAAGCCGTTGACCAGTTTCTCTGGCAAAACAGCTATGACTCTAGGATCAAACCGACTCCTGATGGCCACAAAAGAAATAACCAAAATCGTTACTTTCGCAGTCGTCGATCGACCGGCATTCTACAACGTAATCATGGGCACGCCTTGGATAAATGCCATGAAGGCAGTTCCATCGACATACCACTTAGGCATCAAGTTCCCGACCCCTACGGGAGTCGCAGAAATTTGGGGATACCAAAGACAGTCGCGATCCTGCTTTTTAGCGGAACACAAGCCAAGGCAAATGGCTATCACCATCGTAAAACCAAAACTAGTGAAATCAACTCCGCTTACAGCGGAAAACAACCCGGAATCGACTACGGCCGAAAAGCAATAAGCTTCCAAACCCATCGCTTCTACCAAACCGGAGGAGAAAAACCCGGAAAAAGACATTGATCCAGCGACTAAAGCGATCGACGCGTCTGCATTAGCTGAGTAAACACACTCGCGCCAACAACCAGAACAACGAGATGGATTGATTTCCGAAAAGGATACGTAGGCAGCTCGCCTAAAGATGAGTTCAGCTATCCCCCTCTCTAAAAGGGGGGGGAGTGGGTGCGTATACGAGTATTTGTATACTCCCATATTTTTAAAATTCAAAATATATTCGCTTTGTCCTCGAGATTTTTGAAACATTTCAGTAAAAAAAAAGTTAGAATACCGAAAAATCTCTCCTTTATCGAAAAACATAATCTGACAACAAACTCGAATTCTGAACACTTTTGGAAACTATTTCCGCAGTTAGTTATAAAAAAAACACTTGGTCGATTTCGACCAAAAACTTATACATCGTATCAATATGAATGTTTCGAAAGAACCAGCGAGACGTCGCCTAAAGTCTTAGAGAAATATTTGCAAGTCCATCCGTGACTATAAAATCACAAACGCTCGTCGATTGGCCCTGCCGAGCACATCTGCAATCTTAAACAAATGCATACGACCCACTTGTCTTTATACATCTGACTAGGATAAAATAGCGCGCTATAAAAGAAATCCAAAATTTTGGTCAGCACCTTCGGGGATGCTTGATTTCGACGAGACAAGTCGTATAAGCCGAGAACCTATCGCAGACTTTAAATCGGTACGAAATCAGGTTAAAATCGCAACATGCAAAAGAAAAGCCGTTGAGCTTGGCAGCCGTTGAGTACTGTCATTATCCCTCGCCCAGAGTCCATTTTTGTATGCATATAGTTCTTGTCCTAATCCTACTTGTTTATCTATTTATGCACATGTAAACCTGTTTTTCAATTCAAGGAAAATAATTCCTCAGTCTCTCTCTCTCTCTCTCTCTCTCTCTCTCTCTCTTCACGGATCTCTCTTTCTCTTTACTTGTTCTTCACATGTTCATCTTTACAATTCATTTATTTACATGGTATCAGAGCTTTAAACTCCTGATTTCCTAAATCACTTCCGCAAATACACTCTATTCATCTCATTCTTTATTTTGAACCAATCAAATTCTTTTTTTCAACTCAAGAACACTCTTTGGACCAGTGGATAATACTCTGGCCGGATCTTGTTCTTGACTTGTCTCGTGGTCGATTCTCTGCTTCTCATATGTATACAAGAGTTATAAGCTTGACTCACTTCCCTTGTTTCTGTTCAGACAAGTTTTACTTCTTTCACTCTCACGGTTCACCTTATTACCCACTGGACAATAGCAAGGAAAGATGCAGATGGAGCACCAAAAACCACTCATGATTTCGGCTACCTTGAAAGGGCCTAACTACATTACTTGGTCAAGATTGGCCAAGACTGTTCTTGGAGGACGAGGCTTATGGAAGCACATCAACACGAGTGAGACACCAAAGCAAATCACCCAAAGGACTGACAGCAAGGAGGTTGTAGAGGTAGATGAAGACAAATGGGAACAAGAGGGTCTCATGGTGTTGTCTATCATGTAAAGCTCACTTGATACTCCAATTATGGAGTCATATTTTCACTGTGAAACCGCACAGCAACGGTGGGAAACTCTTCAAAAGGTGTATGGGAACACCTCAAACTTAACAAGAATCTTTGAGGTGAAGAGAGCCATCAACAACTTACAACAAGAGGAGATGGACTTCACCAAACACCTTGGGAAGTACAGTCAGCTGTGGGCTGAGCTTGAAATGCTACGGCCAAGCACAAATGATCCTAACATCATGGAGGAAAGGCATGAACAAGACAAAGTGTTTGGGCTATTAGTCACACTTCACCCAAGCTTCAATGATTTTCTTAACACATCTAGAGAGCTAAAGAGCTCCCAAGTTATGATTGTTGGGGTCAAAATCGGTTACGACAGAATCAACGACCAAAACTTTCCGCAAAGTTAAGAATAGGTTTTAAGAAATATGAAAAAAAGCTTGGAGAAGAAATCTAAAGAGTTCCCAAACAAAGGAATTTCGTAAATTTAACAATCATCATCTTGGAAATCATCAGAAAACCGAATAAAACAATATGTGATTTTCCAAATTGGCAAAACACGGCCGTAACGTCTAAACTCTCCGAAACAGTAAAGCCGTTATAAGGTCGAAAACGATAACGTCAAGATCAACGACTACGATTAGTTCTCCTTAAATTCTCCGAGAGGATCTTGGGTAGAGAAAAGATCGAAACAGAACGACCGACCAGCTCGCCTGTTGGCGAACTAAACAAACCAGTCCAGCTCACCTATTGGCAAGCTGAACCATCCAGTTCAGCTCGCCAACAGGCGAGCTAGCCAGCGTTGACCAGCTCGCCTGTTGGTGAGGTGAACCCCAGCTCGCCAACAGTCGAGCTGGCCAGCCTTGACCAACTCGCATGTTGGTGAGCTGAACTGTCCAGCCATATCCTGCTCGTCTTTTGGCAAGCTGAACCGTCCAGTCCAGCTCTCCAACAGGCGAGCTGGATAGCCTTGAGAAGCTCGCCTGTTAGCGAGCTGAACCGTCCAGTCCAGCTTGCCAGAAGCAGTCGAGCTGGCAAGCCTTGACCAGTTCGCCTGTTGGCGAGCTGAACGGTCCAGTCCAGCTCGCCAACAGGCGAGCTGGCCGTGCTCGACTAGCTCGCCTGTTGGTGAGCTGAACTAAACCATCCCTGCTCATCGAATCGATCGTACCTGAACCGTAATCGTAACATCTCTCGTTTCGTCTTGATCCGCCTTACCATTGGAGTTTTACGATAAAAACCGTTAAAACCCAGTTTTTCGTAAAACCTCGAATAAATCATATAAAATGGCAACAGTTAAACAAAACACCGAACATTGCCAAGTTATACGATTAACTCGAGATATTTTATAAAAATACCCGCTAAAGACTCGTTTTCTCGGAAAACCTCGAGTAAATCGTATAAAACGACAACGGTCAAACGAAACAACGAACATTGCCAAACTTTACGATTAACTCGAGCTGTTTTATAAAAACGGCATCGTATCAGGAAACGATCTCATCTAAAGTCGTAAAATGGCTAAATCGCAGAACGGCTCGGAAATACCTAAAACGCGATAAAAGTCTACTCACGACTTTAGACAAAATCCAGCCCAAAGATAAGATGACGGTTTACTTATTACTCGCAGAAGTGGTAAAATGTCAAGTTTGAAGATAAAATAGAAGTTTTCCGAAGAAAACTGAAGAGATCGAGAAAAATGAAAGATTTCTGATAAGCGCGAACCGGAGCGGAAAAGGAAAGACCGACCGCCTAGATAACGAGTATATAAGCAGTAGGTCAAGGACAAGAGAAAATGACGATTTTCAGAGCTCTCATCTCACAGAAAAACTTAGCATTTAGGCAACTTTTAGTTTTTGCTTTCGAGCTGCGTCTCAACTAGGGTTTTAGTCTTAGGTTGTTAGAACTAGGAAAATCGCTGTCAGCTCTTGTAGCCAAGGCTTACCTCGTTGTATTGTCTTACGAAAAATTGGAATAAGAAACCTCTTTGCTCTCTTTTCGATTCTCACTTTATTTTATCATCTTTATCGTATTTTGATTGCTTAGTGTGGTTAAGCAGATAGTCGTGCCCTCTGTAAATTAGGGTTTTCCCTAAGTTCCTTTATTCCTGGAAATCAACGGGTGAATTTCGGTTGCCACAATTTGGCGCTAGAAAGAGGGGTGGTTACGGGTCTATCTAACTCTCAGGTTGCATCACGCTCAATCAACTACGATGACAGAAGAACAACCAACTCGTGAAAACAAAAATGTTGAAACTCTAACTCCGGACGAGACCACATTTAACGCTGCGGCTAACACTACGTCGCTGCAGGAGGTACTCTCCGCCTATCAGAAAGGACGGACGAGCAGGATAAGCTAATCGGATCTCTCGCGAAACAGGTTGAAACCCTAACCGCGAAGACCAAAGCTATCCGCCCCTGCGGAACCACTAGAATCCGCGGAAGAAGACTCGATTTCTCGAATGGTTCTCTCAACTTAAGTGGAATTCGATCAGGAGTTTCTGCCAGCTTGCCTCAAAATTCCTAAAGCAGTACTCGATGTTCATAAACCAAGAAACTTCCGACACCGACCTCTGGAGTTTATCCTAGAAGGAAGATGAACCTCTCCGCGATTTCATGAGTAAGTTCAAACTCATCATGGCTAGGGTTAGCGGAATAATTGACAGAGCAACCATCGACGCGCTGAGAAATTCGCTCTGGTTTAAGTCAAAGTTCAGAAAGTGGATAACTCTCGAGAAGCCACGTACAATCCAGGACGCGCTCCACAAAGCTACCAATTTCATTTTCATCGAAGAGGAGACTAAGATCCTGGCGGAGCAGCATAAACCGACAAAGACGTCTGCAAAGGAGGCCGCGTCTGAGCAAAATCCGAAAAACAAAAACCCTCGTAATGACAAGTACGTCCATCTCGAGGGACAGGATATTCAGGGGGCGAATAACTATGCCATCAACTCTAGATCGGAGCAAGGGCAAACTAAGGGGAATACATGGACCAGGAACTCGAGTTACAACGAGATCGCCTTCTGCGATTTCAACCAGACCCGCGGCCATTCGACTGTAAACTGTGAAGTTCTCGGCGCAAGACTAGCCGCAAAACTGCTTGCTGGAGAACTCTCCGAAGTATCCAGCGTGAAGGACCTCATCCGCGATTCAGACCGCCCCCCGAAAACCAATAGGAACCTGCAGGCAGCTAATTTTCCTAAAAGGAACCAAACGGGCGAGAAACGCGGGCGAAGACAAGACGAGAAAGGGAACGATGCTAACCGTCAAAGGGTCAACATGATCATCGACGAATCGCAATACCACTGTGACACCATCTCGTCCAGCAAGTCCTATCGACGAAAAGCCGAGACACGCTCGAACTGGCCGACACCATCGGATGATACTCCGAGAGGAGTAGTCGCCTTCGAGGAAGCCGAAACTTCCATCATCGACCACCCGCACGCTGACCCTCTCGTCATCGACCTAATCATAAATGATTTAGAGGTCGCTCGAGTATTCGTTGATACCGGAAGCACCGTCAACGTGATCTTTTACGACACTTTGACGCGAATGGGAATCAGATTAATGGAGATCAAACCTATTCCAAAGCCGTTGACCAGTTTCTCTGGCGAAACGGCTATGACTCTAGGATCAATCCGACTCCTGGTGGCCGCAAAAGAAAGAACCAAAATAGTTACTTTCGTAGTCGTTGATCGACCGGCATTCTACAACGTAATCATGGGCACGCCTTCGATAAACGCCATGAAGGCAGTTCCATCGACATACCACTTAGGCATAAGTTCCCGACCCCTACAGGAGTCGCAGAAATTTGGGGATACCAAAGACAGTCGCGATCCTGCTTTTTAGCGGAACACAAGCTAAGGCAAATGGCTATCACCATCGTAAAACCAAAACGGGTGAAATCAACTCCGCTTACCGCGGAAAACAACCCGGAATCGGCTACGACCGAAAAGCAACAAGCTTCCAAACCCATCGCGTCTACCAAACCGGAGGAGAAAAACCCGGAAAAAGACATTGATTCAGCGACTAAAGCGATCGACGCGTCTGCATTAGCTGAGTAAACACACCCGCGCCAACAACCAGAACTACGAGATGGCTTGATTCCCGAAAAGGATACGTAGGCAGGTCGCCTAAAGATGAGTTCAGCTATCCCCCTCTCTAAAAGGGGGGGGGGGAGTGGGTGCGTATACGAGTATTTGTATACTCCCATATTTTTTAAATTCAAAATAATTTCGCTTTGTCCTCGAGATTTTTGAAACATTTCAATAAATAAAAAGTTAGAATACCGTAAAATCTCTCCTTTATCGAAAAACATAATCTGACAACAAATTCGAATTTTGAACACTTTCGGAAGCTATTTCCGCAGTAAGTTATAAAAAAAACACTTGGTCGATTTCGACCAAAAACTTATACATCGTATCAATATGAATGTTTCGAAAAGAACCAGCGAGACGTCACCTAAAGTCTTAGAGAAATATTCGCAAGTACATCTGTGACTATAAAATCACAAACGCTCGTCGATTGGCCCCGCCGAGCACATCTGCCATCTTAAACAAATGCATACGCCCCACTGGTCTTTATACATCTGACTAGGATAAAATAGCGCGCTATGAAAGAAATCCAAAATTTTGGTCAGCACCTTCGGAGATGCTTGATTTCGACCATACAAGTTGTATAAGCCGATAACCTATCGCGGACTTTAAATCGGTACGAAATCAGGTTAAAATCGCAACAGGCAAAAGAAAAGTTGACTAGTCATCGCATAGCCTTAAAACCGAAAGTAAACCTAGGTCTTTCCCTAAACCCAACACACTGGTCTCTAACGTCTCAAGGCATAAGTTAAGATCCTAAAGGCATGTCTCTTCGTCCACATCTAAGCGCTCACGAAAAATCGAAACATTCCGATACGAGCAAACGAATAGGACGATCTACGCAAAGAGTTAGATACGAGACGACAACTCGTATTCTTCCCTATACAATTAAACAAAAAACAGATTTCATACTTTGAAAAATTTTCATTAATATAAACATCGTTCAATACACGCCGCCTAGCGGCAGGGATTTAAAGCAAGCAACGGCCAGTCCCGATAAAAACACTACAAACGATTACACTACAATAAACAACGAAAACATCAAGCATCAAAGTTATAAAATCCAAACGCCAACGACTGGCCAGCACTCGCATCAGCCCCCGGCTGATCGACCTCACAACCTTCGTCCAGGGTTCCTGCGCTAACCTCAACCAAGTACGGCGACACCACAATGGGATCCCACTGCGCCCACATTTGCGCCTCGAGGTCAAGCAGCTCGGTTTGCTTCCTCTCCTTCCTGTCCAAGCGCGTCTTTTGCTTGGCATATTCTTTCTCATACGAGTAATCCGCGAGTTGGGTAAGGTGTAACCCACCAACCACACCGCGACACTCACAATAGTCGCCATTGGTTCTTTGCACCTCATTAACCCTCGAGTATTTGGTCGCGAACCATCCACGGCAACAAATCTTCATTTCCTCAGCTATTTCTCTCTTACCCTCTCGACAAGCACGACGAACTCTCTGATCGGAAAGCTCCATAACACGACAAAAATTCAGCCGTGTACTCCTCCTTCACACGAGCAACCTCCCTTTCGGCACACTCTTGAGCACGAAAGGAGTTAGTGTCGATCTCCTCTTTAAAACGAGCAGCCTTCTTCTCCAAATCTGCACGAAACTCGTTAAGACGGGCCTCGGTGCTGCGCTACTATCCGCTCGACTCATAGTAAGAAGCTCCTTTTTAAAAAAGAAAAAGAAAAGAGAGAGAACGATAAGAGGTAAGAAAAACTTTCTGGTTATGTATCGGTAAACGTAAAACTAACCTGATTAAATTGCTCAGACATTTTGATAAATTTTGGAACATGGCCAGGGTTCCATCCGAAAAATTAGAAGTTGAAGATCCCCCAGCACATGTCCAAACGCTCCCATCTTCCTGGCTATCAAGGAAATCCTTGAGTATGTTGTCGGGAGAGGAATCGGCATCATAAGACGCATCATCGTCACACGACCAGCTTTGCGGGACTTTGACCTATCCTTCCTCGTTGGAAACACATATGGAACAAAGCTTTCCAAACACGGATCTTCTTCAGGAACCGGAAAGGCTGGAAGAAATCGAGATCGATAAAGAGTGACTGCACGGCGTACGCGCTTCGGGGTAAAGCTATTCCAACGGCATTCCCCGTCTCGAAGCAAATTCGTAACCATTAGCAAACCTTCCGGAAAGGGAGGGAGAGAGTTGGTCTCTGGAGAAACAAAAGCAAATGAATGAAGTCAAAATTCTAGACGCAACATACATGCAAACGAATCGCAATACCTTTCCAACCCCATCTGGTCCTAAAAAGAGGAATGCAACTCTCCTCCACCAATGAACTATCCACACGCACATAGAAAAAGTTCTTCTTCCAAGAAGAATAGGGCGATGTAAAATCGGTAACTATCGCCATTTCGAGACGAGGGCGAAACCGAATCCTTCCGCATCCCCTTCGGGTTTCAATAAACTCTCGAAGTGATCGGCATCAAGAGTCGAGCCTCGCTCATAACTTAGCACCAGAAGCCCGACGAGTTGTTGCAAGCTGCATAGATTCATTTGACTTATCGACAGCCCAAGAAGATTGAGAAACCGGACAACGATCTCTGGAATCGCAAACCACAAATGACATTGCATCAAGAATGAATTGTTGCATGTAAAGTATCCGTCAGGCGCGATCTTGTCATCCTCTCCAGCGATCAGAAGAAGAAACTCTACTGCGTCCGGGACATGACAGAAACGTCGAATGGCGTCAAAGCCGTTGGGACAAATCAGACTTGGGCATCCAACAATACGGTTGGCATCGAACGGTGGGGGAACCCAGGTCCCGCGCCTGGCAGACATCGTCTCACCCCCGGCCGCTCGATACGCCTCGATGTCTTCTAGATCAACCAGAGGTAGCACGAACTCTTCCCTTGGCTCTACGACATGATACTGCGAATTAACCCCATCGGAATCGTAATAATCAGAGCTGGTCTCGGAACGAGTTCTCCTCTTTGAAAACATGGTCAAAGGTAAAAATAAAAGGTGGGGAGGGAAACAAAGAGAGAAAAGTTTTTTGCCTGTTGGTGATCTCAACCATCCAGTCCAGTCCAGCTCGCCAACAGGCGAGCTGGCCGTGCTCGACTAGCTCGCCTGTTGGCGAGCTGAACTAAAATTTGCATATCCAACAACCAAATTTGTTAGGATCTGCAGTTTTATACTTTCTTGCTGGATCAACTTTCTTAGTCGAAGTAGACATGGTGAGAAGAAAAGAGTAGGTAGATTTAGAAAACAGAGCAGAAAGAAGACCAAAAGGTTTATAGAACCAGACGTTTAGGAAGAAAGGAACTTAATCGGTGAAAATATATTTTTCAAAAACGTAAAGACATTAATTAGCCAACTTTATGTGAATTGAAGTTTTGAAACCATAAACAGAAAGTAAATATATTCTTAATCATAATTCCTTCTTTTTATGAAATGTAAAATAAATTTTGATAGGAAACTTACAGTTTGTCGCATAAGAAGTGAAGCGTGATGAGGTATGAGGCTTACGAATCGGCTCCAGGCAAGGATGAAGCAACTCTTTCTTGAATTCACCTTGGTTCACGGCTCCGAGGCGGTGAACCCCCAAACAAAGGTCGCCTCATGCCTTAGCTCCGCTCAGCACACTTTTTAAAGAAATTACACTGAAGTTTAAAAAAAATAATGATAGGCAATGGCCTCTCCCTTAGTGCCTACAGCTTCACCACTAAAATTTCTATCTTTTGTTTTAGGGGCTTAATCCGGTTATGAGTTTGAATAGTTGGTTTATTTTGTTATTTCAGTTTAGCGGATATTTGTTTTCATCAATTACCAACATAACCTATTGATAGGCAACGGCCTCTCCTTAAGTGCCTATAGGCAACAGCCTCTCCCTTAGCGCCTATAGCTTCACCACTAACATTTCTATCTTTTGTTCTAGGGGCTTAATCCGGTTATGAGTTTGAATAGTTGGTTTATTTTGTTATTTCAGTTTAGCAGGAAACTAAAAAAAAAAAAATGATAGGCAACGGCCTCTCCCTTAGTACCTATAGCTTCACCACTAACATGTCTATCTTTTGTTCTAGAGGCTTAATCCGGTTATGAGTTTGAATAGTTGGTTTATTTTGTTATTTCAGTTTAGCAGGATATTTGTTTTCATCAGTTACCAACATAACCTATTACAAGCTACCAGTTATTCCTGAGAATTGAAATACAAATAGAGTTCTTTGGATTCAGTAGGATTAATTTCGTGGAGGCTGCAATTTTTCTAACGATATGAAACCAGATCGAAGGAGACTGGTTATTTGGGTATGAATATTGTTACATAGAGCAACACATTAAGCAGCATTCCGGTTCTAAATTTCTAAACAAGTTTGATGACATATTTCTCTTCTTTTTGCTTCTTTGGCGTCGCTTGAAGTTATTTGATTCCAGTAAGGTCACCTACTTTGCTTATAATCTGTCATTCATTATATAGGAATAATGTTTATTAGAGTTTGGATCTATAATACATCAACCTCTAGCGCTTTGCTACTGCTAGAGAAAAAGAGGCAGATAATTCAAACACAAGATTTTACCTCTAAGGCTTTAATAAGATCTTGTTTGGAATGAGATGCGGATATGCAAATACGAGCCCTTCCTAGCATTAAAGGTGTAGCTGGAAAACCGACCACCGCAATTGCAATCTGTTCAAATTTCTTTAGATTGCTCTCTTACATGGGAGCAAATGAGATTGTTTATTGGTTTGAGAAACTTACATTTTCTCGGAAGCATTCCCTAGAGAAGGCTGGTATTTTAGCTGGGTGGTAAAGCATTATTGGCATGACTGGGGAATCATTGTCTCCAAGAACCTCAAATCCCATCTTCTGCAGCTCGGCCCTAAAAAAGTTGCTGTTCTCCCTTATTCTTGCTAACTTTTGCTCACCTGCCACGTTTTTTTAGAATTTTTCATAAATTGAGTTTATGAAGATCAAATAGTAAAAGAAACTATAGATACCTCTGTTTGAACCGTCCTCTCCAAGAATAACTTTTATGGCGGAAATGATTTGTTGTGCTGAAGGAGTTGAAATTGATGTTGCGTAAAGGTGAGCTGGGCAATGGTACCTCAAATATTGGATGAGCTCCTAAGAAACAATGAAAATGAAACTTAAATTACAATTTTATCACAAATTATGATCATCATCATGTGTACGATTTATCTTTGATAATATTCGTTATAAAGAGTTAATGTTTATAAGTTTTCATAACGACCTTAGAGCCAGCAATATATCCACCACAAGAGGCAAAAGATTTTGTGAAGGTTCCCATCATTATGTCCACATCAGCCGTATTAACTCCAAGAAGTTCACAAACACCTCTTCCTGTATTTCCAATGGCTCCAATGCTATGAGCTTCATCTAAATACACATATGCCTATATATATAAAAAAAACATACTTTTCGTTTTTATACATATTAGACAACCAGATTGTTTTTTTAGATGACTTTAAATGATATTGCATGTAACTGATAATTTAGTTTCTCAACTTTGTACTTCTTGCATATCGACACAATCTCGGGCAGTTTGCAAATCTTTCCTTCCATGCTATAAATACCTTCAACGATAACAATAATTTTCTTCCAGGGTTTGTGTGTTTTGGTTTGTCTTTCTGCTATTTCTTCTCTCAATATTCTTTCCAAGTGAGAAGGTGCTGGAAAACAAGCAATATAGGTAGGGTGAAGATCGTTTATAATTTCAACTGAACTATCTCCATCCAGATATTCAATTTGGTTCAGCCAAAGAGTTTTCAAAATTTTGCCTAAAATTATAGATCTTATCAAACGAACCATTTGGATATTTTACTTTTTAACACAAAATAGACTCTGATTCTCATCTCTATCCAGTATGATTAATCTTGATGGACAAGCGAACATGTCTTAAAATTTAATTTACAATTTAAGATCTAACACATATAAACATCACTAAACCAAAAATAGAAACCGACGCAAAAATTGCTACAATTAGTAAAAAATAACAAAAATAATATTAGTATTTTGTTTCTAAAACGAAAGATACTATCTGTGCTGCATTCTAAAAGAAGGCCATCCAATTGTATATGATATAAATCTGAAATTTGAGGCACTACAAAAGCTTACTATTGTGCTGGAAAACGCGGATATTGGCTCCAGAGCCTCGAGCACCATTAATAATTGAACTATGGTTCAAAGAGTCACTAATTATCAATCCTCCCTGTATCAAGTGATATAAATCACTAATAAGCTACTAAAAGATTAGTTGATTTGCTAAAACAAACACAACATACAAAACTCTGAACTGGATCCTATTCCAACATATAATATATATATAGATATAATCTAAGGTCCGTAGTCATCATGACTCCGGATGTGATACATAGGCATACCTTTCCAATCAAAACCGGAATGATAGCCGAGTTTGTGGCGTATCCCATGCCAAAGACAATAGCAGAATGCTTTCCCACATATTTAGCAACAGATTCCTCAAGCTCTACATGCACACTAGTAGTTCCTTTACGCCATAAACAAACAACACGTACGTCAGAGGAAACATAGAGGAATCACCTAAACTTATAGGCGGTGACGTTGTACCTGCATCTACACGAGAACTACATGTACTTGCTGAAAATTTCTCTAAAGACTCAATAACACGAGGCGTGCAATATTCATCGAATGAACCAAAGCCAAGATAATTGTAAGACCCCAAATTAAGGCACCTTCTGCTCTCTGTTGTTCGACTGCATTGCAACCAAAAGTTTACTCTGTCAGCTATGTTAAGAATCCCATCTCTAAAGTTAGATAAGTTTTAGTGTTAGGAATATCACATCAAAATTTGTAATGGGACGACCTAAATAATTTATCAAGGATATGAGCTCATTTGTTTACTATCATTTGGTTTAAAATTAATATATCTTTGAAACTAAAAATTAATTTATAACAAAAATCGATTAATTTAATGTTTTATAATATAAATTCATGATATTTACATAACACTAGAGTTCAACTTAAAGAATGATTATTGGGGAGTTTTTATTAAAAAAGTGATTATTGGGAAGTTTTCACATAGGTTCTCAATATTTTAGTTAACACATATTGGCCTTGGATATCTCAAAATCATCGGAACCTTTTCTCAAAGTATAACATTTATTTATATATACATATAACTTTGTTTGAGAACCCCCACTAGAGATTTTAAGGTTGCTCATGCTGATCCAAATAAAGTGTTTAATTAGTGTGTAGGATATATATAGTCGATCTAAAGTATAAGGATAGATGCAAAATAGATCAGGAGAATCGTAGTTGCGATTGCGAGGTAACATGTAAGAAACTCCAGATCAAAAGTGAGATGAAACTAATATTTTTTTTAAAGAAAATAATATATATACATATATATATATATATATTATCTGTATTATATAAACTAGGTCAGTTCACTAATCGCCGACTGATTTTAAATCTACGAACTTCTTTCAAGTTAAATTTACTGAGTCGGGTGTCTTTTTTTTGGTGAAAGGTGTACTGAGTCGAGTCACAACGAATATATATATCGTTTTCATTTGGTTATGCTTTTTCATTTGGTTTCGTATTATCTCAATGTAAAGAATATAACTTTCAGAACAAAGCACACTCACTCGAGCACCTTTTCCTCATCGTTCCAGTCTCTCTCGACCACATCAAACCATGCATCTGGTGCACTCGCTATTGGACGGGCAAAACAGTCCTTCATGGTTACAAAAAAAAGTCCTTCATGCAGACGAATAAAAAAAGTAGGTAGAACAATATAACAAAAAACATTATCAATAGGTGTTTTCCTGCATTTTAAATTTAAATTATATCTATGAATAAAATTTTGTTAATAAACTAGATCTTATTATTTTATACTAATATTTAATACTAGGTGATTTTCCCGTGGTCATGCACGGACAAAAATATTTATAAAATAAATATATTATAATAATTTATTGATATTTCTTCAAATTTTAAATTAATTTATAATTTGTAGGTATAATTTATATTAAGAATATTATATTAATTTAATTATATGTATAATTTTAGATATGTTATATTTTGTCAGTTTTATTGTTTTTACAGTTGATTTAGTTATCATTTGGATATATTAGATTCTATCTATTTGCATTTATGCCGGTTGTTATCTTAGAAATATAAGTATATCTAGTAAGATTATGTATAACTTAAGATTTTTTTGTGAGTAGAAAGAAAAAAATAAAAACTAAACTGTCTAATTCTAAATTACATACATAAGTAATTAATACATTTTTGGAAGCTTATGAACACATATCAATATTTACAATATTTAGATTATTGGATGAAAAACTGAAATTTATTTTAAATAATTTTAAAAATAAGGATTCTGATTTTCTTAAGTATTTTGATTATGGTTATATTAAGTTCCACAAACATAAAAACAGAAAATTAAAAATCAAAAGAGTTATTAAGCAAAAATATAATTTTAACAACTAAAATCTATTATATCTATTTCGTTAAATAATATAGTGTTATAATATTTTAAAATAATTGTAGTTATTTAATCAAAAAAAAATTATTATTAAAATTTATTTTTATTTTTGATTTTAATATCTGTTAAATTATGCAGTAAAAGTTTTTACTGTTTTTTGAGAAATTATAAGTAAAATAGAATTTATATGTTTTGTTGTATTGTGAGATATTATAGTCAAATAAATATACTAATATATATATATATATATATATATATATTTCAAGAATACAAATTATAAAAAAAATTCAATTAAACATATATCAGTGTAAGTTACTTAATTATTTTATGTAATCATCTAATAAAATAGATAGATATATAACAAAAAATAATTACTTTGAATATATATATATATATATATTTATATATTATTGTTTAAAATTATTTTTTTTAAAGAAAAAAATATTTCTTTTTCTAATATCAAGATTAATTGTGGGAATTTTTTTTTTATGGAATCACATTATATAAAAATATTGTTTTTCATCTAAGAAGATATAGATATGAAGTATTTTATTACTTCAAAAGTATATTTTATGTTATTTAAATTATATTTAAATTAAATATTACTATTTTGTGAACTTTTCTTTTTTATGAAACCATATTTTTGTATACTTATATTTTCGTTTTAAATAGTTTTGTAAACTTTATAAATGTTTCCTTTTTATTTTATATTGTTATTTGGAAAATTTTGAAAAGAAAATAATAATATTTAAATGTATTTTTTTAATTTATTAGGGGTATCATAGTAATCAACCATCGTGAAAATTAACGTGAACGCGACACATAAGAAAGTGACTTCTCAAATAATATTATTGAGATAAATTTTGATTTAGCTAAATTTTAAAATTAAGATAATTTCGTTATATTTAAAATTTAGTTAATTTTTTAAAATTATATTTATGAAAAGATATGAATATTTTAAAAACTATAATCTTAGATATATTTTCATTTATTTCTTCTCATTAAGATATATTAATCAATTTGTATAATTTTAAACAAAAATTGCATATAAAATTTTATAATTGTTAAAATATAAAACCTAACAGAATTTGTAAAATTTGTAAATATCATAAGGAATCAAAAGGTACTAAGACTAAAAAAATTAATTTTTATTTAAATTTCATAAAATTTGAATATCTTGTTTAGTAATATAAATTATATGATTATAAAAACAAACTTAAATAATATTTCTAATTTTGTAAAATATTATTATTATATATATATTATTATTTATTATCATATTTGAATAAATTAATTTTAATGATAGTGTACGAATTATTTTCAAATTCTAAATTTTTTATCAAAAATAACAATCAACATTAAATGCAATTGATATGTCACATTTATTTAGAGAAAGTGACTGTATAGAAAACATATGGCAAATCATTTCACAAATATTTTCTAGGGAATATTTTACTAGGTTTTAGTTGATTCTTGTAATATTAGAAAAATGTTTTTTTATAAATTGTTGAATTATCAAAAAATTAATAATAAAATAAGAAATAAAAACCAAAATATCCCTTATATATAATATGCGAAGTGATTTTGACATGTGTCATCACCACAATCAATTTCATCAAAACAATTATGACATGACCACTAATAATAATGGTCATGGTTTGGAGTTAAGAGTGACATGTACATTTACATTTAATGTTAATATATCTTTTTGTTAAGTTTTTTAGAATATGGTAATAACTCATAACTTATCATTAACATAGTAATAAATAATATAATAGTAGAAATAGAAATATAACAATATTTACAAATTTGAAATATTTTTAAGTCTATTTTTTATAATTATAATTTTTATTAATATTTTTTTTGCAAATTGTTATGCGGATTTTTAAAAAAATTATAATTTCTAATCTGAAATACCGTTAGTTTTATTTATAACATCTATTAATTTTTGTAAATATATTTAATTTATAATTCGATAATTATATACCTAACAAATTTTTTCTTAATTTTTTTTTAAATCTGATTTAATATATTTTAACCAAAATAAAAAAAAATAAAAAATCTTTCCAAATTTTTCATTTTAAATATATACATATATATTATTAAATATAAATTTAAATAAAAGTTTTTTTATTTCATCTTAATGTTTACATATAATTAACGTAAAATTAATAATGTAACAAAATAATAAATTTAAAAATTAAAAAAAAAAAATTTTAAATATAATTATATTTTTAAAACTTTTATTTCTGCACATAGTGCAAAAACACCTAATATCAGCTTTATTATACAATGCTAAAAATGAACAAAACTACAAAGTTTATTCATTTTTTATTAGTTGGAAGATCAGTTTTTATCTATACCAACTACCAAATGAAAATAATAATAATAATAACACACGGATCTTGTAGTTGTAGAAATATGGTTTTATTAGTTGATAGTAAAGAAAATGACCTGAACCCGATGATACCCTCGTCTTATGTAGAAATCCTCGTGTTCCAAGCAGATTGGCGCATAACCCTATACCAAAAGTGAAAAAGCAAGATACATACAACATAATAAAACAAATGAAGATAGATTATTCAAAGTAAACTTACCAAATGACGAACCTGGAGATTGTCGTCTGTGAATGGCAAAACGAGGATGCCACGGAAAAAATCACGGAGATGGCCAAAGCCGATGATCAAGCAGCAGCTCAAATATGTTGAAACAGTGGTAAAGGACATCCTCTGCGAGTTTCTAGACAGACAAATACAATGATATATAGGTTTTCGAACTTCTGCCTATTCCACTATTTATGTTTGATGAAGAGGTCCTTCTATTAAAGAGGTCAAGTAAATGTTGTATGGTCTTGGAGATGAATTTATAATGAGCGTGAGATTTAGAGGGAGAGAGGAGATAGAGAAGAAACATAGCTGTTAACTCTTTGAGGTCCCTCTTTTTTTTGAAAAAAATGTACTCCGTAGATGTTGTGATGAACAAGAACTCTATCCACAACATTTTTTATTTTACTTTTGTTAACTATGATGGGTCTTACTCTCTCCCTTGGTCCAGACCCAGCCTTTGCTGATACTATTTATTGCATAAAACACTCTTCCCACTGGGTTTCGAATCAGTAGCACAACAAACTAACATCTACGCTTAACCAACTGGTCTACCACGTCTGGTGGTAGGTATACAACACTTAGAAGTACTGATTTGCAATAGAAGTTCCAATACTCAGAAATAATGAATGTGTTCAGTACAAAAATATAGGAATTGTTGTCTTTTATTCTAATTTAGAATCTATATCTATTACAAATGCATCAGTTAGGTTTGAAGATGTATGGTATTTGATGAAGAGAATTCAACAACTAGTTTATTTTATATTGTGGGGGCGTAGGAACTTGCGTAAACTGATACTATTTTCTCAAAGTTTGTATTGAAATTTTACTAACGAAATCAATTTTTAGTTTGTAGATTTAGCATGAACTAAAATCTCCTCTTAAGATTTGTCTCGAATTGGACACCCTAGTTTTCGTGAACAAAAGCAGACGCAGAAATAGTGATTTTTCATTTTGGGGGTTAGAAGGGAACAAAAATAGAGTCAAGAGATCAAGAATACGCTTAGGGGTTCGCTCTTCTCTGCTTATTGAAGATCCTAAACAATTAAGTCTGAATAAGCAAAAAGAAAATCACAAGATTCATGGCAAGAAGGTCACTCTCAAGACATTATGAAGTGAGGACCAAGATGTAGCTACCACCTGTCCCGAACTTGAATAATTGAATATACTATATGCTCCTCCATTTTGGTTTCTGATCATTTAAGATTATACTAAGTGATTATCTACACTCATGTGCGGGATAAAATTTATATACAAAAAAATATTTGAATACTAACTTTGAATCCACCATCATTTCATAAATTCTCAAATGTATAGTTATGGACTGTTAATATAAGATTGTTGAGTATTGGATTATGTTGATATTTTCTTTTAAACCTATTTAATTCACATTTGATTTAAGGATATCACAGGTATGTTACCATTCAAATTCTCACTTTGGTATAAAAAAGTGTATTATTAAAATGATATGATTAAATAACATTTGAGATCTATGCTTGAGCGGAATAAATATTAAATATGTGTGGCAAAAAAAATTAAATATCTATATAAATTATTTCTACATATTATTATTTTTCCTTTACGTATTATACAATAATAAATATATTAAATAATTGAGAATTAATTAACATTTACGTATATATTAAATTGGAGTAAGCACATAAAAATAGTTTTTTCATTTACAATAACTTTTTTGGTAAAAAACAAAAAAAAATGAATTATTTTATTTATACAGCATAGAAATAAAATAAAATAAAATAATATTGACATACATATATAGTATATTTTATTAGGAATTTTTATAAGAGTCAATTAGGCCAAAACCTATAAGAACTTACTAATTAGCAAAATACCTATGAAACAAATATTGTAGGGCTTAAGTTTTTAGCTGAAGAAGGTAAATGACGAAATACCCCTTCTGGTTCTAAGGAAAAGTATCGTATATAAGAGATTGATTATGGTTTACTAGCTAAGCGGGGGCTTTAATTTAATTGGGGGAGTTGGTAATGATTAACCTAGTTTTTATTCTCCCCAAATTTTAAAAATCTGACTAAAGTGACTGTATCTGCATGGAGAGGAGAATCAGAGAAAATTTTTTTTGTCAGTATGTAAAAAGTTGTATGGAGAGACTAGAGAGGAACGGGTAGTTCATTTCGGGGTTTGGTTTGATTTCCCTTTGGGCTTGTTAAATTTTCTTTGTAATCAGTAATGTAATATATTATCATGTAATGAAATTGTACAATGCTTGGACACTAACAATAAAAATCAATCATGGTATTATTTTAATATTTAGCTGGTATATGATATAAAAACTGGTTAATGAACGAGTTATCATTAAGGTCAAGAAATAACATATGACTAGGATAAGACCTGCGCCTTGCGCAGGTTGAATATATATAATTAAAATATAAAATTTTAATATTCAAAAATTTAAAATTTACATATGATTGTTTTTGTATGTATTTGAAATTTTAGAATTTCGTAATTTTTATATAATTATCTATATGTATGATCAAAAACAATTTTAATTAGAAATGTAAATCAAATCTTAGAATTTAATGGATCTGATTTCATATATCTTTTTACTTTTCAGTGTTCGAGTGATGGAAAATAAATGGAGTGTCACTGGGCTTGATTGGTAGAGTATAGCAAGTTCCCTAATGTTTTTAAAGAACCAATTGGTAAAATATTTGTAATTAAAATATATAAAGTTTCTAAACTAATTTAATATAATTTATTTATTTGTCTAATAATATTAGAAAATTATATTTTTAAAAAATTATATTTGTTAAAAATATTTTTCTAAAAAATTATGTTAAATTTAAAATTATTTTAAAAGCAATATTTTAATTTTTTCGAATACAAATAAAAAATTTAAAATTAATTATTGTCATGATTTAACATAGCCATAATGATTTAAAAAATTAAAAAAATTAAAAGTTAACAAATTAAAAATTAACTCAGTTTTATATCATGATTTAACAATTTAAAAATTAATTATGGTTATGAGAAGTTTACGTTCACGTGTCAATCCTATTTATCTTCCAGTTATGAGAAGTTCACGTTCACGNATGCACAATAAGTATTTTATATTTATTATTTCTTTTATATTTTTCTGCATATTATAAATAATAAAATAATAAATATATATATATATTAAATAACTAAGAAATCAATTACTATTATGTAACAAATTGGCGTATGCATATAAATTTAACTATTACTCTTGTTTATTCACAATTAGGGTAAATAAATCAAAATAATCAATCTAATATATTGTATATGATATATAATTAAATTTAAATGATATAAACATAGTAATATAGCACACTTTTAATATGGATATTTATTAAATGAGGTTTCTATTCATATGATTTTATGATTATTTGCATATTTGTGTAACAAAACTTTACACCAATGATTTATAAATTACGTTATGATTATTTGAATTTAAGTATTTTCCATTTTACATATACACTTCCATAAATTAAAAGGAATGAAGTTATTATAGTTAATATATGCAAATCGTTATCAAATCGTATATTTTCCTTTTCTTCAATTACATGTGTGCGATATATATAAATATATAAACTATGTTACATGCGTTATATGCGTCTCTAATTATTTTTCCCTAGCAAATTTCAATTGAACCTAAAGCCGCCACGTCAGTTTAATTGATATGCTAATTGATTGACAACTAAGCAAGGTTACTTTTTAATTAATACAAACTTGAGGTTACATCTTTTCAAATGTTTCTNTAAATATATAAACTATGTTACATGCGTTATATGCGTCTCTAATTATTTTTCCCTAGCAAATTTCAATTGAACCTAAAGCCGCCACGTCAGTTTAATTGATATGCTAATTGATTGACAACTAAGCAAGGTTACTTTTTAATTAATACAAACTTGAGGTTACATCTTTTCAAATGTTTCTCAATTAATATATAGGGGATTAGAGACATTTTGATAATATTATATATAGTTGCAAATGCTTTATCTAACAAAATCGAGAATTCTTATAAATATTTTAAGCTTGTATTCGATTGAGATAGCCAGTTTAAATAGCATGTATCAAGAAAACTGATGGTTGTGTTCTGTTAAAGTACGACAAGTTATATGCAATGACTTGTTTATTAGGCCTACTTTGATCATTATTGTTTCCTCATAAATAAATATTATCATGTGATAAAATTGTTTGATATGTTTCTAAATCCAAGAGTTGACTTGAATGTCTATTGGGTATGTTTCTCGGTTACGATAAAGTTTAGTATGGTTATGTTTGTTTTGGGTTTGTAAACTTTCTTGTAACTGATGAGAGGTGGTTTTACAAAAATGGTTATAAGAAATCTTAGCATGGTTTCTTTCTTTTTTGGTGTGCTATATTTTCTTGTAACCAATGATGTAATATGTTATCATGTAATGAAATTGTCTTATTGTACAAATTGTTGCATATACCATTTCACTTTTGTAAGATAAGCATCCCCTCAACAAGATAAAAATCAATCATGATATTATTGTAGTATTAGCTTATACTTTAATATAAAAAATATCTGGTTAATAAACAAGTTATCAATGAGGTCAGGAAACAACATACTTAAATGATTGGAGAAATTTTTTTAATATTATACATGGTTGTAAACACTTTATCTAAAAACAATTGCGAACCGCAATACATATATTTAGCTGGCACGAGATAATCAATTTAAGTAGCAGGTATCAAAAAAAAAAAAAATGAGGGTTGTGTTTTGTTAGAGTACAACAGGTTACAACAAAGTTTAGTCGGGTGAACATAACAAATGCGCATGTACAATATGAACACTATATCTGTGACACCCGTCACTTTGAAACCAATAATAATAAATAATAATAACATAGGTTTCATTACCAAATACTTAAAAGTCAACATCCACGTCGAAAATCCGCAATACGACATAATATCCGAAATATAGATAACATAAACCGAAAGTCTGAAAATACGAAACGACTTATGCGATAAAAGTCCAAAGGCTTATAAGCCCAATAACGATAAAATACGATAAAATATAATAAGATAGGATAGTAGCCCAAAAGCCCAAATAGCACCGGTCCGATAGAATCACCCCTGCTCATCGGTCTCACCTGCAAGGGGGGAAAAGAAAGGAGGGGTGAGCAACAGGGGAGTCGCTCAGTGAGGTATGGGATGCTAAACCTCAAATCACTGACTCAGTACATAGCACTACGACTATGTAAACCTAGTTCTAGCATGAGACAAACACGGTGATAAAACACCACACAGAACACACAATGTCAAACCAGTACACTAGCCAACTACCGACTATCAACTATCACCCATGCGCTCATAGTACAAAGCTACTCCCTGCACCGCGCATTTCCTCATAAGGATATACACTTATACCCGCTGCGTCGCTAGTACAGTCTGTCTCTGTACCCCCGCACTACCACCCGCTGCGTCGCTAGTACAAACGTCTTTGTACCCCCGCACATACCCCGCGGCGTCGCTGGTACCTCACTGTACCCCCGCCCAATACCCGCTGCGGCGCAAACTCAGACGTCTCTGGGCCCCCGCACAAACCCGCGGCGTCGATAGTCCAGACATCTCTGAACCCCCACCCACATCACATAGTCCCTACTATGTAACTATATATATACATATATATAACAATACTCAGCATCAATCATTTCACACAACCGTTGAATCCTCTATTATCCTATTTCCATTTTATCAATCAAAGATAAAAATAAACAAGCAAGACTCGATTCATAGAGACGGATCACGTTTCGAAACTAGACTTATCATAATAGCAGTACTAAACTAGTTCGGGATTCAAACGGAGTAGCCCTCACCTTAGCAATGAAGAGAAGTGGTATCTATGGTCTCCAGGTGCTCAAATAGACTCCAAATCTGAAACCAGGGCGAAAAATCGAGTCAGAACGGCTTTCGAACGGTTTAAAACGGGCCTAGTCAAAGTCTACGGAAAAGTCAACCCGCCTGGTCAAAGTCAACCCTGGTCAAACCTTATCCAAATTGAAATTGAATTAAACCATCCGGTTTTCCTTAACCGAAATCGAATTCAATTGGACCAACCGGTTTGCGCTAACCGAAACTAAATCAATTTAATTACCCGGTTTACCCTAACCGAAATCTAATTGATTTTAACCGCCGGTTTACCCTAACCAAACCGAAATCGATTAAACCGGTCAAACCAACCGTTGACCGAGTCAACCGAGTTGACTCACCGAGTCGACTCAGCCGAGTTGGCCGAGTCGCCGGCGAGTCACCGGTGGCTGGTCACCGGCGGCGACGGCGGAGGACGGCGGAGGCTTACCGGCAGATCTCCGGCGGCGGCGACTTCCCGGCGGCGGACGGACGGCGGCTGGCTACGGCGGCTCCGGCGAGGCGACGGCGGAGCTCCGGTGGTTCGCGGCGGCGCGTGCGTTTCACGCGCGCGCGAAGGGTGATTTTCATTCGGCGCGTGACGGCTCGTACAGTGTCAGATCGCGGTGTTTTCGGGGTCTACGGCTTCGTCTCGACGAGTAGAACACGGTGGTAGGCTTGCATTCACGAGATTCTCAACGGTTAGGAAGTTATGGTCGATTTACTAAACGTATCAAAACTAACTCGAAAAAGGTGGTGGTTTCCGGGTTTACCTAGGCTGGGGGTCGGTGGTGACGAGCTCAGTTAGTTCCTTGCGTGTGGTGGCTCCGGCGACGAGTTCTGGTGGCTCAGCCTCTACATGCAAACACCAAACTCTCTCTTAAACTCTTTCTCTCTCTAACTCTCTTTTCTTTTTCTTTTGCATGTAGTTTCTGAGAAAACAAGGTGAGGAATTAGGCTTATATAGTCAGTACCTTNCTCAGCCTCTACATGCAAACACCAAACTCTCTCTTAAACTCTTTCTCTCTCTAACTCTCTTTTCTTTTTCTTTTGCATGTAGTTTCTGAGAAAACAAGGTGAGGAATTAGGCTTATATAGTCAGTACCTTGGGTATATTCGGATGGGCCTTGAGGTTGGGCCGAAATTAGTTGGGGTGTTGGGCTTGGGTCATCACAATTCTCCCCCACTAATATGGAATTCGTCCCCGAATTCGAGTCAAGAGTCGACTGACCAATAACATCTCGAAACAACTCTGGAAAATCAATCCTCATCTGCGGCTCAGACTCCCAGGTCTCCTCCTGGATCCCGTCTCTCTCCCAACGGACCTTAACCATCATCGTCATCATCCCCTGATCCGCTCTCACTTGTCGATCCACAATCTCTATTGGCTGACAAACTGCGGATAAGTCTCTACGAAGATCACTGGGTGGCTGCTGCAAAATGAGCTCTGGCTCTCTCACGACTTTCCTCAAAACTGACACATGAAACACATCGTGGAAGTCCGATAACTCTGCCGATAAACACAATCTATACGCCACTGCTCCAATCCGCTCCAAAATAGGAAAAGGTCCCATATATCTCGGTTTAAGCTTCTTCAGCTTCCGAGTCGTAGATCCTCCCTGAAACGTCCTCATCTTAAGGTATACCAGGTCGCCAACCTGAAACTCCAAGTCCTTACGTCGCTTATCTGCATAACTCTTTTGACGGTCATGGGCTTCCTTAAGTCGTCTCTTGAGAATCTCAACTTGCTCTACCGTCTTTTGAACCATTTCTGGTTCTATCTCACGTCGCTCCCCTACTTCTGTCCAACAAAGCGGGGTACGACAAGGTCTACCATAAAGAGCCTCGTATGGTGCCATCTTAATGCTCGAATGGTAGCTATTGTTGTAAGCAAACTCCGCCAGGGGTAGGTACCTCAACCAACTTCCTTCCCAATCCAAAACGCAAGCTCTCAACATATCCTCCAAGGTCTGGATGGTCCTCTCTGACTGACCATCTGTCTGCGGATGATACGCGGTACTCATGTGGACCTTGGTCCCAAGCGCCTTTTGAAAGGCTCTCCAAAACGCAGACGTGAACTTAACATCCCGATCCGATACAATGCTGACAGGTACTCCGTGCAGTCTAACAATCTCACTGATATACATCTCTGCCAACTGCTCAGCTTTGTCCGTTTTCTTAACTGCTAGGAAATGAGCTGACTTGGTAAGTCTATCCACGATTACCCATATTGCATTCTTTCCTCCCGTGGTGGTCGGCAATCCCGTCACAAAGTCCATAGTCACCATGTCCCATTTCCACTCTGGTAATGGCAGGTCTTGCAATAACCCGCTAGGTACCTGATGCTCCGCCTTAACCATCTGACAAGTCTGGCACTGCGATACAAAAGTAGCAACATCCCTCTTCATACCCGGCCAATGGTAATAACGCTTCAGATCTCTGTACATCTTGGTGTTCCCTGGATGAATAGAGAAACTCGAGTGATGTGCTTGCTTCAAGATCTCCTTCCTCAACCGCTCATCATCTGGTACACAAACTCGGTTCCTGAACATAAACATCCCACTCACAGCTGTGTGATACCCAATGCTCTCGATCTCGATCTGCTTACACAAAGCCTCATCACTTTCCTGCGCCTTGCGGATCCTCCATAGCAAATCTGCCTGCTCTACAGCCTCGAGGCCAGCTGCCTCTCCATCTACAGTGGTGGCACACAATCTGAGACTAGCGAGGACTCCACTCAACTCTTGAACCTCTTTGGTTCCCGAAACATCGATTCTGCGCCTACTCAAGGCATCTGCCACCTGATTAGCCTTGCCCGGATGGTATGTGATCTCCAAATTATAACCCGCTAACAACTCAATCCACCTGCGCTGCCTTAGGTTCAAGTCCGTCTGAGTAAAGATGTACTTCAAACTCTTGTGATCCGTGAAAATCTTCACCTTCTCACCATACAGGTACGATCTCCAAATTTTCAACGCAAACACAACCGCTGCTAACTCCAAGTCGTGTGTAGGATAATTAACCTCGTGAGGCCTCAACTGACGCGATGCATAAGCAATAACTTGTTTCTCCTGCATCAACACACATCCCAACCCTGTTCCCGACGCATCAGTGTAAACCTCATATGGTAGTCCCGGCCTCGGAAGTACCAACACGGGTGTCTGTGTCAGTCGTCGCTTCAATTCCGTGAAGCTTTTCGAGCAATCCTCTGCCCAATCAAACTTGACATCTTTTCCTGTTAGTCTCGTCATCGGTTTTGCAATGCTGGCAAAATCCTTAACAAAGTTCCTGTAGTACCCAGCCAAACCGAGAAAACTACGAATCTCTGTTGCACTCTTAGGTGTCGGCCACTCTGAAATAGCAGCAATCTTCTCTGGATCTACTGCGACTCCTGCCTCTGAAACCACATGACCAAGAAACCCAATCTTCCTCTGCCAGAAGCTGCACTTGCTCAACTTAGCAAACAAATGATGCTCTCTCAGCTTCCCCAATACAGTCCGCAAATGCTCTGCATGCTCTTCTCTGCTCCGAGAATAAACCAAGATGTCATCAATAAACACGATCACACACTTATCCAAGTGCTCCCGAAACACGTCATTCATCAATTTCATGAATGCTGCCGGTGCATTCGTCAACCCAAATGGCATCACTACATACTCATAATGCCCATAACGTGTACGGAAAGCCGTCTTCTTCACATCTTCCTCAGCTATCGCGATTTGGTGATACCCTGATGCCAAGTCAATCTTAGAAAACCATGAAGCTCCTTGCAACTGGTCCAACAACTCATCGATACGCGGAAGTGGGTACTTGTTCTTGATGGTGACTTTGTTCAACCCTCTGTAGTCGATACAAAGCCTGAAACTCCCATCTTTCTTCTTCACAAATAATACCGGTGCTCCCCATGGTGAAGTACTTGGTCTGATGAATCCCTTATCCAATAGCTCCTCCAACTGCTTCTTCAACTCAGCCATCTCTGCTGGTGCTAATCGATATGGAGCTCGTGAAACTGGTGCTGCTCCCGGTTCCACCTCGATAGTAAGAACGTCACTTCTAGCTGGTGGTGGCCCTTTTAAGGCCTCAAAAACATCCTCGAACTCAGCAACCACTGCGATATCATGCAACTCCTGCTGTCCATCATCATTAACCATCGAAATGGTTGCTAAAAATCCTTCGGCTCCTCTTTCCAACAACTCTTCTGCACGTAACATGGAAACGATAGAAACTCCTTGGTATGTCTGAATCCCCTGGAAAATGATCTCTCCTTCGGGTCTAGGAATCTTAACTCTCGCCCTTGGGCAATCCAACACGACTTGATGGCGCGACAACCAATCCATTCCAAGTATGACATCGTAAAAACTCATCTCCAACTCCGTCAAATCTCCGAGTAAGTCAACTCCTCCAAGCATAACTGGAACATCACGATGAACACCAACTGCTCCCAACTTCTCTATGCCGGCAGTTTGAATCTGCTTGGCCTTTGGCTCAAAGACGCCCTTAAAAGACCAAGACTTGACCAAATGCGGACTCACAAAACTGTGAGAAGCTCCCGTGTCGAATAAGGTGTGAGCTGACTCACCTCCAATCAAAACCGATCCTATACCGAATTTACTAAGTGCAAATACTAACCACGAAATCAAAACATTCAAACAGAACCAAACATAACAAAGGTACATACCCGCTATCGGCTCTGTTCCTTGCGGGTCTCCTGTAGCAAACACACGTGGAGCGATGGCAGGACGCTTCGCTGGTGGTGGAAGCGCTGCATTGCCCCTCCTCGGACAATCTCTGATCATGTGACCTGGCTGGTTACAACCAAAACAGTTCCTAGTCCCCGCAACTGGTGCTACCGGTGCTACTGGTGCTGCTGGTGCTACTGCCACTGCGGGTGCTGCTCCCTGAGCTCCCAATGGCCTACTCCGACAGTTCCTGGCTATGTGTCCCATCTTTCCACAAGTGTGGCACCGGACTCTCGACTGATCCCAAGTCCTCCTCTGTGGCTGTGAGGTACTCCCCGTCTTAGGCTGAGCGCTCTTAGAGAACTTCTGCTCCTCTACCAAACATTTCTCCTGAGTGGAAGCCTTCTCCACCAAATCCTCCAAACTGGTGTAAGACACCACACTGCATCTACCACGAAGTTCCACTTGCATCCCATCCAAGAACCTCCTTATCAGATCCTCCTCATCCATAGTGTTACCGGCGAACATGCGTAGGAGGCGAAACTCAAACTCATACTCTCGGACAGTCCTAGTACCCTGCCTCAAATGCTCAAACTCGTTCTTCTTCTGGTGCAAGGTCTCCCTGGGAAAATACTTCTTATCAAATGCACGAAGGAAATCATCATAGGTCTGATTGACCCCACGCATCAGCTTCACTCCATCCCACCATACTAAGGCATCTCCACGCAAATACAACTCGGCAATATTAAGTCGGAGACGGTGTGGGCACTTGATGATATCCAGACAACTATCCAGCCTATGCTTCCAATTATAAGCATCCTCCGCTCCAACTGCACCCAAGAAAGGCTCCAACTTCACATACTTCATCTGCCCCATCATCTTCATAAGCGTCTCGTCACACTCAACAACCTGTTCCGGAATGACGGGTGGTGGTGGCGGTGGTGGAAACTGAAATCCCGCTGGAACCTGCTGCGCGGGAATCTGGTGATCATGCTGAACCTGAATCGGTGGAGCCTGCTGCACATGAATCTGCGGACCATGCTGCACCTGAACCTGAGGACCATGCGGAATCTGCGGACCCTGCTGAACTGCAGCCATCTGTCTAGCAACCTCCTGTGCTGCAACCCTGGCAGCTTCCTGAGCAGCCTGTCTAGCTGCCTCTTGGGCAACCTGCTGAACTGCTTCCTGAGCAGCTTGTCTAGCTGCATCCTGCACCATCTGCCTCAAAGCGTCCTGATCAACCGGTGGGGGTGGGGGTGGAGGTGGAGGCTGCGGAACTGCGGGCTGAACATCATCATCTCCTGCCTCTCTGGCAGCTCTAGTAGTCTGAGTACGAACAACTCTCGGTCGCGGCGGCATCTGAAAGGGGAAACAAATCGGGTAACTTCTATCGGATACCAACTAAAAAAAAAAAAAAAAAAAAAAAAAAAAGGGGGGGGGTTAAAGAAGTGATACCGGACATAATGGTGCTATTGATTTTACTTTGAAAAATATCCCAAATTCCCCAAAAACATTTTGAAAAATCATCAAAGTCCGATTAAAACCGAGGTCTCCACGAATCGCCATCCCGGGTCGGAGCCGGGACGGAACCACGCTCTGATACCAAAAATGTGACACCCGTCACTTTGAAACCAATAATAATAAATAATAATAACATAAGTTTCATTACCAAATACTGAAAAGTCAACATCCACGTCGGAAATCCGCAATACGACATAATATCCGAAATATAGATAACATAAACCGAAAGTCTGAAAATACGAAACGACTTATGCGATAAAAGTCCAAAGGCTTATAAGCCCAATAACGATAAAATACGATAAAATATAATAAGATAGGATAGTAGCCCAAAAGCCCAAATAGCACCGGTCCGATAGAATCACCATTGCTCATCGGTCTCA
Organism: Eruca vesicaria subsp. sativa; assembly: GCA_932364175.1. Classification (NCBI taxonomy): domain Eukaryota; kingdom Viridiplantae; phylum Streptophyta; class Magnoliopsida; order Brassicales; family Brassicaceae; genus Eruca; species Eruca vesicaria. Next base: position 541,732 of record CAKOAT010708486.1, on the reverse strand, counting down.
CCTGCAAGGGGGGAAAAGAAAGGAGGGGTGAGCAACAGGGGAGTCGCTCAGTGAGGTATGGGATGCTAAACCTCAAATCACTGACTCAGTACATAGCACTACGACTATGTAAACCTAGTTCTAGCATGAGACAAACACGGTGATAAAACACCACACAGAACACACAATGTCAAACCAGTACACTAGCCAACTACCGACTATCAACTATCACCCATGCGCTCATAGTACAAAGCTACTCCCTGCACCGCGCATTTCCTCATAAGGATATACACTTATACCCGCTGCGTCGCTAGTACAGTCTGTCTCTGTACCCCCGCACTACCACCCGCTGCGTCGCTAGTACAAACGTCTTTGTACCCCCGCACATACCCCGCGGCGTCGCTGGTACCTCACTGTACCCCTGCCCAATACCCGCTGCGGCGCAAACTCAGACGTCTCTGGGCCCCCGCACAAACCCGCGGCGTCGATAGTCCAGACATCTCTGAACCCCCGCCCACATCACATAGTCCCTACTATGTAACTATATATATACATATATATAACAATACTCAGCGTCAATCATTTCACACAACCGTTGAATCCTCTATTATCCTATTTCCATTTTATCAATCAAAGATAAAAATAAACAAGCAAGACTCGATTCATAGAGACGGATCACGTTTCGAAACTAGACTTATCATAATAGCAGTACTAAACTAGTTCGGGATTCAAACGGAGTAGCCCTCACCTTAGCAATGAAGAGAAGTGGTATCTATGGTCTCCAGGTGCTCAAATAGACTCCAAATCTGAAACCAGGGCGAAAAATCGAGTCAGAACGGCTTTCGAACGGTTTAAAACGGGCCTAGTCAAAGTCTACGGAAAAGTCAACCCGCCTGGTCAAAGTCAACCCTGGTCAAACCTTATCCAAATTGAAATTGAATTAAACCATCCGGTTTTCCTTAACCGAAATCGAATTCAATTGGACCAACCGGTTTGCGCTAACCGAAACTAAATCAATTTAATTACCCGGTTTACCCTAACCGAAATCTAATTGATTTTAACCGCCGGTTTACCCTAACCAAACCGAAATCGATTAAACCGGTCAAACCAACCGTTGACCGAGTCAACCGAGTTGACTCACCGAGTCGACTCAGCCGAGTTGGCCGAGTCGCCGGCGAGTCACCGGTGGCTGGTCACCGGCGGCGACGGCGGAGGACGGCGGAGGCTTACCGGCAGATCTCCGGCGGCGGCGACTTCCCGGCGGCGGACGGACGGCGGCTGGCTACGGCGGCTCCGGCGAGGCGACGGCGGAGCTCCGGTGGTTCGCGGCGGCGCGTGCTTTCACGCGCGCGCGAAGGGTGATTTTCAACTGGCGCGTGACGGCTCGTACGGTGTCGGATCGCGGTGTTTTCGGGGTCTACGGCTTCGTCTCGACGAGTAGAACACGGTGGTAGGCTTGCATTCACGAGATTCTCAACGGTTAGGAAGTTATGGTCGATTTACTAAACGTATCAAAACTAACTCGAAAAAGGTGGTGGTTTCCGGGTTTACCTAGACTGGGGGTCGGTGGTGACGAGCTCAGTTAGTTCCTTGCGTGTGGTGGCTCCGGCGACGAGTTCTGGTGGCTCAGCCTCTACATGCAAACACCAAACTCTCTCTTAAACTCTTTCTCTCTCTAACTCTCTTTTCTTTTTCTTTTGCATGTAGTTTCTGAGAAAACAAGGTGAGGAATTAGGCTTATATAGTCAGTACCTTNCTCAGCCTCTACATGCAAACACCAAACTCTCTCTTAAACTCTTTCTCTCTCTAACTCTCTTTTCTTTTTCTTTTGCATGTAGTTTCTGAGAAAACAAGGTGAGGAATTAGGCTTATATAGTCAGTACCTTGGGTATATTCGGATGGGCCTTGAGGTTGGGCCGAAATTAGTTGGGGTGTTGGGCTTGGGTCATCACAATATCTTTCATGGCCAGCAACATAAAAAGCGATCCACATATCTGAACTCGCAACTACTTCAGCACTATGCAAAGACAGTGGCTTTAATTCTTTGGATTATGAAACAAAAATTCACGAACCTGCATCAACAAGCAAGAAAACCAAGAAATTCATTATAACAATCAAATCACCAGGGAGTCAAATATGATCAAATCCAATTCTAAGCAGCATAAAATACAATCATATACCCGGAAAAAAATCACTGAAAGCTAACAATCATGCATTAGATAACAAAACAATAATTCAAAGAACATTTTTTTTTAAAAAAAAAACGACGATATATCCATTGCCAACAAGTTTCTGGTTCTCTGACCAGTCAAGATCGTTTTTGAAATTTCAATTAGATTTCTTTCTTCGTCTTGACTCTTATTGATAGTGGCAATTTGTTGTCTTTCAGATTATAAATTGTTACAGTGAATATTATAAAAGATGTTTTGAAAAAAAAAGAGAACTAAAGTTCAGAGAGAAAGATAGAGAGTTTTCATATTTCTTCTTTTATCTTTTCTTTTTGAGTACAAATTGAGGGAGTAAGAGAGAGAACTGATATCAAAAACATTTTTTGATTTGATGTAAGCAATAGGGGCAACATGGTCATTACAACTTTAAAAGAATAGTGGGGAATAGTTGAAATGTGTAAATGAATTGGAATAACAACATAAAAAGACAGTGGCTAAAATCTTAAACCAGCAACATAAAAAGAATAGTGGGGTATTTCGTCATTTACCTTCTTCAGCTAAAATCTTAAGCCAGCAACATAAAAAACACTCCACATACTGAACTCGCAACTACTTCTGCAAAGATAGTGGCTTCAATTCTTTGGATTATGAAACAAAAATTCAGGAACCTACATCAACAAGCATGAAAACCCAGAAATTCAATATAACAATCAAATCACCAGGGAGCCAAAGATGATCGAATCCAGTTTCAAGCAGCATAAAATACAATCATATACCCGGAAAGAAATCACTGAAAGATAACAATCATCCATCAGATAACAAAACAATAATTCAGAGAACATTATTAAAAAAAAGATAGATAGAAAAGGAACCACATCGATCTATCCATTGCCAACAAGTTTCTGGTTCTTTGAACAATCAAGATCATTTTTGAAATTTCAATTAGATTTCTTTCTTCGTCTTGACTCTTATTGATAGTGGCAAATTGTTGTCTTTCAAATTATATGAATTGTTACAGTAAATATTATAAAAGATGTTTTGAAAAAAAAAGAGAACTAAGGATGAGAGAGAGAGAGAGAGAGAGAGAGAGTTTTCATATTTCTTCTTTTATCTTTTATTTTCGAGTAAAAATTGAGAGAGTAAGAGAAAGAACTGATATCAGAAACATTTTTGATTTGATGTAAGCAATAGGGGCAACATTGTCATTACAACTTAAAAAGAATAGTTGAGAATAGTTGAAATGTGTATATAACTAAATACACTATAATGTTAATATAGGGAGTGCAAATACTCTATTTATTAGTGAGGCTTTGTACTCATATGATTTTATTAACATATTTATATTAGTTGGAACAAAATTTTATTTTTATTAATATGAATATTTATTAATTGAGGCTTCCTACTCAATGAAAATTTTGAAATTAACATTTTTATGTCTTTTATATATGATATTTATTTTATTTAAAAGATATATATATATATAATCTGATTATATATTAAATGAGATTTCATATTTATATGGTCATATAATTATTTTTATTTTATTATAACAAAACCCTTGATCAAAAAATTTCATTGTGGGATTTAATAGTCTTAGTAATTTATAGTCGTTTAAAAAGTCAAAATATAGCATATGATTTTGATTATATGGTTAATGTGATTGTTTAATTGTTTTTAAGAATATAAAATTAAACGAAAAAATGATGGACGATTCAAAAATTAATATCAAATATTTATTATTCAGAATAAATAATTATCATATATATATATTAACCATTTTAAGTAATTCCGTAACATTTTTTAATGGAAAGAATGTAAAATATTATTTTGTACACTACTAATTCATTTTATCGTTAGGTTAATAAAAACTATTGACTATATGGTTAACATGATTGTTTTATTTTTTTAAGAATATAAAATTAAACAAATATGATGGACGATACAAAAATTATTATCAACATAATTTATAGTCGTTTAAAGAATTCAAAATATAGCATATGAGAAAAAAAAATCTAAATTTTGATTATATGGTTAATGTGATTGTTTATTTTTTTAAGAATATAAAATAAAACGAAAATGATGGACGATAAAAAAAATTATTTATCAAATATTTATCATTCATACTAATACTGTTCAAGCTCCTTCAGGGGAGGTTACATTCAAAGACAAAAGAGCAGACTTAGCCAGCGAGTCAGCCTAACGGTTAAGTAAGCGAGGTACATGAGAGAAAGAGATGAAATCAAAATAGGAACCAAAGTGATAAATATCAAACACAATACCAAACAAAGCTGGCCTAGACTCCTTGCTCTTCAATAGGTTGACAAGAGTAAGGGAGTCAGACAGAATCACAAGGCGTTTAATGTTTGCAAAGGCAGCGGTCATTATTGTCAGACGAACTGCAAGCGCTTCAGCCATGAGCGCAGAGGAGACAAGAGAATGATGTTCACAGAAATGAGGGATCCTGGTACAAGAAAGGAGACCTGTAAACAACCCACCCAAACCGCAGTTATTGGAGTTAGAATCCCAGGCCGCATCCACATGACAAGTGACTGGGTCGGGGGGATCCCGCAGCTGAGGAAAATTCCTCTGTTTACGAGAGGTTCGTTGCTCTTCTAAGGGTTTCAACCGATCAGGAGTTTGAGCATTTTGCCACTCTCGAGCGTCTGATATAGGCTTGTTAATAACCTCCATACTGGAGAAAGCTTTATCCTCAAATCAATACTTAATTTCTTTCCTTTCATAAGTTCCATAGAATCCATGGCCATAGGGATATCAAGAATCCTACCGGCGGCAGAGTGATGATATTTGAACAGGAAGAAATGAAGATCATCATAGTAGATACCTCTGGCGGGGAAGACTACATCATCGGAGCATTTTACCAGACCTCCTTTGCCACTCGACAGATTATATTGTAATATTGTAATACTTCTCAATTAATATATAGGGAATCTTACGTTTAAACTATTCTAAAGAATTGTAAATGAACTATGACTTTTTTTTTTATTTTCTTTTCTTCAGAGGTTGAAAGAGACAAACAAAACAATTCGAATTTTTAAAAAATTGCTTCTGTCCGAATGAATTAGATACCGTTTATTAGCTTCGTGAAGCCACAATATCCGAAGCACAAATGTCATCAAATAGCATCTGTAATTTTAGGGCAAACATTTAAAAGGAAACTATACAATTAACTCTGACAAAACCAAAGAAACAAAATGAAAGAAGAACAATCACAAAGTTTCAAGACAAGTAGAGGGGACACAACAAAAGACAGAACCGCAAGAAAAATAGTAAACTAATGCTAATTAGTACTGATCAAAACCTCTTTGGGTAAGAAAACTGATGATGCATTAGGGTTTTAATCCAATTTGATTCTATCTTTCTCTTCTTCTTGCTTCTTTGGAGCTGCTGGAAAATATTTGATTCCGGTAAGGTCACCTGCTTTGCTTATAACCTATCATAACACATAAGAGTATGAAACGAACAAGAATCAATTTCTGGATGAACTATCTATAAGACTACAAGCATGGTCCCTTTCTCAGTCTTTCTTTGGGGGTATTAGACTCAAAACATTTGTAAACTATGCTGAGAAATTATTAAGGCTCTCATCAGTTAAATGGTATGATATAGGATAGGAAGCGAGTGAACTCAATGAAAGATTATTTCTTTTACCTTTAGAGCTTTATTAAGATCTTCTCTTGAGCGAGATGCAGATATGCAAATACGAGCCTTGGCTAGCAATAGAGGTGTAGCTGGGAAACCAACAACTACAACTGCGACCTGTTCACAGTTTTAAACGTATATTGAACATAGAGGTTGTGAATCTCTTTTGTCTGGAAGCAAGTGAGATATTGGGAAGAAAAAAACACAAGAGTCTATACTTACGTTTTCTCGCAAGCATTTCCTTGAGAAGGCTGGGATTTTTGCTGGATTGTAAAGCATTATTGGCATGACTGGGTAATCATTGTCTTCAAGAACCTCAAATCCCATCTTCTGCAACTCGGCCCTGAAAAAGTTGATGTTCTCCCTTATCCTTGCTAACTTTTGTGCACCTGCCTCAGGTTTTTAGAAGAATTTTGAGACTATATAACTTGAGATTATTAAGCTAAAATAGCAAAAGAATCTATAGAGATACCTCTGTTGGAACCGTCCTCTCCAAGGATGACTTTTATGGCCGATATGATTTGTTGTGCTGAAAGAGTTGAAATTGATGTTGCGTAAAGGTGAGCCGGGAAATGGTACTTCAAATATTGTATGAGGTCCTAAAGAAATTGAAAACACAAAATATGCTATAAGCCCTTGGTTGATTTTGAGATGAAGCGCACTACTTGCCTAAACAAATCAAATGGTTCACTGAGTTAGGATTACGTCTTTATTACTCATCTTTGACATGGTTCGTCGGTTTATGAAAAGAGATCTTTATATAACTGCAAAATAAAGGTATATAATTGCTAACTTTGGATCCAGCAATATAGCCACCACAAGATCCGAAAGATTTCGTAAAAGTTCCCATCATGATGTCCACATCAGCTGTTCAACTCCAAGAAGTTCACAAACACCCCTGCCTGTTTTCCCAATTGCTCCAATGTTGTGAGCTTCATCCAAGTAAACATAGGCCTGAAACAAGCACATACAAGAAGTTAAGTTAGACACCAGAAAACAAACTAATCTAGAATATTTTGAAGTCGCAAACGAATAGTTCCGTTGCTCGAATTCCTTAATCTCCACCAATGTTGGAACACTAAAGATAGTGTACCATGTTACCTCACCTTATACTTCTTGCATACTGAGACAATCTCGGGCAGTTGACATATCTCCCCTTCCATGCTTTAAATACCCTTAACAACAACAATAATTTTCGTCCAGGGTCTGTGTGTCCTGGGTTGTCCCTCAGTGATTTTATCTTTCAATACTCTTTCCAAATGAGCAGGCACTGAGAGTCAATCAACAAGAGAGCATGAAGGTATGCCAACAGGTTAAATGGAAAACAATCTGGATAAGAAATGGTTACTGTTGTGTTGGAAAATGCGGATAGTGGCTCCTGAACCTCGGGCACCATTGACAATAGAAGTATGGTTCAAAGAATCACTTATTATCAACCCTCCCTGTACACAAAGGCAGCAACCGAGATGATAAAGCATAGATCATTAGGAGTAACACAAGATGTAGCATCATAGGTACCTTTCCGATCAAGACAGGAATAATAGCAGAGTTTGTTGTGAAGCCCATGCCAGTGACAATAGCAGCAGGTTTCCCCACATACTTGGCAACACATTCTTCAATTTCAGCATGCACAGATGTAGTCCCTGATGGCAGTAACAAACCAATGTCAGGCAGCAACAAAGAGAAGAGATTGTTAATACAGTAATAGAGAAACTGAACCTGCATCAACGCGAGAGCTGCAGGTACTCGCTGAAAACTTCTTCAAAGACTCAATAACACGAGGGGTGCAATATTTATCGAAAGAACCAAATCCAAGATAGTTGTAAGATCCCAAAATAAGGCACCTTGTGCTCTTTGTTGTTCGCCTGCATTGCAACCACCAAAGGTTTATTATTCTGTGAACACCCTTGAGTTCCAAATATTATATATGGTTTTCATATAGAAAGTAAGGAAGGATAGAGACTCACTTGAGAGTCTTGTTGTTGTCAGTAGAGTACCTCTCGCTAACATCAACCCAAGAATCAGGAGCATTGATATGGGACGATTAAAACAATCCTTCACACATACAAAACAAAAAAGAAACATTAGGAATCAAGTAGCAAGACCTGTGAATCAAAAGTCTAGAGATAAAAACACAAATTTGATAAACATCTCTGCACATTTTACTGAAGAACATAATGATGAATTTACTCTAAACCAATTATGTTGATTATTGACACTCTATGCTTCTCATTAGAAAAAAACTGATTTAATTCAATTGCTCCTAAAAATGATTTGTTTGTTCATTTATTCGCCCCCCCCCCCTTAGAGGAAGTTAATCAAAAGAAACAGAGGTGTACCTGAATCCGATGATACAAGCGTCTGATGTAGAAATCCTCATGAGCCAAGCAGATGGGGGCGTATCCCTGGAGATTGTTGGTGGAGCACCAATCGACGATAAGACGGGAGTAGTCTCGAAGCTGTCCAAAGGCGAAGCGCAAGCCGTAGCTGAAGTATGTGGATACGACCGTGAGGTAAGGGATCGTTATCATTTTGTTCCCTTTTCACACACGCAGCTCCGCCTCTTGTTTTTGTCTTTTTACCTCCTTCAAAATGATTCCTTCTCCTTCTCTCTCTCTCTCTCTCTCTCTCTCTCTCTCTCTCGGTTCTGAGATTCGGAATGATGAGATCTGGAAAAATCTGCGCCTGAGAGAGAGAAGAGAGAAGAGAGAGATTTTGAATTGGATCTCTTCCCTTTTCGTCAAAAAACAAGAAAAAAAAAAGAGAAGGATCTTTCCGATCATCAAATATAAATATGAAACTACTCCTTGCCATTTTACTTGAACCAGAACCAACCAATACAAAACCAGAACTCAATATTTTCAAGCCCCACTAAGATCCGCGGTTCGGCCGCAAAATCCGTGACCAATAAGTAATCCAATATTAGTTTAAAAAAATATCTACTAATTAAAAATTCGATAAAAATCTATTAAAAATTCTTAAATCTGGTAATTTTATTATTGGTTGAACCATCGTATAAATCACTGAATTATTTTTTTTAATTTTTCTAAAGCTTTTAAATACTTTTTTTTGTTTAAACTGAAGTTCTTAAATACCTTATTAAATATATTTTTGTATACAAAGAATAAGAAATCAGGTTTTTATTTTTGTAATTTTCTCATGAAATTATCATTTTTCGTGCTATCAAATATATTATATATCTCCTTCAACTTTATTTTAAAAATTTTGGTGATTTCATATATAGTGATAACATTTGTTTTAACCTCTTAGTTTCTAAATTTTATCTTAATTTATTGATTTTACATGTTTATAAATAAATAATATTTTTGTGAATCAATTTTATTAATCTTATTTAATTTTAAAAAATCATATATAATATCAACTAAAAATTTACTGTGTTATTTAAATTTTGAGAACATTTCATTACGCCTCTAAAAAATGAAAAAATAATACATATCTAAAACTTATGTAAGTCTTGTTATGTTTTACTATATCTCTCAACTCCTATTTTTTTCAAAAAGTTTTTAAATAATTTAAATTAATTTTAAATATTTTATATGTGAAATAAAAATGAAAACGAAAATGAAAACGAGAATGAAAATGAAAACGAAAACGAAAACGAAAACGAAAATGAAAACGAAAATGAAAAGGAAAACGAAAACGAAAACGAAAATGAAAATGAAAATGAAAATGAAAATGAAAATGAAAATGAAAATGAAAATGAAAATGAAAATGAAAATGAAAATGAAAATGAAAATGAAAATGAAAATGAAAATGAAAATGAAAATGAAAATGAAAATGAAAATAAAGAGAGCAAAGTTAAATATTTTCTATATTTTTGTAAGAAGCAAATTTATATATTTTCTATATTTTTTTTAAAAAATGTGAAATTTCTCGTATATTTTTAATAATTAATATATTGTACTATATATTGAAATTAAATAATGCATTGACCGGCGGTTTGCCTGCGGTTGATCCAGTAACCCAGTGACCCGATAAGATGTCCGGTTCAGTGGCCGAGTCGGAGTTAAAAACATTGCCGGAACTAAAACTTCTTAAGCATGGATGTTCGTCTACCTTCGGCTCGGATCGGTTATTTGGATATTTCAACATAGAAATTTAGAACATGTTGGGGGTAATTTTACGTATCATATCGGATTTAGATATTTTTATTTTGAGTTTAGTTATCTCGTCAGACTTAAATGTTTAGATTATTAAAAATAATTGAAATTCTTTATTGTTCAAATTTTCTGTACTTCAAAATTTACCATTAACTTAACACATTTTTTTTCATTTTTAATAAATTAGATGATTTTATATGCATTATAATTGAATCGCAGATTAGTTTTTCTTTAATTATATGTAGAACATCTGATGTTAAGTCATGTGCATCATCAATATAAGTATTTTGATTAAAATGTGAGAAATAAATTAGAAATATAGGGGAAAGTATATATATGTGTGTGTGTTCGGTTATCTTCTGAGATTTATTTGGGTTTGGGTAATACTCGTTCAGGTTTGGATATCAAATCTCTGATAATTCGATACCTCTCCGGGTATTTGTTTTTTTATTCGGTTTTGGTTTGGGTCTTTTTAACGAATTTGGGAGTTTTTGAGTCCGGATAAAATGCACAGCCCTATTATTACTTGTTTAAATTTCTAAATCCGAAAATCCCCGTTAAATTACTTTTTTATTTAATATTTATTTATGGAACAAATTTTACATTTTTGTAATATTTAGTAATATATTTCTTGTTTGTAGCTTCATGTAGTTACTAAATAAAATCTTCTTTCTGAAAAGGATACCCTTCAACAATACAAGTTCGCATGTGCTTAAAGCTTCGGATGAAAATGCTAACTCCTTCATCATCTTAAGGTTTGGAACACAATGTTGAAATGTGTCCGCAATGATTGTTGCTGTCTGTAAGCGGAAAGAAATTTTCAAGATGTAAACTGCAATATCTCTTTCTTGTGGTCTCTCGAAATATCATGACCATCTAAAAATTTATAGATACGGTAAAAAAATTTAACTTTACAATAAGGTATAATTTTCGTATTTGATTCGCTTGACCGGGTATAAATGTCTTAAATTTTCGAGATTTCTAACCGATAAAAATCATCATTTCGAGAAGGTGCATTAGGGATAATATATCCCACATCGAGAATTCTGTAGGTTCTTAAGTAATATATAAAGGTTATGGCCAATCCACTACTCACTAATTAGTTTTAAGTTAAAAATCCATAATAAACCCAAGTCTAATATGGTATCAAGGTTCAGATCCTAAAAACTCTGAACTCCTAATTAGTTAAGGGGTATATTAGGACTTAAATTTCTATAGAGTTTGTTCATTTCAAAACTTAAGAGATTTGTTTAATTTGGAAAGAGTTGTATAAAATTTTATATATTGTGAAAATCTATGAAAATAAAATAATGTAATGATTTTAAGAATTCAAGAAAAACATGTAGTATTCTCAAAATCTTATTTTGTGAGTTAAAATGTTAAGAATTCAATTCACAATAACACTTACTTTTATAGATTTGTAGAATAATTAAAATCTAAACTTTTTGAATAACAAATGATTTTGTATATAATTATATAATCATCAAACCAATAACACTAGATTTTAATAAGAATGTGAGAATCAATAAACCAATAACACTATACTTGAAAATTCAAAGAATCATTATCAATTCAGTTCCCACTTATACCCCCTAATTAACCCTTTCGACCGGGTATAAAGGTCGTTGCTAATCTTCCGACTGGGTATAACTATCGTACTTGACTCACTCGACCGACTATAAATTTCTTAAAGTTCCGATATTTCTGACCGATAAGAGCCATCATCTCGAGAAGGGATATTAGAGATATATATATCCACATCGAGAATTCATTGGGACCTTAAGTAATATATATAGAGTTAGGGACAGTCCACTAATTACCAATTGGTTTTAAGTTGAAAGCTCACAATAAACCCGAATCTAACAGCGAGAAACTGCATTTTCAACCCACCGTTTAATACCTTCAGGTTGAAGGTGTTGATCAATTAACTTGAGGGACAACCTTTCTATGACCAGAGCTCTATGTAATGGTAGATTCTTTTCGATAAATTCTCTAGGTGCAGAAGAATTTGGATAATGTAATTATGGTACTCGAGTTTAAGCAACCACATCCAAAGAAACTGCCAATGCTTGGACAAGATTCTAGTGGAAACATCCACTTTTGTCGGAAGAAACGACAATATCTTAATCAGCAATTCATCAGAGAGTTCACTGATTCTTTTTATGTCTTTACAAACTGGAATGGTTTGTCGACAAAGCTTGGTTCTTTTTACCTTCCTTTTCTTGACTCTGACGAAATAATTAAAGAATCCCATATGCGACAAGCAAATGAAACTCAGAAATTGAACATTTCGAGCTTAATGTGAATTTTTTATATATTTATGTTTATGTTATTAATTATTTTTTTACTTGTGAAAATACACATAAGTTATTATTGTATTTTAAGAATCTCACCAAAAATAAAATTCATAAATAAAATTGTAAATATCATAATAAATGAGAGTCATATCACATTTTATATTAAGTCATGCATCATTTCTCTTTCATAATCAATGATGTGATAACGCATGACAAATAATTTCTCAAATAATGTTTAAAATTTACTATATGTGTACTTATAAAAATATCACAAGAAAATAGATGCATAGTTACATATTGTATATTTTTCTACATTACCGTTCATTGTATTAAATTCTCAAAAACGGGTGTATTCAATCAAGTGTTTTAGGAGATTTTGGAGTGTTTTAACTTTTGAGGGATTTATGTGAGTTTTGAAGTTGTTTGAGTGATTTTAAGTAAATGTTTAACTTCAAAACGGTAACGAAGAAAGTCAATAGATTATTTTAGTATAATGTGATTAAATTGTTTTAATCTGTCAAAAATTACATCTTTTATCTAGAAGCACAAGCTAAGCTATTAATTAGATTCTCCGAATGATCCAACCATTTCCTCATAACGTAATTCTTGACTTTCTTGTCATTATCTCCAAATACATTGCACAATGCCTCAACATAGTAAGTTGGGAACCTCCCGTTCATTTCCAAGAAATACATGACAATTCGTGTCTCGTCTCCGCATAACTGGTCTCTCATGATATCGAAATAAGATGTGTTGCTCTGGGAAGGAGAAGGAGCGAGTGATAGGGTGATGTTTCTTCGTATGCAAACTTCCACATAGCTCTTGTTCTTGATTACCAAGGTGGTTCCCCTCATGCATGTTAAGCTATTTAGAAGCTTCCTCGAGTGATTCAACCATGTCTTAGTAACGTATACCTTCACTTTCTTTTCATTGTGTTCAAATATATTGCACAATGTCTCAACGTAGTATAGTGGGAACTTTCCGTTTAGTCTCAAGAAGAACATGATGGGTCGTGTCTCATCTCTGCACAACTCGTCCGACGCGATAAAATTAGATGTTTTTGAAGGAAGAGAGAGTGACCGGGCAATGTTTCATCTTATGCAATCTTCTAGAGGGGTCTGATTGGCTAAGCAGATAGCAAAAATGGAGAGAACGACTGCTAAGAAGATGATGGTGCTCATGGAGATCTTCATTATTATTATGGTTTATGTTGTACGACAAACAAGTGCATGAACATTATATATATATATATATATATATATATATATATATATATATATATATATATATATATATATATCTGTTAACGGATTAGCTGAAACTGTAAGGCTTGAAACTTGTTTCACATTAACTTCATGCTTCATCGGTTGCAACTTGATATATATAAGTTTAATTTCATTTATGAGGTTTTCATTAAGTCTGGCTTTGAATACGTTTTGGTGAATGTATTGGCTTCATAGGAAAATACACAACTCTTTGGTCGAAAAAAAACTTATACAACTCAGTACATCTGAAATCTCAGAGATATCAAACGGGTTCACATTTAACATTTCCGAGTTCCTCAAACGATGTAAAATAGTAATTAAGCAAACCAAACGAAGATTTTGTTTTTTTTTTCAAAGTATGTAATTTTTTTTTTTAAATAAAAATACAATGTATCAGAGATCATGTACACTACATAATCAGTGAGTATCAAAAATCAAAAGGAAAAAAAAAAAACTCCTAAAAGTAATGCAGAAATATTTCGGTTCTTAATATTTAAGAAAATAACAAGATTTGATCCAAAACTTTAACTAATGGAGCTGACGAAATATTTAATCTTACCTCTTGGAGCTTTCTCTTTGCCGATATCCTCAGCCACTACGGCTCAAGACACGAACAGAGTACGCACAGTCTAGTTTTGAGAATGGAATCATGTTGGGGTCAAAATCTGTACGACGGAATCAATGACCAAAACTCCCCGTAGAAATATAAAAGAAATCGTTTTAGAAAACTCGAAGAATCGTTTTATAAAACTCGAGGATCGTTTTATAAAACTCGAGAATCGTTTTATAAAACTCGAAGAATCGTTTTATAAAACTCAAAGAATCGTTTTATAAAACTCGAGAATCGTTTTATAAAACTCGAGAATCGTTTAATAAAACTAAAAGACTCGTTTTATAAAATTCGAGAACCATTTTATAAAACTCGAAGAATCGTTTTATAAAACTCGAAGAATCGTTTTATAAAACTCCAGGAATCGTTTTATAAAACTCGAAGAATCGTTTTATAAAACTCGAGAATCGTTTTATAAAACTCGAGAATCGTTTTATAAAACTCGAAGAATCGTTTTATAAAACTCGAAGAATCGTTTTATAAAACTCGAGAATCGTTTTATAAAACTCGGAATCATTTTATAAAACTCTAGAATCGTTTTATAAAACTCGAAGAACCGTTTTATAAAACTCGAAGAATCATTTTATTAAACTCGAAGGACCGTTTTACAAAAACGCGAAAAACAGAAACCGCCGTAAAACGCGAAATAGCCTCGTCCCGGCTAGTTCTCCGTTGGGCGAAATAGAAGCTTCCCGGTCAGTCCACTGGCCGGCAAGTCGGACCGGTCCGGCTCAGTGCTTACGACCTTCGACACGGTCATGCTTCGAACCATGTTCAAAATGTCTCCCGTTTCTTCTCGATTCGACCTATCGTCGAGTTTTACAATAAAAACCGTAAAACTTCGTTTTCTCGGAAAGGACTCGAGGAAATCATATAAAACTGCAACGATTAAACGAAACACCGAACATTGCCTAAACTATACGATCTATTCGATATTTTTCGTTAAAATCATAGAAAACGCGTTTTTAATAAAAAAAAGTCGAGAAAATCGTAAAAAACGGCGTCGGATCAGGAAACGATCTCGTATAAAGTCGTAAAACGGATTTTATCGTAAAACGGTCTGAAAGGTCCTAAAATACGATAAAAACCCATCTCGCGATATTAACGAAATCAAACCCGAAGATACGATAACGTTTTGATGGTTTACTCGCAGAAGCAAGATAAATGTCAAGTTTGAAGACAAAATGCAAGTTTGAAGATAAATAGAAGATTTCCGCGGGAGAAAAGGAAGGATCAAGAGAAATGAAAAATTCCCGATAAACTCGATTTCGGGCGAAATGGAAAGACTAAAACCGCCTAAGAGGGAGTATATAAGCAAGAGGCATAGGGCAGAAGCTGGGACACGATTTTCAGAGCTTTCACCACCAAAAATTAGCATGTAGGAATATTTCCGTTTTCTGTTAGCGAGCTGCGTCATAAAATACAACTCAAACATTTTTTTAGAATTTAAAAATAATAAAATAATCTAGGTAATTATACTTTTATCATAAATAACTAATGTTTGAGTTGTATTTTAACTAGATAAAAAACCACTAATATGTTTTTAGATTATTATTTTTATTGTATAATCACCTTAAAGTTGTTCGTTTAGCGAATGTTATTCGATTCACTGAATTAATTGGTAAATTATTTTTATTACTTGAATGTATTTTAACTAAAATAAATTAATTAGTAAATTTATCTTTTAATATAATTTAAAAAATCTTAAAACATAAATTAAAATTTGTTAAACCAAATAAAGAACAATTACAAAAAATTATTTTAATTTTTCATACTGATAAAACAAAAATCTAAAAATATTATTACGAAAATATTCAATTTAAAATTTAATTAAATAGTTACGATTTTTTAAAACTATTGTCACTTCCGTATGGCCTAAGAAATCTTCTAATTGTAAAAATATTATATTAGAACTGGTCAAACTGGGTTTAACCATGACACATATGTTTTGTCGGTTCATCTTCAGTCTGCTTTTTTAAAAATAAAAAGAAAATTCATAGGTGATTTGATAAGATATTTCCTAAAAAATTTAGAATTGTTTAGGTGATTTGAAATGATAATATTTTCCCCAATCTTTACCTCGTTGCAAGCTTTTCCCCATCTTCGCCTTTTCTTGCTGAAAACAGAGAGTGTCTGTTTGTCATTGAGTCATTGCTGAAGAATTTTTTCGTATGACATAGAATCACACTATATATCTTGGATTTTCCAAGCTAAGATAAAATTCCATCTAAGCTCCAGTATTCTCTCCATGCAGCTGTCTGTGTCTAGAGGATTTAGCCATACTAACGTTTCTTTTGTTTCATGTATTTACTATGGTATTTCTTTTTCTTCTTAGGTGCTAGAATTGTTGAAGAACCAATGGCCTGTCAAGAACATAGGACCAATGATTCCATCAGTGTACAGTGTATGCGGGATTTAGTGTATAAACCGATCCAACTCAGTTTGGGCCTGTGGCAAATGTTGAGCCCATTAAGATGGCTAAATGAATACGGCGTCGTCTTGTCAGTTGCAGATATATATCTTCGACGTCTTCCTCTCGAGAGCTTGAGCTGTTGTAACAGAATCTTTGAGAGATTCTTGTATAATCGTGTATTATAAACTGTCATATAAGCTTAGTGGATTGGGAGCAAGAGCCTCCCCCCAGATGTAACGTATGCGAACTGGGTAAACAAACTCTCATCGCATTTTCTCTTTCGATTGCTTAAACAACAATCAACAAATCGAATCAATAGGAAAGTGTTGTCGAGATCAAAACGTAACAATTGGTATCAGAGCAAGGTTTAAGCAGATACTCGTGATACTTTCTGGATCTAAGGTTCTCAACAAGTCAAGAAACCAGATCTACGGAAAAGAAGGATCAGTGTAAGGTTCGAAACTTATTTGTTTCTCTGTGGTGTAGAAGTTGTTGCTTGAGTCTTGAAGCGTCTTGTGAGTCTGTATCTTGTTCGGATCTGATCAATCTGAAATAAGATTATGGAACCTACAAAAGGTCGTTTCGAAGTTGAGAAGTTTGACGGATCTGGAGATTTTGGTATTTGCACTACAAGAAAACAGAGCGATACTGAGGGAATTTCCGAGGGAACGTTGGTTCCTCGGAATATTCCGATGATATTCCGAGGAAATTCCTATGAAACACAATTTATGTGTTTCCTCGAAATTTCCTCGGAATATACCTAGGAAATTCCGAGGAACACACTTTCCCTCGAAATTTTCCGATGAAATTCTGAGGGAAAAAAAGTCCCTCGAAATAAACCGAGGAAACTCCGATGAGAAATTATAGCCGTTAGTTAGCCGTTGTGGTATTTCAAAAATTCCGAGGAAATTACGACGGCAACGGCTAGTGCCTCGGAATTTCCTGGGAATTTCGTGGGAATTGTCGGCAGATTTCATCTAGAAATACAAGCACCCCTCATCCTCTTCATTCACTCCATATCTTCATCATCTCTCATTCTATTTTGCACACACGAATCTAATTGAAAAAAAACATCTCTTCTTATAATTATCATCGCTCGTGGATCGATCGACCTCATATGGATCCGAACACGAGATTGCTTCACCAGAATTCGAAAGTGGTCTAAAGGAATTCATGGGGAAAGCTCTCAACCAACCGGAATCTGAAACGGGTATGTTAAGATGTTCTTGCTCTACTTATAAAAATAGGAAGGTTATTAAACAGTTAGATGTTTGGACTCATCTATATATTCGAGGGTTTACACGGAGTTACAAAGTTTGGTATCATCATGGGGTAACTGGTTATGAATATGGTAGTACTAGCGAACCTCAACCTGCGGTTAGGTTAGAAGAACCAATTAGAACGGGCGTAGATTATGGTGTAGGTACTGAGCAGATGGTAAATGATCATTTTAGAGGGGAAGATTTACCCAATGCAGAAGCTAAGAGATTTTATGATATGTTGGATGTTGGAAAGCAACCTTTGTACGAAGGTTGCAGAGATGGTCATTCAGCTTTATCATCTGCAACAAGACTGATGAGCATTAAATGCGATTATATTTTGGCTGAAGACTGTGTGGATGCGATTGCTGATTTTGTAAAAGGTGTTCTACCTGAGGATAATGTTGCCCCTGGTTCATACTACGAGGTTCAGAAACTGGTAGCTGGTCTTGGTTTATCGTATCAGGTAATAGATGTATGCAGGGATAACTGCATGATTTAGTGGAAGGCGGATGAGCAGCTGGATACATGCAAGTTTTGTGGGAAGGCTCGTTATAAAGATACGAGTGGAAGAGTTCCAGTGCCATATAAAAGGTTGTGGTATTTTCCTTTGACGGAAAGGTTGCAGAGGTTGTATCAGTCTGAACGCACAGCGCAACCAATGAGATGGCATGCGGAGCATTCAACGGATGGTGAGATTAGACATCCTTCAGATGCAAAAGCTTGGAAGCATTTCCAGTCGACCTATCCAGAATTTGCGTATGAGAGAAGAAATGTCTACCTTGGATTATGTACGGACGGTTTCAGCCCATTTGGGAAGCATGGGAGACAGTATTCTCTATGGCCAG
>CAKOAT010708486.1:487069-522997 GCA_932364175.1 Eruca vesicaria subsp. sativa | reverse complement strand
ATGAACACGATCCTTAACGTTCAAGGTAAAACGAAGGATAATTTGAAGTCAAGACTGGATTTAGTCGATATATGTGCTCGTGAAGAACTTCATGTTGATGAGAATGGCAGGGCTCCTTTTCCCATATACCGACTTGATGCAGCGGCCAAAGATGCGTTCTTTGATTGGATTTCAAAGGATGTGGAATTTCCAGACGGTTGCACATCTAATTTGCGTAACTGTGTCGACAGAAACGAAGGAAAGTTTACCGGCTTGAAGAGTCACGATTGCCATGTAATGATGCAGCACCTCCTTCCGTTTGCCTTCAAGGAACTATTACCAAAGAATGTTTATGAAGCAGTTGCAGGGATAAGTGCTTTCTTCCGCGATTTATGCACGAGATCAGTGACTCCTGAATGTATTGAAAACTTGAAGACTAACATAGCCGTGATCAAGTGCAACCTTGAGAAGATATTTCCTCCTTCCTTTTTTGATGTTATGGAATATCTTGTTATTCACTTGCCAAGAGAACTGGAACTTGGTGGTCCTGTGCAGTATAGATGGATGTATCTGTATGAGCAGTATATGTTTCATCTGAAGAAGATGGTGAAAAATTTAAGTAGGGTGGAAGATTCTATAGTGGCACAGTTTATCAGAGCAGAAACTTCAAACTTTGCGGAGCACTACTTTCCAGGAGAAGTGCAGACGAAAACCAGAAAACCCGCTCGGCATGACGATAGAGGCGAAAGGGCAACATATTATGTTACGGTTCCAGACATCTTCACAGATGTTGGACGACTCAGCGGAAAAGCAAAGAACCGTCGACTTACTGAGGAGGAGCACAGTCAATTGCAAATATATTTGCTCACCAACTGCGAAGATGTTCTTCAATATGAGAGGTAAAAAATTTAGCTCAAAAATATTTATTTTAACAAGTTTAAATTTTAATATTGTCATCATATGTACATGATTTTCATGGCGGAAAAGCGGTTCGAAAATAGATACGCCACAGAACAGGAACTAGAAGCACTGAAGCAGAGAGAATTTGCTCGATGGATGCTTACTTATGTGAGTGCTTTAAACAAACTTTTATACTATTTACCACATTTTTATACTAATATGAGAGATAAAACATATGTTTTATTAATAGGTGTCTTATGGTATGGCTAGAGGTGAAACATTTGACGATTGGCTACGCGAGATGGTGTGGGGCCCAAAGTATGTGGTGAAGTCATATCCGAGATTTGCTTCTCGGGGATATGCATTCACAACTTCTAAGAGGAGACGTTCGAGTACGACTTATGATGCTGGTGTTTGCTCTGCATCTGGAGATGATGTATACTACGGAAACATAAGCGAGATTTTGGNGCCCAAAGTATGTGGTGAAGTCATATCCGAGATTTGCTTCTCGGGGATATGCATTCACAACTTCTAAGAGGAGACGTTCGAGTACGACTTATGATGCTGGTGTTTGCTCTGCATCTGGAGATGATGTATACTACGGAAACATAAGCGAGATTTTGGAAATCATGTATCCGGGCATGGTTGGATTGCGGTGCACTGTTTTATATTGTGATTGGTACGACAACACTCCGGATCGAGGTGTTAGAACAGATGCATTTGGTGTTACATCAGTACATTCGAGGCGAAAGCTGCCATATTATGATCCTTTCATTCTTGCTTCTCAGGCCGATCAGGTAATTAAAAATATAGAAGTCAATTATTTTCAATATTTTCTTCATCATCATTAATTAACAAATTTAAAATGTTACAGGTTTGTTATATCAAGTACCCCCGGGTTACGAACAGAGATGATCCATGGGTCACTGTTACATCACTCAACCCGAGAAGCCGAGTTCAGGGAAGTTCTGAGCTGGAAGACCCACTCCAACCAAACACATCCAGCAACTTAAGTGCAGTAGGAGATGTAGCTGCAGTTGATCTTGTTATCGATTTTACCGATTTTGGAGACGAAGCCGTCGTTCACGTCGAGGATGAACCAGAGATTGGAGAGTTTCACCAAGATCCAAATTCAGATTCATCTGGTGGTGATGATGATGACTCGGGTTCAAAGTAGTATAGTTTTTTTTTTTTTTTCAAAATTTCGAGGAAATTCCGAGGACCTGCAGGGTTTTCCTCAGAATTTCCTAGCAATATTGCCTTGTAAAAATCGGATTTAGGGATTTGATCTTAGGGTTTAATTCCCTCGGAATTCCCTAGGAATATTCCTAAGAAATTCCGAGGAAAACCATCATTTCGTCGGAACTTCCTAGGAATATTCCTAGGAAATTCCGAGGGAATGATAATTTAGAATCGAAAACACCGATTTACAATTTCCACAAGACTTTCATAAGCCTTATTAAGTGTCCTGGATTGATTATGGGACAAGACATTGGTGTTGTACCAATTAATAGACACTTTTCCGATTGTATCAACGAGATCCCCAAACAACAAGATAAACCCTTATACACTTTAATGAACAGAAACGACAATACTTGCACTCATTTCAATAATTTTGTAATTTCAATGTTTATTTGGCATCTATTGTCAATGTTACCCAAGGAAAAACTGCTAAATTGTTCAAGGAATGGTCTAAGGTTTTAAATTTTTGATTTTGAAACCCTAAACTATGGTTCCTCGGAATTTCCTAAGAAATTTCCTAGGAAATTCCGAGGAACAGCCTGACCAATAGGAACACATGCAGAGAATATTCTCTGATTCTAGAGAATTCCAAGGGAATTCCTAAGAAATTCGAAATTCCGTCGGAATTCCATGGGAAATTTTCATTAACCAGAAACCAAACCGCCAAAATTTTCGCTAAAAATCGAATTTTCGTGATTCCGACGGAATTCCGAGGGATTCATTTTCCCTCGGAATTTTCAGGTTTTAAACCTGAGACTGTTCTTCTTCTTCCCCATTCTCTCTTTCTCTCTTTTCTCTCTTCCTCCCTTCCGATTTTCCGGCGATTCCTCTCCTCCCTTGCGATTTTCCGGCGAATCCCCTCTAAATCCGTTCCTAATCCCCATGTAAGTTCTAGATCCGATTTTCTTACGTTTTTAGGGAATTTAGATTGTTAGGATTGAGATTAGATTGTTAGATTTACATTGTTAGGTTTATTAGATTGTTAGGATTGAGATTGTTAGGTTTATTAGATTGTTAGGATTGTTAGGTTTTAGGGAATTTGATTTAGATTAGGGTTTTAGGGAATTTGATTTTGATTAGGTTTTAGGGAATTTGATTTTGATAAGGTTTTAGGGAATTTGATTTTGATTAGGTTTTAGGGAATTTGATTTTGTTTTTAAAATTCAATTTTGCAATTACCAAAACGTTTTTGATATTAAAATATATATTTGGATTTTTATAATTATTAAAATAATTTTTATAATTTATAAGTAAGTTTAAAAGTAATTTAATAATTATTTTAGCCATTTTATAATTTATAAATAAGTTTAAAAGTAATTTAATAATTATTTTAGCCATTTTTATAATTTATAATTATTTTTATAATTTATTATTTATAAGTAAGTTTAAAAGTATTATAATTTATAAGTAAGTTTAAAAGTAATTTAATAATCATTTTAGCCATTTTTATAATTTATAAATAAGTTTAAAAGTAATTTAATAATTATTTTAGCCATTTTTATAATTTATAAATATTTTTTTTAATTATGAAACTATTTTTGTATTTTTATAACAATTTTTATTTTTTAATTATTTCTATATTAATTTAAATATTCTTTTAATACTTAATTTTTCATTTATATTTTTAAAAACTAATTTTAAATCTTTATTTTAAAAAAATTATAGGGATTCTGGTGAGCAGAGTACGAGGGCTCGACCTCGTCGTTCCGCACCGCGAGGTAGTGGTCCTTCGACGACCCCTTCTCGGGTTTCGTCCAACCGGTCTCGGGGTTCCTCTTCAGCATCGCAGAACATCCATCCCGCTCCGGTTCATCAGGCGGTTCCTCCGATCGCTGATGAGGCTCCTCCTGTCGTTCACGAGTTTCCAGACATTCCCGAGCCTCATGTCGCTCCAGGAGTGATGTCTGTTGCACAGCTGGTGCAACAGCTAGGTCGTGAGCATCTCCCCTATCTCACTCAGTATCCTAGGGGACACAGTCAGACTTGGTAAGTGAAAGTTTTTTTTTCTTTCTTTTAAAAAATTGATTCATTATTAATAATTTGTTTCTAATATTAGGTTCGACCGATCCCATAACGGGATCAGCGCTAGGATCAACAGGATGATGTACTCCGACCTCAGGAGGGGATACAAAACCTTCTCGGTGATGCCTGACAACGAGAAGGAGTTGTGGTTTCGTCAGTTTTCTGTAAGAATTCTAACTTTTTTAAATTTCTTTAATATTATATTTTTACTAATCATGTTTTTTTCAGCAAGAGTTCACCTGGCATCCCGATAACACGACGTTCATCCGTAACGCCTTCGTCCATAAGTGTATGGAGAACTATGGAAGGCAAATATATGAGTGCAAGCAGAAGTGGCTCAAGCATAAGGTACTATCTTTTTTACTTTATTAATATATTTTTCATTCTATTTAACTTTTTCATATTTTTTTTTCATTAAAAGATCCCAAAGTCGATCAACACGACGGTCTGGCAGGAGTTGTGTATCCATTGGAACAAGACCGAGACGAAGGAGATCTCTAACACCAACTCCACCAACCGCAAGAGCGATCGTGGCGAGAAGGGCATCTTCGTGCACAATTTGGGTGCTCAGTCTATTCCCACTCTCGCAGACAAATTGGTAAGTTGAAACTCCTTTTCTTCTAAATTTTAAATATTTTTATTTTTTCTGTATTCTAATGTTTTTTTAACGTATGTGTTTTCCTAGGCGGAAGAAAATGATGGCGAGAACGTGGGTGATTTCGATTTGTACGAGAGGATCCACACCAACAAGACGACGGGCCAGATTGATGACGGTCTTGCGGAGGAAGTGGTCTCCCTGGTGGACAGTATGAGGGAAGACGAAGAGGCCCGTCTCTCCCAGATCCAGGCCAATCTCGACTCCACATCCACTGCATCGACTCCCCTCTCCAAAGTTCGAATCGACGAGCTTCTTGTATCGGTAAGATATTTTCTAAATATTCAATTCATTTATTTATTTTATGAACTTTTTTCTATGATTATAATTTTAAATTTTCTTTTTCAGGCGATTCCAAAGAAGAAGGGACGTTTGGTCGGTTTGGGTCGTCGATCCAAGCCGATTCCTTCTACATCCCAGGTGCCATATGATCCTATGCTGATAGATCAACTGAAGGATAAGGATGACTGCATCGCTATGTTGGAGGCGAAGATGGCGGCTCAAGAGGCTGCTAGTAAGGCAGAAAGGAGGCAGAGTGAGAGGATGATGGAGGCGTTCTTGAGAAATTCCCAGACCATAACTTCGACGACGACGACGAGGAGTAGTTCTTTTTATTTCTTGTTTCTGTTTAGAATTTCTGTTTTGAATTTTATTTTTTGTTTCTGTTTTGAATATTACTTTTTAACATTATCTATATTATGTTTTTTATTTGAATTTCAATTTTTAATTTAAAAAATTTTAATTTTATTTTCGAATTTTAATTTTAAAAAAATAAATTTATATTATTTTACAAAAATTAAATATTATGAATTTTCCGAGGAATGATATTCCTCGGAATATTCTGAGGGATACCATTCCTCGGAATTTCCTAGGTATATTCCCAGGAAGACCATCCGTCGGATTATTCCGAGGAACGTCTTTCCTCGGAATTTTCCGAGGCTTAGAAGTCCTCGGAATATTCCGACGGACTGCTTCCTGGGAAAATTCCAAGTAATTTCCTCCCTCGGAAATTTCCGTGGGAATTCCGACCAATGATTCCATCGAAAAGATTCCTCGGAATGTCCTCGGAATTTTGTCCGTCGGAATGTCCTCGGAATATTCCGAGGAAATTCCGACGAATACTGTGATTCCGAGGAGATTTTTCCGAGGGACTTTTTGTTCGGAATGTCGTCGCTTGATTCCGACGACATTCCGAGGAAAATGTCCCTAGGAATCGAGGTGTTTTCTTGTAGTGTTGGAAGCACAAGATGTATTGTGCTCTTGAGATTTTAGGTCTGGATTCTGTTCTTGAGGAGGTAACAGAAACAGATAGCGATGGTGAGAAGGCTGAGGCAGGTACTGAGGTCAAAGTTGATCCTAAACATGCTTTGAAAGATAAGCGAGTTCGTAGCTTGATTCAAATGAGTCTGAGTGACCAGATCATAAGGAAGGTGATGAAGGAGACCTCAGCACTTGGTATTTGGAAGGCGTTAGAAAGGGATTATCAAACTAAATCTCTTCCTAACCGAATTTATCTTAAGCAAAGGTTTGCTAGCTACAAGATGGATGAGCAGAAGTCTATTGAGCAAAACCTTGATGTTTTCTTGAAGCTAGTAAATGATCTTGAGAGTTTAGAGATTAAAATTTCTGATGAAGACCAGGCTATTCAGATCCTTACCGGTTTACCTCCTAAAGTATGAACCTTTAGTCCATACTCTAAAGTACGGCAGTGGGAAGGATACGCTTACAGTCAATGATGTTATATCTGCAGCATACTCAAAAGAAACCGAGCTAAGGGAGAAAGGTTCTCTTGGAAAGTCTAAGTCTGATGCTGAAGGATTGTATGCAGGGGACCGGGGAAGATCTGATAAGAGAGGAAGCTACTCAAGAGGAAGGTCTAAGTTAAGAAGTAAAGATTACTCCAAGCCTAAGTCCAGCAAGAAGAACAAAGGTTGTTTCATTTGTGGTAAAGAAGGACATTGGAAGAGAGAGTGTCCCGATAAGGGAAAGTTTAAAGGTTCTAGCTCTAGCTCAGTGAATGTTGCATCAGCTAAAAACACTAAGAAGGAACCTTTAATTCTTACTGCCAGTATCTAAGACACTCGAGATGAGTGGGTTTTGGATTCAGGAGCAAGCTTTCATATTACACCAAACAAGGAGGTTTTGTTTGATCTTAAGGAAGCTAGCAGAGGGAAAGTTCTGATGGGAAATAATACGTTCAGTGAGATAGAGGGAGTTGGAAAAGTACGTATCAAGAAAAAAGATGGCTCTATAGTGATTCTTACTGATGTAAGGTTCATGCCTACAATGGGTAGAAACTTGATATCATACGGATGTTTAGAGAAGGCTGGTTGCACTTATGAAGGTGGAGGATACAAAGTTAAGTTCTTCAAGGATGGAAAGGAAGTTCTAAGGGAAAGTATTCAGATGGTCTGTATTACTTGGAAGGATCTGTTCTAAAGGGTGAGAGTCATTCAGCAGTTCCTAAAGTCAGTACGACAAAGAAGTGGCACTCTAGGTTGGGACATATAAGTCAGAAAGGGCTTGACTTACTTGTTAAAGAAGGATATCTGGAAACCAAAGGTATTGATACGCCAGGGTTCTGTGAAGATTGCGTGTTGGGAAAGGCACATAAACAGAGCTTTAAGAAGGGAAAACATTCGTCTAAGGAAATTCTGGACTATGTTCATTCAGACATATGGGGGAGCTCCTACGGTAGTTCCAAGTTTGGCTGAGAAACAATACTTCATTACGTTCATTGATGATTACTCTAGGAAAGTCTGGATCTATTTTCTAAAGACCAAGGATGAAGCTTTTGACAGATTCAAGGAATGGAAAGTAGAGGTTGAAACTCAGACTGGGAAGAAGCTGAAATGTTTAAGAACAAATAATGGTTTGGAGTATTGTAATAGAAGGTTTGATGAGTTCTGTAAAGCTACAAGGGTTAAGAGACATCGCACGTGTGCTTATACACCGCAACAGAACCGGGTTTTAGAAAGGATGAATCGTACTATCATGGAAAGGGTTAGGTGTATGTTGGCTGAGAGTGGTATGGAGGAAATATTCTGGGCTGAAGCTGCTTCTACTGCGGTCTACTTAATCAACAGGTCACCTAGTTCTGATATTGAGTACAAGCTACCAGAAAAGTTGTGGTCAGGTTCTAAACCAGGTATTAAGCATATGAGGAGGTTTGGTTCGGCTGCTTATGTTCACCAGGTTGGGGAAAAGACGAGTCCTATAGCTGTTAAAGGATTCTTTGTCGGTTATCCTCAAGGGACAAAGGGTTTTAGGGTCTGGTTACCAGAAGAAGGCAGATGTACTATTAGCAGAAATGTTATTTTTCATGAGGAAGAAGTCTATAAAGATTCTCAGAAAAAGGCAGATTCAGTGGAGGTGCAGAGTGGTCTGACAAGTGCTGATAAAGGGAAGAGTACAGAAAAAGAGAAGAAGAAGCGAGTCACGTTCAGTCCAAATTTGGTGTGGGAACCGAAATCCACGTACTGTCAATAAATCGTAAAAAAGGAAACTTCGGGAAAACCCTAAGTTTCCAGAGGAACCGGCTATCTGCAGAACCGCACAACGAAGATTAAGATAACGATAAACTTAGAATTTTTAAAAGAGTAAACGAAATCGAGAGCAAAGACATTCTTATTCCGAATCTGTGTAAGAACTGGTACAAAAAGAGTAGCCGAAAACTTAAGAACGGAAAACCCTAATTGAGACGCAGCTCGCTAACAGAAAACGGAAATATTCCTAAATGCTAATTTTGGTGGTGAGAGCTCTGAAAATCGTGTCCCAGCTTCTGCCCTATGCCTCCTCCTTATATACTCATCCTTAGGCGGTTTTAGTCTTTCCATTTCGCTCGAAACCAATATATTGGGAACTTTCCATTTCTGTCGATCCTTCCTTTTCTTCCGCGGAAATCTTCTATTTATCTTCAAACTTGCCTTTTATCTTCTGTCCGCGAGTAAACCACCAAAATGTTATCGTATATTCGGGTTTGATTTCGTTAATATCGCGAGATGGGTTTTTATCGTGTTTTAGGACCTTTTGGGCCGTTTTACGATAAAAACCGTTTTATGACTTTATACGAGACCGTTTCCTGATCCGATGCCGTTTTTTACGATCTTCTCGACGTTTTTTATTGAAAATGCATTTTTTATAATCTTAACGAAAAATCTCGTATAAATCGTATAGTTTAGGCGATGTTCGGTGTTTTACTTGACCGTTACCGTTTTATACGATTTCTTCGAGTTCTTTTCGAGAAAACGGAGTTTTACGGTTTTTATCCTAGAATTCGAACGATAAGTCGGATTGAGACGAAACAAGAGACATTTCGACCGTGGTTCAGAATATGACCGTGTCCAAGGACGTAAGGCTCGAATCAGGGCTGCGGGGGATCCGAGAGGTCTCTAGTTCGCCAGCAGTCGAACTAGCCGAGGGGTTCTTAGTTCGCCTGCTGGCGAACTAAGCCAGCAGGCGAACTAGTTGGAAGCTTCTAGTTCGCCCGCTGGCGAACTAAGCCAAGCTGGCTTAGTTCGCCAGCAGGCGAACTAGTCCAGGACCGTCTAGTTCGCCAGCTGGCGAACTAGTTGGTGAGCCTCTAGTTCGCCTGCTGGCGAACTAAGCCAGCTAGGCTTAGTTCGCCAGCAGGCGAATTAGTCGTGACTAATTCGCGTTTTGAGGCTTTTTCGGTTTTTCGCGGTTTTGTAAAACGATTTCTCGAGTTATATAAAACGATCTTCGAGTTCTATAAAATGATCTTCGAGTTTTATAAAACGGCTTCTCGAGTTTTATAAAACGATGTTCGAGTTTTATAAAACGGCTTTTCGAGTTTTATAAAACGGCTTCTCGATTTTTATAAAACGGCTTCTTGAGTTTTATAAAACGATCATCGAGTTTTATAAAATGATCTTCGAGTTTTATAAAACGGCTTCTCGAGTTTTATAAAACGGCTTCTCGAGTTTTATAAAATGATCTTCGAGTTTTATAAAACGATCTTCGAGTTTTATAAAACGGCTTCTCGAGTTTTATAAAACAATCTTTGAGTTTTATAAAACGATCTTTGAGTTATATAAAATGGCTTCTCGAGTTTTATAAAACGATCTTCGAGTTTTATAAAACGGCTTCGAGTTTTATAAAATGGCTTCTCGAGTTTTATAAAACGGCTTCTTGAGTTTTATAAAACGATCTTCGAGTTTAATAAAACGATCTTCGAGTTTAATAAAACGATCTTAGAGTTTTATAAAACAGCTTCTCGAGTTTTATAAAACGATCTTTGAGTTTTATAAAACGATCTTTGAGTTTTATAAAACGGCTTCTCGAGTTTTATAAAACGATCTTCGAGTTTTATAAAACGGCTTCGAGTTTTATAAAACGGCTTCTCGAGTTTTATAAAACGATCGTTGAGTTTTATGAAACGATCTTTGAGTTTTATAAAACGGCTTCGATTTTATAAAACGGCTTCTCGGTATTAGAAAACTATTCCTTTTGTATTTTTGCGGGGAATTTTGTCTATTGATTCCGTCGTACCGATTTTTACCCCAACAGTTAGCCCCCCCAGCTCGTAAGAATCGTGGGGTTCTTGCGAGTGGATTGAGCTTGTTTGGCGAATTTGGTAGAATTAGGCGGAACTTTAATGGCCAAAAGTCCAAGGGTGAATAGTAAAATTCTTCCCTATAAGTATATGGAGTGAGTTTCTCAAGTTATTCACTCATTTTCCATAACTTGCCTAAGTCTCAAGAAGTTCCCTCTATATTTCTTCCTTTGGATCCCTTCTCTTTCGACCATCCGATATGTCTTCCGAAACGAGAGTTTCAGATCATGCTCATGCATCTATCTTCGATCCGAGCGACCTTGATACCTCGGGAGATTGTCCTCTTCCCAGCCCTATCTTTCAACGTTCTTTCTCGACCGAGGAGAAATTTTCGGAGTATTGTTTAGCCTTGAAGGCCGCGAAGGTGCTTCCTTCGAGTTTTTGGGTTCTGAAGAAGGATAAACCTCGGAGGAGGGCAGCTGGTCCTAGTGCGAGCATTGCCAGTTCCCTCAGAGATATGAGGAGTCTCCGCGAAATTCCTGAGTCAGTCTAGTTTTGCCTTCCCGTCCCTGGCCAGGATGTCGAGAATCCGCCCCCGGGTTATTTTTCATGCTACGAAGCCTTTCTGTTGAACTGTCAGCTATGGTTCCCTATTCCTCGAGCCATTGTCGAGTTCTTGGATAGGTTTGGTGTACCGTTCGGCCAAGTACGTCCTGGCGGGTTACAACACCTTGTCGGGATTTTGGTGTTAGGCTATGAGCGCGGGATGTTCCTTAATGCGGACTATCTTTCGGCTATGTTGACATTCAATGGAAGAAATGACGGCATTTATTTATCTCCTCGGCGGGACATGACGGTCGTCGGTGGGCTTGCCTCGAATGAGCATGGTTGGATCGAGCGATTCTTCTATGTCAAAATCGACCGCGGGTCCGTGGAAGAGGGTTGTATTCCTTTGTTCAGGACCGCGTGGGCGACCACTGGTATTCTATTGACGTGATCTCCATATCCGTATATGTATAGGTTTTAACTCTTTTCGCTTGTTTCGCCGTGACCAACCCTTTGCCTCCGTATCCTGTGGATCTCCCGAACATCACCACTTCTCTCAAACGTGGTGAAGTTGGCTGGTGCAGTTTTTCTCCGCAACGCGTCCGCCAAGCGGTTGCCCTCATCCGATCTCGACTCTTTGCGGATTCTCCGATTTATGAAGAGGGTCCGTTTATCGGGGAGTTTATTCCGTATGTTTCCTCGATGAGGAGTGGCAAGTCAAGCTTTCGAAGGGATAAAAATCCGGTTGTCGCGGATGACGATTCTGAACGTGCGGCCTCTCCTGACAATATTCTCAAGGACTTCCTTGATAGTCAAACGGAAGAAGGCGTCTGGACGAAAGCGGGCGGATCATCGACCTCCCATTTTCTGGACATCGACCATGATCAAGTCCCGGAGTTTATTAGGGGGTCTGAGAAAGCTAAGGAGGTACGTGTGTTTATTATTTTCTTTTTCGAGCAGTTTTATCATTGGATGATGTCGCTTATTTCTTTTGCTTGGTAGGGTTTCCTTGTCATGAGCTGGACCCTAGACAGCCGTACTGCTGAAGATCGCCTTGCCGAGTTTCGAGCGAACATGGCTGAAAAAGAAGTTGCTCGTCTTCGGGCAGAGGTCGAGGCCAACCGAGCTGAAGAAGTGGTTGCGAGGGAGGTTGCTCGAGTGAGGAATGAGTGTGCGGCTAGATCTCGCCGTGCCAAGGAGCTTTCTGACCAAAGGATTCGTTGTGCTCGTCGTGCGGGCAAACGAGAGGTTGCCGAAGAGATGAAGGCTCGTCGTGAGCGATTTGCAACTGGTTGTTCGGATGCCGAAGTTGTTCAACGGGCGCACGGTGATTATCGCGAATGTCGCGGGATCGTTCGTGGGTTATCCTTAACTCAGAATGAAGGGTATTCGTTTTCTGAGGAATTCCCCGTGCGGCGGGGACGCTTGGATCGGGAAAGAGATATGCAGCCCGAACTTTTCGACCTTAAGGCGCGAATGTGGGATCAGTGGAATCCCATTGTGGTGTCGCCGGATTCAGTCGAAGTTGGACCTGGGATATCGGATGTGGATGGTGAAGTCGATCAGTCTGCGTTTGATGACTTCAATGTGTGATGTTATTAGTTTTTGATTTCGTCGTTGTTTTTCCGGGACTGGCGGTTGGTGGCTTTGAATCCCTACCGCTGGGCGGTGTGTATTTGAAGATTTTCTAATAAGAAAATATTTTCTAAGTATGAAAATTCGTGTTTCGTTTTAGATGTAGAGGGAAGAATACGAGTTGTCATCTTGTATCTAACTCTTTGGTGTAAATCGTCCGATTCGTTTAACTCGGGAGGTTTCGATTTTTGCGAGTGTTTTAGATGTGGGCGAAGAGACATGCCTTTAGGATCTCGATTCATGCCTTGAGACGTTAGCGACCAGTGTGCTGGGTTTAGGGCAAGACCTAGGTTTACTTTCGGATAGGGGCTATGCGATGACTAGTCGTATTTCGTTTTTCCCGTTGCGATTTTAACCTGACTCCATACCGATTTAGAATCGGTGATATGTTCTCGGCTTATACGATTCGTATGGTTGGAATCGAGCATCTCACCGGAAACAATTTCTAAGTTGCCCGGAAGTGCTGACCAAAAATTTGGATTTTTTATAGCGCGCTATTTTATCCTAGTCGGATGTATGCGGACCGGTAGGTCGATGCGTTTGTTTAGGACGGCTAGCGTGCTCGACGGGGCCAATCGCCGAGCGTTCGTGTTTTTATAATCGCGGACGGACTTGAGGAAATATTTTCCTTGAGAGTTTAGGCGACGTCTCGCCAGTTCTTTCCGGAATATATTTTGATATGCAAGTTTTATAAAAACGATTAAATTGTTACTGCGGAAGCGATTTTCCGGATGTTTGGAATTTTTTTGCGTTTTCGATAGTAGCGGAGATATTCTAACTTTTTCTTTATTAAAAATTTTGAAAATTTTTCGATTACAAAGCGAAATTTCTTTTTTAAAAAAATTTGGGAGTATACGAATACTCGTATACTCACCCACTCCCCCCCCCCCCGGTATTGGAAGGGGGGATAGCTGAACTCGTCTTTAGGCGAGCTGCCTACGTATTCCTTTCGGAAATCAAGCCATCTCGTAGTTCTGATTGTTTGCGCGAGTGTGCTTACTCGGCTGTCAAAGACTTATCGATCGCTTTAGTTGCGGGATCGACGTCTTTGTCCGGGATTGTCCCCTCCGGCCGGGTAGAAGCGATGGGTGCGGAAACTTCTGGTTTCTCGGCCGTTGCTTGCTTTGGGTCGTCTTCTGCGGGCGGTGGCGTGACCTTTGCCCATTTTGGTTTCACGATTGCTACCGCCAATCGCCTCAGCTTATGTTCGGCCAGGAAGCAGGATCGCGATTGTCTTTGGCATCCCCAAATTGCTGCGACTCCCGTAGGTGTTGGGAATTTGATGCCTAAGTGATATGTTGACAGAACCGCCTTCATGGAATTTATCCAAGGCGTTCCCATGATCACGTTGTAGATAGCCGGGAAATCTACTACCGCGAAGTTAACGATTTTCGTCACTTCTTTTGCGGCCACCGGTAATCGGATTGATCACAGGTTCATCGACGTCTCGCCGGAGAAACTAGTCAATGGTTTTGGAATCGGCTCGACTTCCGAGAGGTCGATTCCCATGCGTGCTAGCGTGTTGCGGAAGATCACGTTGACAGTACTTCCGGTATCGACCAAGATCCGAGCAACTTCTAAATCGCTTATCACTAAGTTGATGACAAGGGGATCAGCGTGAGGTTGGTCGATTCCACCGGTTTCAGCGTCGTCGAATGAGATCACCCCTTTCGGAGAGTCATCCGTCGGCACCTTCCAACTCGAGCCGGTTTCGGCTTTGCGTTGGTAGGATTTGATAGACGAGACGGTGTCGTTGTAATATTGCGATTCACCGATAATCATGTTGATTTTTCGGCGGTTAGCGTCGTTACCCTTCTCGTCTTGTCTTCGTCCGCGTTTTTCGCCCGACTGCTTTCCCTGAGGTTGGGTTTCCGCTCGTGCGTTCCTGTCGTTTTTCGGAAGGCGATCTGAATCGCGGATGAGATCCTTGACACTGGATATCTCAGAGAGTTCTCCCGCGACCAATTTTGCGGCAAGTCTGGCGCCGAGAACTTTGCAGTTCACGGTGGAATGCCCACGGGTTTGGTGGAGGTCGCAGAAAGAATTCACATCGTAATTCAAATTTCTCGTCCATGTGTTACCCGTGGTTCCCCCTTGCTCCGATCCGGAGTTGATAGCATAGTTATGCGCCCCTTGGAGATCATGTCCCTCGTGATGGACGAATTTGTCGTTACGAGAGTTCCTCTTTTTCTGCTTCTGCTCGGACGCGTTATCCTTCGCGGATGTTTTCGTCGGCTTATGCTTCTCGGATAGGATTTTAATCTCCTCTTCGATGGTCATGAAGTCAGTGGCCTTATGGAGCGCATCCTGGATCGTCCCTGGTTTCTCGAGAGTTATCCACTTGCGGAATTTTGATTTATACCAGAGCGATTTCCTTAACGCGTCGATGGCGGCTTTGTCGCTAGTCCCGCTAACCTTAGCCATGACGAGTTTGAACCTACTCATGAAATCGCTGAGAGATTCGTCCTCCTTCTGCACCAAGCTCCAGAGGTCGGCGTCGGAGGTTTCCGGGTTAATGAACATCGAGTATTGCTTCAGAAATTCCAAAGCAAGTCGACGGAAACTTCCGATCGAATTTCGCCTAAGTTTGGCGAACCATTCGAGCGCTACTCCTTCTAGGTTTTCGACGAAGAGGCGGCAGTAGCCTGCGTCGTTTTCGTGGTCCTTGAGCTTGGCTCGTCCCATGGTGATCTAGAATGCTTATAGGTGTGCTTTGGGATCGGACGTCCCGTAGTAAGTCGGCACCTTAAGTTTTCCGGGATCGGGCAGTTTGATCTCGGTGATGCGAGCCGTGAAGGGCGTTTTCCGAGACTCGTACAGTAGCCGATCAATTTCGGGTGCGGCGCTGGTAGCGTGATGAATCTGAGATTTCACGGCTTTTACCGCTGCGGCCGTTTTGGTGATGTATTCGCGGAGATCGCGAATCTCGGTCAGATCACCAGCAGTTTTCCGACCTTGTCGGCGTTTGCTGCGAGTAATCGGAGATCGCTCCTCGGCGGTTTTTGCGTATCGCGCGAAGTCGAGTCCCCCCTCGTCTCCAGTAAAAGAACGTTCGGGAGAAGACTCCGGCAGAGGACTTCGAGTTTTTCTTCTCCTAGGATGGACGTCAGCGTCTTCGTTCGACGAATCGGCCTGGTCTCTTGTCTCCAGGTTAACCCTTTCGATGTCGTCACCCTCGGTCTCCTGTTCGAGAGTAGGAGGTTTCTCCGATTCGTTTGGCGTTATGTCAGGGTTATCTTTTCCGAAATCATTTTCCGGTAAGTTACCCTGCTCAGTTCTGGGATGATCCGTAGGAGCGCCGAAATCGAGCCTCCTTCCGCGGATCTTAGTAGTTCCGCGAGGGCGAATTGCTCGGGTTCTCGCGGTTAGGGTTTCAATCCGTTTTGCGAGCGAACCAATGAGCTTTTCCTGCTCTTCTGATTTTTTGTTAAACTCGGAAAGCATCTTTTCGACGGTCTCGGCGTTAGCGTTTGTAGCGTTGGCCGCGGATGCATCTTGTGGTGGTGTTGTTTCAACGTTATCGCGTTCGTTGCGAGTTTGGTTGTCACCAGTCATCGTTTCTTCGTTGGACATGTTGCGGCTTTGGTGTAAGATAGATCCGACCCCCCCCCCCTTCTTCTAGCGCCAAACTGTGGGAACCGAAATCCACCTACTGTCAATAAATCGTAAAAAGGAAACTTCGGGAAAACCCTAAGTTTCCAGAGGAACCGGCTATGTGCAGAACCGCACAACGAAGATTAAGATAACGATAAACTTAGAATTTTTAAAAGAATAAACGAAATCGAGAGCAAAGAGGTTCTTATTCCGAATTTGCGTAAGAACTGGTACAAAAAGAGTAGCCGAAAACTTAAGAACGAAAAACCCTAATTGAGACGCAGCTCGCTAACAGAAAACGGAAATATTCCTAAATGCTAATTTTGGTGGTGAGAGCTCTGAAAATCGTGTCCCAGCTTCTGCCCTATTCCTCCTCCTTATATACTCCTCCTTAGGCGGTTTTAGTCTTTCCATTTCGCTCGAAACCGAATATATTGGGACCTTTCCATTTCTGTCGATCCTTCCTTTTCTTCCGCGGAAATCTTCTATTTATCTTCAAACTTGCCTTTTATCTTCTGTCCGCGAGTAAACCACCAAAACGTTATCGTATCTTCGGGTTTGATTTCGTTAATATCGCGAGATGGGTTTTTATCGTGTTTTAGGACCTTCCGGGCCGTTTTACGATAAAAAACCGTTGTACGACTTTATACGAAACCGTTTCCTGATCCGATGCCGTTTTTACGATCTTCTCTACGTTTTTTATTAAAAACACGTTTTTTATAATCTTAGCGAAAAATCTCGGATAAATCGTATAGTTTAGGCGATGTTCGGTGTTTTACTTGACCGTTACCGTTTTATACGATTTCTTCGAGTTCTTTTCGAGAAAACGGAGTTTTACGGTTTTTATCGTAGAATTCGAACGATAAGTCGGATTGAGACGAAACGAGAGACATTTCGACCGTGGTTCAGAATATGACCGTGTCCAAGGACGTAAGGCTCGAATCGGGGCTGCAGGAGATCTGGGAGGTCTCTAGTTCGCCTGCTGGCGAACTAAGCCGGGCTCGCTTAGTTCGCCAGCAGGCAAACTAGCCAAGGGGTTCTTAGTTCGCCAGCAGGCGAACTAGTTGGAAGCTTCTAGTTTGCCTGCTGGCGAACTAAGCCAAGCTGGCTTAGTTCGCCAGCAGGCAAACTAGTCTGGGACCGTCTAGTTCGCATGCTGCCGAACTAAGCCAGCTTGGCTTAGTTCGCCAGCAGGCGAACTAGTTGGTGAGCCAGCGTTTTCCGGCTTTTTCGGTTTTTCGCGGTTTTGTAAAACGATTTCTCGAGTTTTATAAAACGATCTACGAGTTTTATAAAACGATCTTTGAGTTTTATAAAACGGCTTCTCGAGTTTTATAAAATGATCTTTGAGTTTTATAAAACGGCTTCTCGAGTTTTATAAAACGGCTTCTTGAGTTTTATAAAACGATCTTCGAGTTTTGTAAAACGATCTTCGAGTTTTATAAAACGGCTTCTCGAGTTTTATAAAACGGCTTCTCGAGTTTTATAAAACGATCTTCGAGTTTTATAAAACGATCTTCGAGTTTTATAAAACGGCTTCTCGAGTTTTATAAAACGATCTTTGAGTTTTATAAAACAATCTTTGAGTTTTATAAAACGGCTTCTCGAGTTTTATAAAATGATCTTCGATTTTTATAAAACGGCTTCGAGTTTTATAAAACGGCTTCTCGAGTTTTATAAAACGGCTTCCCGAGTTTTATAAAACGATCTTCGAGTTCTATAAAACGATCTTCGAGTTTTATAAAACGGCTTCTCGAGTTTTATAAAATGATCTTTGAGTTTTATAAAACGATCTTTGAGTTTCATAAAACGGCTTCTCGAGTTTTATAAAACGATCTTCGAGTTTTATAAAACGGCTTCGAGTTTTTTTAAACGGCTTCTCGAGTTTTATAAAACGATCTTTGAGTTTTATAAAACGATCTTTGAGTTTTATAAAACGGCTTCGAGTTTTATAAAACGGCTTCTCGGTATTATAAAACTATTCCTTTTGTATTTTTGCGGGGAATTTTGGCTATTGATTCCGTCGTACCGATTTTGACCCCAACATTTGGTTAAGGGTCCGTCTAAAGGGTTGCATGATTCAGAGGCTTCTACTTCGAGGACTTCAACTCAGTCAGAAGCTTCAGATTCAGGTGGAGCAGAGTCTGATCCAGAGGAAGAGGTATCCGAACAAGAGGTTGAAGTTGAACAAGATTTGGATCACTACATATTGGCTAGAGACAGAGCTCAGAGAGAGACAAAGCTGCCATCCAAATATGATGACTTTGATGTTGTAGCTTATGCTTTATCAATAGCGAGTGATATTCAAGTTGATGAACCTAAATCCTATCAGGAAGCTATGAGGTCTAAAGAGAGTAAGCAGTGGAGGTCTGCCAGTGAAGAAGAAATGGATTCACTTGAGAAGAATGAGACTTGGAAACTGGTGGAACGACCTACTAAGAAAAGAGTTATAGGTTGCAAGTGGGTTTACAAAAGGAAGCCAGGAATTCCAGGAGTTGAGGGTCCGTGATTTAAGGGTAGACTGGTTGCTAAGGGTTACTCACACGTTGAAGGCATAGACTACAATGAAGTGTTTGCTCCAGTTGTGAAACATGTCTCTATCAGGTTCATCTTATCACTGGTGGTTAATGAAGATCTACATCTGGAACAGCTAGATGTTAAGACAGCTTTCTTTAATGGAACTCTAGAGGAAGAAATTTACATGGAACAGCCTGAAGGATTTATTACTAAAGGAAAAGAGGATTGGGTTTGTTTGCTGAAGAGGTCTATATATGGTCTTAAACAGTCTCCAAGGCAGTGGAATAAGCGGTTTGATGGGTTCATGAATGAACAGGGTTTCAGGAGAAGTCCTTATGATCAGTGTGTTTACATCAGTGGGACCGAAATGTCTTCAAGGGTTTATCTACTTTTATACGTTGACGATATGTTGGTATTATCTAAGGATATGAAAGTGATCAAGGAACTTAAAGCTAGATTGAGTAGTGAGTTCGAGATGAAGGATCTTGGAGCTGCTACGAGACTTCTAGGGATGGATATAATCAGAAGCAGGAAAGATGGCACTCTGAAGCTGTCTCAGGGAAAATACCTTGAACAGGTACTCTCAACCTTCAACATGACAGAGTGTAAAGCTGTAACTACTCCTATGGGAACTCAATTCAGATTGAAGAGTCTAGACAAGAAAGAAACTAAAATAGAAGCAAACTTCATGGTCGATGTTCCATACGCAAGCGCTGTGGGAAGTTTGATGTACGCAATGGTGGGAACTCGTCCAGATATTGCTCATGCTGTTGGAGTTGTGAGCAGGTTTATAGGAAATCCTGGAAGAGAACACTGGGAAGCTGTGAAATGGGTGTTGAGATATGTTAAAGGAACTACAGACTATGGTTTGTGGTTTACTAAGGGTACAGAGTTTAAGGTCGAGGGTTATTGTGATGCAGATTTTGCATCTGATCGAGACAGGAGCAGATCAGTTACGGGTTATTTGTTTCAAGTAGGTGGCAATACTATCAGTTGGAGATCTGGCTCCAACCTATCGTGGCTCTTTCAACTACTGAATCAGAATATATGTCGTTAACTGAGGGGGCTAAGGAAGCGTTGTGGCTTAAAGGTGTTTGCGAAGATTTAGATTTTGAGCAAGGGGCAGTAAAGGTTAATTGTGATTCTCAGTCTGCAATATTTCTAGCGAAGAATGGTGGATATCATGAAAGAACTAAGCATATTCACAGAAAGTTCAATTTTATCAGAGATGTTATTGCGAATGGCAGTGTTTCAGTGGAGAAGATTCACACTAGCCTAAATCTAGCCGATATCCTAACGAAGTGCGTACCTGGAAAGACATTGGAGAAGGCTCTGGTGTCTATCAAGTTCTGCAGATAAGTCTTGTGGGTGGTGGCTGTTGAGGGTATCTCCGATTCTTTACCTCGCAGCAAGAACCAGTATGACAGTGGGTTAGTCAAAGCGGTTTTGAGTTAAGCTACTGAAATGAATTGGAAGGAAATGAGTAAATGTTGAGGAATTTACCTTTGTTGCGGGTCAGAAGGTAAAGTTGCGAGTCAGAAAGTAATGTTCTTGTTGTTATCTGAAGTGAATGACCTCTTCTTAGTCTCGCAAGGAAGAAAAGAAAACATACAGGAGGTTAATAAAGACATGCAGAGTAAAAGAACTTTTTTTGGAATAAAGATTGAAGAAAGATTCACCTTGAGGTTTTGGTCTTGGTTTTTTCTGGAAAAAAAAAACGTCTTTATTAGTATTCTGAAGAGGTTCAGATCTATTGAAGAAGGCGAAAGAGTTTGACATGCATGTGTAGATCTGAGTCGATTACCTGAGTTTCTGTTACGGTGTTGGTTAGATCGGAAGTTCTTCGGCGTTTGAGAGGTCAGAGGAGTCGGAAACAGGGTTGATCTGAGTCGAGTACAGAGGGTTCGTCGGTTCAGCTATCTCCGGTTAGCGTCGGTCGGGGTTTTGATAAGATGGTGTTATCTTCAAGGTGGAGAAGTCTCAGGGACTTTCATCGGTCGAGGTGACCGGAAAGTTAGAGAGAAGTCAAAGATTTTAGAGAGAGAGAGTGGAAGACATTTCGGCAGAGCTTCGCTAGGGTTAAGTTGCTGTCGGAAAAAAGGAGTTTGTGTCGGCTTTACACAAGGTGGAGATTTGTGGGCTTTAGTGTATAAACCGATCCAACTCAGTTTGGGCCTGTGGCAAATGTTGAGCCCATTAAGATGGCTAAATGAATACGGCGTCGTCTTGTCAGTTGCAGATATATATCTTCGACGTCTTCCTCTCGAGAGCTTGAGCTGTTGTAACAGAATCTTTGATCATCTTCTCCGGTGAATTCTCTGGCGAGTGCTGAGTTGCAGAGGTGCTTTCCAGTGTCTCCGAGTGTGAGAGTTATTCACCGTGGGATCCGATCGTTCCTGAAACAACAAGAATCGTAGTTAGTGTTTGAGAGATTCTTGTATAAGCGTGTATTATAAACTGTGATATAAGCTTAGTGGATTGGGAGCAAGAGCCTCCCCCCAGATGTAGCGTATGCGAACTGGGTAAACAAACTTTCATCGCATTTTCTTTTTCGATTGCTTAAACAACAATCAACAAATCGAATCAATAGGAAAGTGTTGTCGAGATCAAAACGTAACAGTGTACTTAGACAAACGATTAGCATTTATAAATTTTATATGAAATCCAAACTTATTGGATTAGTCATTTGTATAAGTTCTCCAAAAGTCCAACTTATTAAAAAATATGAATTTTGTCAATAAAATCTATCAAATAGGATTTGGTGGGATTTGGATGATATTTTATAGTGAAAAGTAATGAAACCAAATACCACATCATATGACGGTATCTGAAACTTTTTTCAGAAAAAAAAAGAAAAATTTCCCCGATTCCTGCATTATACAATATTTTGTCTTGACTCTTTACATGTCATGTTGTTGACTTTTACAGACCAAACTTTGTGGTTGGGGAGTAGAGGGAGCAGAATCCATTAACAAAGAGGACTTCATTGTTGAATACATCGGTGAAGGTAAAGCTAAGTTGATTGGGTGTGTGAGCCTCTTATGGTT
The DNA here is from genome assembly GCA_932364175.1 of Eruca vesicaria subsp. sativa. Lineage (NCBI taxonomy): Eukaryota > Viridiplantae > Streptophyta > Magnoliopsida > Brassicales > Brassicaceae > Eruca > Eruca vesicaria. The sequence goes on along the minus strand of CAKOAT010708486.1, from coordinate 501,345 downwards.
ATGGTGGGAGTGAGAGATAGTTGTTTTTAGTGATTATGTTGATTCTATGCACAATGATTAGTGATGCTCAGTGTGAGCAAAGGCTTCGGGATATGAAGCATAAAGGAATGAAAGACTTCTACATGTGTGAGATTCAAAAAGACTTCACAATTGATGCTACCTTCAAAGGAAACGCTTCTCGCTTTCTAAATCACAGCTGCAACCCAAACTGTGTTTTGGAGAAGTGGTAAAGCATAGATTATTACATCATATAAATATAGAAACTGAGTCAGTCTTTCATTTAAATATTTTTAAATATGAAATATATAAGGAAATTAAATTAAATTGAACTCACATGCCTTCGCCATGTTTCACGAACTAATCCAGGACAACGATTCACCCTACCGTTTCATATCAAAGTTGAAATGTGTTTGTACAACAAAGGCCGTTTCAAGCTTAAGGATCTAAATAAACCACACTAACTAAAGGCCAGAGAAATCAATCCAGAGACTTGCTATTAAAATCCAACTATCACCAATGTTTAATTCTTATCACAAAAACAGAACTAGCATTATTGGTAAATGGTCAAGTAAACTAGAAAAACGTACCTTGCAGTCAAAAGAGTAAAGGCGGAAGCAATCATCACGGAGAGAAAGAAGTAGAATCTGCAGTAGAATTTTTTTAATTAAATTATAATTTAATATTTTTCCATGAATTATTTAAACTTTAATCTAGCAAAATTTCTTATTTTAAAAATATTGTATTATCTGTTAGATCCAAATAAAAGAAAAAAAAATCAATTTCACACCCTTTTGATATATCATTCAAATGACAAGCCGAACAACAACACTCTCAATCAATATATAAACTGCTACAAAATACTAACAAAGAAAACAAAACAAAACAAAAATCATGAGGATTTTATAAAGAAGACTCTTCTATCATGTCATTATTGTAATAATAAAGTGATCTAACTGAAATTTGTATATCAGTGACCATGAAACTCATTTTTATGAGAAACATCAGCCGTGAATATTTCAAATAATAATAGTTTAATATAATGATTTTTTCTCATATATTTTTTATGATGAACCATATAAATTAAAAGGAGATGATAAGTGTTCATATTTTTATAACTTTTGGCTCAAATTCGTGTATGGACAAAGAAAAGCCAAAGACAAAACTTGAAAGAAGTTCTTATTTCTTATGGCTTCGATTGGTGATATGCAGGGTCGGCTCAATTCGATATTGGACCCTGAACCTAATCAATATTTTGGGAAAGTTGTACATGATCATTAAAATTTATAGTCTATTATACAAATTTTCAAATGTAGGGCCCTAACTAGTAAAAGAAATGTGATAGAAAGAGAGTGGGCCCTGTGCTGAAGCACCCTCAGCACTCCCTCTAAGCCGGTACTGGTGATATGTTGTGTTAGGTTGAATTATATCTGTCAAAACCGGTTTATCAATTAAATATGCAGTTGGTTTATTATTAAAATTTTCATTTCTGATGTTTTCCTATGTTTTAGGCATGTCGGAGATTTTGAGCATAGCGGAGTGATTTTTTAAAAACCTATTACTAAATTACTTATGGCTCCCAACATTTTGAAGATGCTCCTGATTATCTTCACCCTCGCATGCCACAACATGAATCACAACTTAACTGTTCTCGAGTACGTCTGTGTCAACTTAAAATTACTGATTGCTACTTCAAGATTTTAAAGGTTTATACAACGCAAATTAAAACTACAAGTCTTCTCTTTGATATTTATTACAATATTATCACAAACTATTGATCTCATACATTAGTTTAAATTTTTTTGATACCTGAAATTTTTTAATGTTCCTTTATAACATAATAAGCACAGACAACTTTCTAAAATTAGTCATGTAAATCATATTTTTGGTTTATCTAGACTCCACACAAAATTCTCAATATCAAAAATTAAAGCAATTATTTATTTATGGCAAAACATCAAACAAGCAAAAAAATGTCAAAATTAAGATCAAAATGGCCAAAACTATAAATATAAATTTTAAAACATAAGAAAAATAGATCATTGTAATTAAAGATCAAAATAAAGTACATTTACGGTGGTCATTATCTGCGCGTATCGCAGAGAAAGATTCTACTATCTACTAAAACCCTTATTCAGTACACCCCCTAAATATTGATGATCATAATTGACTGATACTAAAACCCTTATTCAATACACCCCCTAAATATTGATGATCATAATTGACTGATACTAAAACCCTTATTCAATACACCCCCTAAATATTGATGATCATGATTGACTTTTTTCATTCCATTAATGTCATCCGTCTCTTTATTTTCCAAATATTTCTTTTAAATTTTACATACCCACTATTCCTCTTGTTCAACTTTTTCAGTTCAAGTTTCTGTTAAGTTCTTCGTCTCTGTGCACATAATTTTGTTCTGACTCGTTCAATATAGTTTATATCACTTATATCATTTTTATTTTTGATCAACAAGAAACAATCTATAATGTACAACAAACCACTGTAAAATGGTTTTTTAAATAAAACCGGATCACCAGTTCTGACTATTTGTAAGTTTTTGACCGGGTTTACCGTACCAATTAAAATCCAGTTTTAGAACCTTGACTCGGGTGATGATTGTTTCTTAGTTTTTAGATTTTGGTTTCTGGTTTTTAGTTTTTGGTTTTTAGATTTTGGTTTTTAGTTTTTGGTTTTTGATTTTGTAGTAGATTTTGGTTTTCAAAAAAGCATGAATGGTTGTTTTACATTTTGGTTTTCAGCTTTTGGTTTTTGTTTTTTTATATTAACAAAATGAAAATTTTATTAATAGTAATTTTTTCTGAAAATATAAATATAAAATACCATCATTAAAACACACATAAAATTATTTCATAAAATTATTTTAAAAAGTTATTTTTAAAAAATGCAAATACAAAATAAAATTATCGCGAATCCCATAAAGATGCAAAAAATTGATCTTGAATGCCTTCCATATAGTTTACTTGAGTATTATTATGCTCTTCGTCTTCATCTGAATCAGAATCTTCAGTTGGTATATTACCAGTTGTGTAGTCCGCATCAAAATCAACATCTCCAAAATTGGATAGTCTTATAAAATTATGTAACGCCGTTGTTGCTGCAACAACTCTTCTTTGAACATGTATAGTGTACCTTGGTTTCTCTCTTAAAACCCGCCATTTTCCCTTCCACACACCAAAAGTCCTTTCAATAACAGACCATAGCGAAGAATATCGTTTGTTACAAAATTCCTTAAAGCTACTAGGTGGACTAGCTCTATCGTATTGACTAGGATGATATCTTTCCACTCTATACGGAGTAAGAAATCTAGGTCGAAGAGGATAACTTGAATCTCTCAAATAATACTTTCCGAATGGTACAGTAGGAAATTGATGAGGCCCCTCCATTGTTAGTGCTAACACTTTTGCATCATGAGCTGATCCCAGAATATCTATATATGCATAGGTAAACAACATGTACATATTGCATATAGCTAAAATATTCATACTCGTGTTACTTTCCTGTATATAAATATACTAGGTATAGGTAAACGGCATTTCCATATTGCATCAATAATATATATATTTAATTTGGTACTTTACATCAATCTATTATTAGTTAATGATAACATTCTAATATTATAATAGTTTTAGTACAATAATGTTTTGTTATGTTAGCATAGATGTAGATGCTATAGGATTTGTTTTGTTTAGTATAACAAAAGTAACGTAGGATTAGATTAATGATTTTCGTTGGGTTAAGCAACCAGGTCAAATATATACTAGTGTTGTAATTGATTTTTGAGTATTATTCTCTATTTCATTTTATTAAATAACAGTTTTAGAAGTAAAAGTAAAATCATCAACCAAAAACTACAAAAACATGGTTTTTGGTTTTTACTTGAAAATAGGTAGTTAAAGTAAACTAAAAACTAGTTTCCCTACATTTTAGGAAAACCATTTCTTCAAAAGCTTGATTGGATAAAATTTGGGTTTTTCAAAAACAAAAACCAAAAACTATGTTAAAAACTACTAACAGTTAACCTCTCGGTTAAATGGAGTCATCGACCTATCTGGTTTTCAAACACTAAAATGTTTACCGTACCAATTGGTATTTTGGTCTGTGACTGTATGTTTCTTATCAGTAATTTAAAAAGTTTTCTTGTCAAATAAAACACTTTTCTACTTTACACAAACTCGTTACAATGGCGTAAACAAACAACCAAACCTGAATGAATTCATCTTCCTTTTTTCTTTTATCATTTTTTATAGTGTAATTGGCTAAAACCGGAGACTATAACCGTGCTATACCAGTTCCGGTTCTGCTTCTAAATGTTGCTGCATCAGATATCTCAAACTTTGTAATTTATCTGGAAGCATCATTGCCTTGAAGATCCTGAGCTATCTTCACCAACTCTTATCGATGCAGTCTCATCTCTTGTTCTTAAATCTTCGTTAACACGGCTTGAGAATTCCCAGCTACCTCCTCTCGTTCCCCTGCTCGACGCTCTCGAATGCATAATCCCACGCCCTCGAGATTCTTCTGGTGGAAGCATTCTGCTTAAATCCCTCGATGTAACCGATGCTTCCATATCCTTGTCGAGCTCATCTTCTACTGTCTCGTGCCACACAGGTTTTCTCCCCATCTCTATGTCGTGGGAAACTTTCTGCAAGCTCGGGCTTGACATGGCTCCATTTACTATCCTTGGTGGGATCGCTGGCTCCTTTGATACCTTTGCTCTGAAACTGTTCTTAGACACGGCAACCTTTGTGCAGAATACTTCCATGAAGTTCCCAACTATCCCTTTGTTGAAAGGGTTCTCGCGTCTATCATACCGATACCTAAAGTTTTCGTAGGTTGACTGCGAAACCCACAACAGAAAAAACAATTTGTTAACAAGCAGATACATTACCAAAAATGGTCTTGTAATGAAACAAGAGCTTTACCTGATTGGTACTGATTAGGTACAAGTGGAAACCAGTAAGCCCACCAACGAACCAGACAGAGATGAAAGAGTAGAGTATAAGCGCGATGGAAGCAGGAGTCTTGATTAGCGATTTCCAGATGCTTATCTTCTCACCATCCATTATCCGCTTGACATAGATCCAGCAAAAGACATGGACATAAATGCAGAGAAGAGCCGAACACAATACAAACATGAAGTAGAACCTGTAGTTTCTCTGCATTTTTAACAAACCAGAAGTGGATAAAAGTAGTTAATTCTAATGCCCAAATTCAGAAAGCTTCCTTAATATTTAGAGCGTTTTCAGAAAGATAAGAAAAAGAGGCTTTGGTTTAAAGAAGAAGGAAGGAGATAACATTACCAATCCAATGCACTGACCAAGCCAAGGACAGTGATGATCAAATTTCTCGACGCAGTTGTCACATATGGAGCAATGAGAAGCACGGGGTGGTCTGTAAAGCATGCACGTGTCACAGTATTTGATCTTGACAGTGATACCATTGACAATCATATCCTTTGTCCGAGGCAACCGGCTGAGAGTAGGAGTATGAGCAAGACGCGGTTCTCCATTACTTTCAACACCCTCTGGCTCGGGAGGATACAGATTACGCGGTATAATTCCAGGGTCTCTCCCCGAGGTTAGGAAAAGGAATATTAGATCCTGTGGAGTGAGAATGAAATTATTTAGTATCAAGATGCAGAAGGCGTAACCAGAGAGATAGAGAGAAGAAAACATTTCTCCAACTCACTAATAAATTGAGACCAACAGCTACGGCTAGTACTGATACTCCCCTATGGTGAGGGAAGTCATCGATGAATTTTCTGCCAACGAAAACACAGAAGATAGTGACAGGAGCTGTGATCAAAAAGATGGTGATGAGTATAGTGCGTGCATCGGGTCCAAACACAAGCCTTCCTCCAAAGCAGAACACCTGAGGAAACAAAAAAGAGAGGAAGATGAGTAATGTAAATGGGAAACCAGCATCTCTTACAGAACAAACCAAAACCAGGTAAAGCTTGGTGAATCATTAGATGAAAAGAAGAAGAAGAAGAAGAAGAAGAAAGCTGGAGTCAAATTCTAAATCAAGAAAGCTGCGAGACACTAAAGGTGAACATATTAGTTCGAATGAACCCAGAGAGAGAAACAAGAATAATGTTATAAATCTAACAAAAAAGGAGTGAAGCTTTCGATTCAGATCTAAATCTATCGAAAACGAAATCATAAGAGAAGCTTACGTTATCTCCTTTCCAAGCCTTGTACGTTCTGATCAGCTCATCGCCGCCGCTAGGACCCGGATCTCCGGGATGACGATCTGGCGGCTGAGAGTCGAACATCGGATACCAGGAAAAAGATCGGGCTTTCTGGTATCAAGAGTCTTTGCGCAATTAATATATTAATCAATTTGTTTTTGGAAAAGAAGCCCAGTTTTTGGGGGTGTTTTGTCTTCTCCGGCGGCTACTTTAACTTGGTCCTCCCTTTCCCCTTTTCCTTAGTCAACTTATTAATTTCAATCAAAACGTCTAAATTAAATGAGTTTTTATTAAATTACTTCGATGGATCTTTTTCTTTGTCGGTTACTGGATTTCTTGTTTGTTTTGTTTTCTATAGACTTCTAACCATATTTCAATCACTAAAATTATCAATAATTCAAATTAAACTCGAACGTAGATAAGTCTAACCAATCATATAGTCAAAAGTTATACTACTTAAGTATAATCAGCTTCTTAACTGTTTTACTAGATTCATAAGATAACACTCTTTTTTGCATGCTATATTTCTGATGATTACATTTCGTTTTTTAGTGGTAGGTTTCACCATTGGCACTGTAACTTTTTTTTTCCATTCAAATTTATATGACATTTTTCAAAATAAAACCATATTTAGGAGGATCCTGAACTTAGTAAAAAGATACACAAGAAAATGATCTCGAAGCACAAATTAAAACAAAGCACACTCGAAATCTTATTTTTTCGAACGAGAATAAGAACTAGAAGAAAAGAATAAACAAAAGCCATTCATGTATTTTGCTTCGTCTTCTTAGGATTAACAAAAGATTGAAAGATAATTATAAAGTGGATGAATGAGATTACTGGTTCTATGGCATAACGCCAAGATCCTTGAAGTAATCATGCTCCAAGGCAGCTCTTGCGTTGATTCTTTTGGTCGGATCCATTAACAGCATTTTCTGCAACACAGACACATATATTATCATCTTTACTTGCACATGAACCCATAAAATCTTAGAATTGCTCTTTCCCGTTTTGGGTTTAGGACTTTAACCGATTCCGGTTATTGAAGAATGTTCATGTTATTGGTTTTGGACTTCTGATTCTGTGGCACATACAAGGAGCCAAAATCTAACGGGTTTAAGTGTACAAACGGTTTCTAGTCCTAAAGACTGAATGGAAAGATAATGATGACTTTAATAATCAACTAAAATGTCAATTCTCAAAATTAGGTTTCTATATCTTCAATGAAAGAGAAGTAGATTATATAGATGCCTGTGTGTACATATATGCATATGGTTAGTGGACTTACAGAGAGGAGATCTATTCCATTGGGATCCAGATTCGGAACAAAAGACTCTAAGCCCTGTGGTATAAGAAAAAAGAAAGCATGGGCAAGAATCACATTGTGCTGTGAACTCTTGTCTATACTGAAAACGAGATGTACAAGCGAAATGAAAATTTTTGAAGTACCGTTTGTTTCCATTTAGGAAAAGCAGATTTGTAATCCGGCAGTGAAGTTACCCCGGGCCATGTATCCTCGTTTGGAGTTCCCATGATTCTGGAAAAAGATACAGAAAAATATTGGGAGTAATAATCAATTAACACTTCAATATCTGTATTCTATACTACTACTCTCTAAAAAAAATAGATTTCAAGTAGAAAATTGGATTCAAACTTCAGATGCCTTTGTCATATCATTGCACACAAGTTATTTCCACTTGTAAAATATACAAGTAGAAATTGGATCAAGTTATAGTTAGTTACGGAACCTGAAAATCTTGAAGAGTTGATCAATCTCGGAATCTCCAGGAAATAAGGGCTTTTGGGTGATCATCTCGGAAAATATGCATCCCACAGACCAAATATCAACGGGTGTAGAGTAATGATGAGATCCTAGGAGTATCTCTGGTGCTCGGTACCAGAGAGTAACCACCTAGAAGGAACAATGTGAGAAGAGCAGTGAAAGTGTTTTATGGTATGTTTGAATCTAACATAGTTCAACCGCCAAGGAAAATGTCCTTTGAGTAAAGACTTTGAATTCTATCTGAAAAGTTTTAAGTCTTCAATTCACATATATCAGATGCAAAGTGTGATAATAGTTGAGTAGTGTTTTACTCTTTTTCCTCTAAGATGCACAAGGAATGAAGTGAATCTGAAGCCATGCCAAAAGCTTTTTATGATGAAACATATAAACAAGAATTAAGCTCTTTGGTACCTCATGGGTAAATGTCCTGACTGGGATACCGAATGCTCTGGCCAGTCCAAAATCTGCGAGCTTTAGAGAGTTCGTGCGGCGATCAATCAACAAATTTTGTGGCTTCAAATCACGGTGGAGAACCCTGTGAGAGTGGCAATACGCGATTCCACGGAGAATCTGGTAAAGATACGTCTGCAAACAGCAGATGGAACAGCTCTGATCAGCCTGCTGGTATTAATTACTAAAGGCGCAACAAGAAGACATTATAAAACTTAGATTTTCGACAATATTCTAAACAGATAGACATGCCAATACTCAGCACCAAGACCAACCAAACACAGTATCCAAGAAGTGCCTTCGCATTCAGCACACAAATAAAACAAGGCGTAAAAAGTTTCCTAGCACTCACTTTGATCATGTGTAGATCCTTAGAGAAATCAGGAGAGGAGTCCATGTGCTTCTTGAGATCCAAGTCAAGATACTCAAAGACCAGATACAAACGCCTCTCGCTGTGCACGACATCCTGCAACCTGTGTACCATAAAAAACATTGGTCACCAGCTTCAAAATGCTGCGACAATGACATAACTAAACTTAATTATACTTGACAATGTTGCTGTGCTGCATCTCTTTCAAGAGAGAGATCTCTCGAATTGCGGTGCTAGGTACACCTTCATCCTCCTGCTCGAGCCTGATCTTCTTCAAAGCAATAGTCTCATTAGTCACTTTGTCACGTGCCTTATAAACCACACCGTAAGTTCCTTCACCAATCTTCTCAACTTTCTCGTACTGCACATTATTAGTTTAGTTTATAATCACATGAACTGAGAGAGAGTGACTATGAACATCAACAATGACTTTTTCACCAACCTGATCCATCACTTAGCAGAATAAACAAGCTGAAAGTAACTCCGCACTTGTATATCACCTGCAGATTGATATTAATTAGTAAAGCTATTTCCACAGGTAAAACCTTCGGAATCAATCTCAAAAGTGAAGACGGATAAGATCGTTTAACAGAAACTAGAGGAGTGAACTTATATCTCTAAAATACAGGGACACGTGGAGAGAGAGCTAAGCGTGTTAAAAGAAACTCGGTACAAATCTAATGAAACACACACTAAGCATCGCCACTGAAAATGGAGAAAAACAACAGATCAGCATCGAAATAGAGAGATGGATGGAAGAGAAAGCGTGTATGGGATTGCAAACAAGTTCAAGTCAGAATTAGAATGCAAACGAAATCAACTTACCGGCGACGACGGATCCTCCCTCTCTGTAGACTGGCAAAAGGCAGCGGTGAGAGGAGAGACGTTGGTTTCTGTGCAGCGAGGGAGAGAGGACTAGGTAAGGCGATTGATTGACTAGTGATTTATTTTTTCTTTCTTGATTTCCACTGGATTGAATTGATTTACCTTACCGCTTTAACTTGGTGCTATTTTAGCTAAGTTGTCAACAAAACAGCTCGGTTCTTTCTACCACCACCACAGAAGTTATTTTTTTTATTGGTTTGTATATTTTAATAGATTTAAAAATCAAATAAAATTTACTATTATTTATTTTTTTTTTTTTGAAAAAAGGCTTTATATATATATATATATATATATATATATATATATATATATATATATAGGGATCAGGCCCGAGGGCAGTGTGATTTGGGCGAACCCCAATACATTTTTGAGATAGTAGAGGCCTTTTAGGCCAATTTGGAAAAAAGAAGTTTATGATCGACTCTTGCCGTAGTAGAAGGAGATATCAGACGACGGATCACTTCTCCGTTTAAAGCCAGTGTTGGATCATCAACGAAGAGAGACGAGGGTTGGTATCTCGGATAGAGGAGATCTTGTTCTTGATTAGTGAGATCGCAGTGGTGGAGATGGAGTGAGGTTGACGATGTAGTTGACGATGAATCCTTGCGTTCCGTTCATGCCAGAGGAGGTAGATTGTCGTTTGCCAAGCGAGGAGGGAGAGGATTTTGATGTGCTTGGGCGCTGTTTGGGACTGCATGTTGGTAAGACACTGAGTCCATTGCCTCTCTGGTAAGCATCCAGTTTTCCCGGCCAAAAGATTCCAAATAGAGAAGGAAAAGGGACAATCGAAGAAGAGATGATCTCTTGTTTCAGGAGCTGTGTTACAAAGTATGCACATCGGATTAGTTTGAAGTCCCCATCTCTGGATCCTATCTTTTGTTGGGCAGCGGTTGAGCACAACAAGCCAAGTGAGGAAATTTTGCTTTGGGATTCCCCTAGGAGTCCAGACCGCTCTGAACCAAGGAACCACAGGTCTGTGCTCTTTGATTAAGTTGTAAATCATGCCTGTTGAGTAGGAATTTAATACCTTGTCTTGTGGTTGCCAGTAGTATGAATCCTCCACATCCGAGAGAGTAACGGTAGTTAGGTGGGTTTGGAGAGTAAGCTGCTCTTCAGATCGCGGGTTAGGTAGGGACCAGATGCCATGGCGATTTATGTCGGAGACATTTGCATACAGTTTGGTACTTAGTGACGATGCTGGAGGGAGATTCAGGAAAGTTTTGATGCATCGAAACGGACTCCAATTCTCAAACCAGAATAAGGTATTCCTCCCATTCCCGAGTCTAACTTTGATCCAGTCAAAAACAATATCTCTATTTCTCAGGATCTTTTTGACAGTGTAAGAGTGGGATTGTTTTTCTCGCAGGATCCAAAAATTGCTTAAGTTACCGGAGAGAATCTGTTCGATGAACCACGCTACCCATATAGAACCCGCTTTGAAGAATAGCAGCCATATCAGTTTGATCAGGCAAGCTTTGTTCCAACTGGCCAGATTCCGGACCCCTAAACCTCCTTCCGATTTTGATAGAGTTACTGTGTCCCAAGATACCCTTGCTGAATGATGGCCTTCCGTTGTTCCTCTCCAAAGGTAAGCTCCACACAGAGAGTTTATAACTTTGATACACTGCTTCGGAATTGAAAAAGTGGAACACCAGAAGTTGGAAATCCCAGCTATGACTGTGTTTATAAGCAACAGTCTACCAGTAAAAGACAGAGATTTAGCAGTCCAACTATTAACTTTTTGTTTCACTTGTTGTATCAGTGGGTCGCAGTTGGAGAGCGATAGTTTTTTGGTACATAGTGGAACTCCTAAATACCTGACAGGGAGGGTATCTCGAGTGAGACCAGTCTCAGTGGCGATATGATCTATCTCAGGGGGAGAGAGGCCACATGTAAATAGTGACGTTTTAGCAATGTTGACCGATAAACCTGAGACCAGAGAGAACTGGTGGAGGATATTTAGGATGCATTTAACAGATTGGATTGATCCATCACAGAAGATAAGGAGATCGTCTGCAAAGCAAAGATGAGTCAGTTTAGATTCTCGGCATTTTTGGTGATAACCAAACTCCCCGTTTTCAGCAGCTCTGTTTAGGAGTAGAGATAGGCAGTTCATTGCCATCACAAAAAGGTATGGAGAGAGGGGGTCACCCTGCCTGAGGCCTCTGTTACTCCTGAAGTAACCGTTAACGGTTCCATTGAAGCCTATCATGAATGAGGGGGTAGTAACGCAGGGATGTAACCAGGCGATATACTCTTGAGGGATGCCCAAGCTTATAAGCATATTAAACAAGAAGTTCCAGTCGACAGTGTCAAAAGCTTTCGCGATGTCAACCTTCAAGGTGATTCTCTTGGGTCCTTTGTCTTTATGATACCCGTGGATTATTTCTGACGCAAGAATTGTGTTTTCCACCAGGAGTCTTCCTTGAACAAATGCAGTTTGATTGGGGAGGATGAGCGTTGGAAGGAGAGGCTTGAGGCGTTTAACAAGAAGCTTGGAGATGACCTTGAAGATTGTATTACAACACGAGACAGGCCTGTAATCACTTATTGCAGAGGCTCCTATCCTTTTTGGAACCAGTGTCAGGATTGTTGCGTTTGCTGCTGGAGGAAGATAGCCCGAGACAAAAAATGTCTGAATGCTAGAAATGAACTCCGGTCCTAGAATTTGCCAAGCCATCTTGAAGAATCCTGAAGTGAGTCCATCCGGGCCTGGAGATTTGTTTTGGTTTAGTTTAAAAAGCATGTCAGTGATTTCATCTTTCGATGGGAAGGAGCACATCGAGGTTGCAAGGTCTTGTGAACATCGGAAGACAGACAGAGAACGAAACCAGTTAGGTGAGGATGGGTTCATGAGACGCGATTGAGGAGCCAGGAGCTGCTGAAAATGGGAGACTGCTATCATTCCCATAAGGCGAGGGTCAGAGATGATCTCACCCGAAGGCAGAGTGAAAGACCTGATGGAGTTGATAGAGTTTCTCAGTTGGGTAAGTCGATGGGAAAAACTCGTGTTGTGGTCGCCCTCTCGCAACCAGTTGATTCTAGATCGTTGACGAAAGTAACTCTCTTCTATTGATCTGAGGAAGTTCCATCTATCATGAAGTTCTTTCTCCTCTCTAAAGTTTTCACTTGATGGATCATTCAAAGCATTTACCTGCGCAACATTAAGCAAACTGTTAGCCTCTCTTACTCTCTCTTGAATATTTGAGAAATTATCTCTATTTAATTGTTTCAAGTCTCTCTTTATTGTTTTCAGTTTAACGCAAAGGTGAGACAGGTCCCAAGCGATGCCACCGGCCTGATTCCAAGCAACGTGAACTGTCTGGTAGAAAAGGGGGTGTTTGGTTAAGTAGTTGAAAAATTTAAAGGGTCTGGTTCCAGAGGTTGGGAGGGTGACAGCGAGGTCAAGGATACCAGGGCTGTGGTCAGAAATGTTTGGTGGTAGGAAAGAGGCTTGGCTTTGGGAGAAGGAGGCTAACCAGGGGCTGTTTACAAGGACACGATCAAGTTTCTTGGCTATAGGAAAAGATGGGCATTTGTTGGACCAAGTAAACTGGGCCCCATTACAACGAAGATCGAACATCCCAAGATCAGAGAGGGTATCTCTGAATTCTAGCATAGGGGGATCAAAGCAGTTCACTCCGGGGAGAGAATGTTCAGAGAAGTGAGAAATTTGGTTGAAATCTCCTCCCATAACCCACGGAATGGAATCAAGGTTGAGAGTTTGACGAATGTTTAGGAGATCAATCCAAAGTTCCGATCTCTCAGGGGCTGTATTAGCAGCATAGATGGCAGTGAACACAAATTTCTGGCAGTTCCCCATGCTTATTTCACAAGAGGTAGACTGTCGGGTTTGGTGTAGTAGATTGACAGAAGCCGGGTGTTTCCAGATAATAATAATGCGGCCATCAGGATCAGAAGCGTGGTTAGAAGCAAAGCTCCATCCACTGCAAACTCTATTCATAACATAGTCCAACTGAGGTTCCTTGATATGAGTTTCCAAAATAGCACCAAAAGAGGCATGTTGAGAGCCTAACCAATTTACAAAAGGGGTGTGCTTATCCGGGTCATTTAGGCCACGGATATTCCAAAAAAAGATTTTATTACTCATAGGGAAGGAACAGGAGCTTCTCCATTGTGATGGAGAAGATCCTCAAGAGACTCAGAAGACGAAATAGCAGGGTCAGAAGAAGGTATATTAGGGGTATTGAATGATGGGGTGGGAGGATCAGAGCTGGGTGAAGAGGGTTCAGATGGACAGAGGAGAGCAAAAGGGTTTTTAGAGAGAGTTTTTGGGGAGGAGGAATTTGGTTTTTTAAAGAGGTTTTGTGTTTAAAAGGGGAAGGTCGTGTAGGTTTAGGGATAATGGCTGAAAGGCCTACAATGTAGGAGGCTTCTAAAGGTAAGTTTGTGAAGGTGATTGTATCTGCGATGGATAGGCTTGGTGGGGGAGATAGAGATAAAGGAAGGGAGTTTTGAGTGGGAGGTTCAATGATAGGAGGGATATGAGAAGTGGTGGAGGTAACATCGACATCCATATCATTAGAGATAGGAGCCAGTGTGACAGGAGATAA
>CAKOAT010708486.1:443323-486969 GCA_932364175.1 Eruca vesicaria subsp. sativa | reverse complement strand
GGGGGGGGGGGGGGGGGGGGGGGGGGGGCAGTAAGACAGTCTTTAAGAATGTGTCCTATCTGATGACAAAAAGAGCAAGTTGGGGGAGCCCAAGGATAGTAAACTTCAACTGGGAATACCTCACCACTTGTTCTTTGCAACTCGATCAGGGAAGGCAAAGCGGTTGTGAGGTTTGCTTCAATCTTAACATGAGCTATGTTTACATCTGTTAAGTTTTTCGTAAACTCATCAGTCTCGATCGGTTCTCCTATTAAGCCCGCTGCAAAGCTGAGACCTTCAAGGCTTCGGAGGTCGAGAGGTAAGCCTTTGAGGTGAGTCCATAATGGGATGGAAGCTAGATCAAGCGCATTGATGGAACCTGAGGCCGACCAAGGAGAGACATGAAACATTGCAGTACCCACATACCATATTTTCTTTTCTAGTACCTTAGACCTGATGTATTCATTGGGAATTCTCACCATAATTGATCTTTCTTTTTGATTAGTGCGGATGTCAAGTTTGATCCCTTTACCCCACATGAAGTTGAGAACACTTTGAATGGATTGGTAAGAGGGCATCTTTGCAAGAAAGGATCCAAGGATGAACTCCTTATGCATTTCCGCACCACGGATGAACACTTCATCTGGTATTATGACCTGAGGAATACCAGTGGCTGAAAAAGATACAGGGGCTAGTCTTTTCAGGGACCTATCAGCTAGTTGTCTAGCTTTCTGGACCCAAGGTTTTGTTATCTGGGGAAGGTTTTGGGAGGGGATGACTGGGGGAGTTTGGGCATTTGGTTGTGGCAGGGGGATATATTTGGTAGGATTTTTTGTCTGGTTTGATGGCTTTGCTGACTGTGGGGGAGATGGGGTAGGGAGGATGTGGTTTTTAGTAGGAGTAGTAGTTTTAGATCCGGTCGTATCAGGGGGGTTAGTGTTTGATTTCGCAGAGAAAGCAAAATTGGAGTTTTGTATTGAGGTTTTCTTAGGAGGGAGAACAGTGAAACCCTTGAAAATATCTTGAACAGTATTTTCAGAAATAGTTGATTTGTCAGATCCATTCTTCTCAGGGGATTGAGGAGATGATTGACTAGTAAAAGGAGGAGAAGAAGGTAAACAACCAGATCTAATGGCCAAAGGAGCAGTCTCTTTGAGGAGAGAAATTTGCTTTTTGGTCAAAGGAGGGGAGGAAGTAGTAGCAGCAAGAGTAGGAAAATGGGAATCAAAAGAGGGGGGAATAGGAGGAGCTATGGGGTCGGGAGGGTCGGGAGGGTAACGGAGGAGGAAGCTATCGGCAGTAGCTTGCGATGGAATCAGGGCGGTGGCGCGTTCGGAGGAGAGCCAGGGGTTCTCAGCTGAACTCATCTTTAAGCGGTTAATTTGTATTTACTATTATTTATTCTATGATTTTAAAATCTCTATTTAAATTCTTGTTATAGCTTCGATGATTTTAAATATATATTTAAATTTACTGTTATTGGTTCTATGATTTAAAGCATATTTTAAAATCATGTGTTATTTCATAACAATGATTTATTTAAAAATATAATTTAAAATTTGATTTGAATGGATTTATGAGCCAAAATACAAAATAAAATAAAGATTGAATTGAACTTTATTATTTTGATAGATTTGTATTATTTGTTGCCAACATTTCTGCCGCAAGCACTATGAGGCAATCACCAAGTTTCACATACGTGCATAATTTAACCAACCATATCTTACTTGTGTTTATGTGTAAGCACAAATTCATGTTTACTTTTGAAAATATTATATTTTTAAATTATCTATTTTCATTTTTTAATTAATAATTTCCTAATTTCATATCAATAACAAAAGTTACACAAGATACGATAGAAAATTTCAATTTTGGTATATCAAATCTCAGTTTCTAATTTTAAATTGCCCTCCATTTTCTTATTTACTTGTGTGTGCCGGTTTATATAATTATCTTATAAATTTCTGTCGAATAGATATTTTTTCCTGAAGAAAATTTTTTTCATAACAAAAAAGATCTTGAGAAGTTAATAACAATGGTGAAAAAATCGTGTAAGTCAAAATTAACAAAGAGAACTTACCAATTAAGTAAGAACAACAATAGCAACAAATATGTGGACATATTTTATATTATCATAAACAAATATGATATACAAAATGATAAAACAAGCGTTGTAGGTTTTTATATACTTTATTTTCCTATAAATCTGAACTTAATACGAATATATTTGATGGATTTATAATAATCCAATTATTTGATTTTGAAATATGTTTCATTGATTCTGAAATCTACTTGTTTAATTTTAAAATCATTGAATTTAGCAAAAATTTGAAATCCAAAAAGAATCCCTAGATCCATTAAATACTATAATCAATAACTCCCATTAAATTTGTTTGGGGTAAAAACTTCCAAATTATTTTACGAAAAATCTATAAATTAATTTTATTTAATAAATACAACCCTCTATCTATTGTATCGGTCAATATCACCATCATTATAGGTAAATCTTTAGTTTAGGGGTTTTTAGATTTACTAAACATAGTTGAAATTTTTTACCATTAAAGATTTAAAAAATAATAAAATAAAAAATGTAAAAATATAATATCTTTATATAAAATTAGTAACTTTAATTTTTAAAATGAACATTTAACAAATATATGCAAATAGAAAAGTAGGATTTTTTTTTTTTAAAAAAACAACATTATATATGTATAAATTGATAATGTAAGAAATCACATATAATAAAATTATGTATTTACCATTAAAGATCTGAAAATATAAAAAAATGAAAAATTTAAAAATATAATAACATTATCTAAAGATTAGTAACTTATTTTTTTTTTTAAAAATAGCATTTTAGATATTTATGCAAATAGATGAGTTTGATTTATTTTGAAATCAACATTATACATATATGAATTGAAAATGTAAAAACAAGAAAAATAAATAAAAATTATCTAAAGATTTACTGGTAGTAGTGGTTCTTTTGACCAGTACAAGAGGTAAACTAGTTATCTAAAAAAATAGCACTTCAAATAAACTATACAAACTGATGAGACAGATTGAATTTAAATTTTGTATTATATGTAAGTTTAATGTGAAGATAATAAGATTTAGTCTTACTAGGCAATATTTATCGTGAATTTATTTTGATACTAGTGGGATGAAAGCGAAGCCTATATAGTTGGGACTTCTTTAGTTAAGGTTAGCTTCAATTCTGTTTAGTGTAGCTCTAATCCTTTGTTTGGATAATTTTTATTAGATTTTCTGACTTTCTACAGTTAAGGTTAGCTTCAAATCTTCAATTATGTTTAATTAGTGGCAAACCTCCTAAATTAAAGATTTATCAGTAATAGTGATAATTTTGACTATCACTGTATGTAAACAGATAGTTTAATCTATTAAATAAAGTTAGTTTGGAAAATAAAGTTAATTGAACATTGACATAAGTATTATGTTCTCTATTATCCAATCAATATTTATTAGATAAGCATTTAGAAAAACATTTACCAAATGTTAATGCTCTTCAAATACTCTTTGCTCAATGTCACTTATAGAGTTTTTGGGAGAGAATTTACAAATATAATATAAACTTCAAAAATAATTATATATAATTAGTTTATTTTTGTTTAATAGTATTAAAAATATTATTATAGTAAAACAATAGAATTTGTATTTTAAAAGAATAAGAATAAACATTATAATTAATTTTTTTTAAAGAAAAATATTTCACATTTAAAATATAATATAATTTATATAATTACACATACCGTTTATTATTTTTAATAACAAACATAACATAATATATATATTTGTATATTATAGATATAAAAATATATATTATATAGATTATTTAGACACTAATAAATAAATTATATAAAATATATTAATTTTTATAATAATTTTATATATGAATCATTTTTGTTTTACTAATACATAAAAAATAATAATAATTTATATATAAATTGTATATAAATACTTAATTTATTTAATAATATTAAAATATGTTTATATCTAAAAAAATTAATATTTTTAAAATAAATTTTACATTTTTAAATAATAATATTTCACATATAAACTATAATATTTTTTATAATGCCTAAAATATAATATAATTTATATAATGAATAAGATTCATTATTAAAAAAAACAAATATATTATAAATATATAAATATTATTTTAAAAGAAATATATTATCATAGTAACTATTATGATAACTTTAAAACTGTATATTACTAGTGCTTTGCCAATCACATTATTAATTTTTTTAAGGAAAACATACATCTTCATATTACTTTTACAGCATATTGTTACTGTTTTATCATCTGTTTTACTAATCGAAGCCATAAATGAGCAATAATGTGACAACTAAATTATAATCTCGTGTTTTAAATATTGTAGTCAAAGACGGTACTCCCTCCATTTCTACAACATATTACTACTGCTTTATCATCGTTCTACCAATCGAAGCCATAAATAAGCAATAATGTGACAGCTAAATTGTAATCTCGTGTTTTAAATATCGTAGTCAAAGACGGTACTTCCTCTGTTTCATATTAAGTGTCACAACAAAAAAAAAATTTTGGTTACAAAATAAGTGTCGTTCTCGGTTTTCAATGCAAAATTTATTAATTTTATTATATATATATTTTTTTGTATTGGTTAGAATATAATTATGTGTATAGGTAATTGTGTTTTTATATAAAAATATACAAAATTAGTTATTTCTTTAATCCGTGTGCATAAAACTAAAGTGACACTTATAATGAGAGTAGTTTTTTTTCATTTGAAATCTTGGTCAATGCTGATTTATTATCTAAAATAGCAGTGAATTGAGCTGTTATCATAAATGTTTATTTTGATTCCAAAACCCCATTTATTTTGATGTATATTTACTTTGAATGGTGTGAAATGTTAAATAATTTTGCTATATTAAAATCTTGTAAATAATTTTGCTTTATTTATTTTTGTTTTAACAATTGGTCAAAATATTTTTCCCATTTTTAGATATTTAGTGTCATTTAAAATATAATATTTACATGAAAAAAACAAAAGCCAACTAAAAGTTTTCCAGGACCAAAAGCCAACAAAGATCGAAATCTTTTTGGAGTCATAAACCGTTCATCAACAAACTTCTTTCGGAACAAAACGATAAACAATTAAAGACAAGCAAAGAAACATTGGACATCTAAAGCCTAAAAACACTATTATGTAAAAGAATACTTAAACTTCTGATGAAACTTAAAAACTGTGAATTCAGCACTGATAATTGCAATTTCAAAGAAGAACTAGGTGGATTATTGGGAGATAAATTCTAATTAACTTTGAGATTTTAGATATTTCTTTATTATTGGTTCATGAATTTTAAAATCCTAGTAAATCTACAGTTATTAGTTTAAGAATTTTCAAAATCTATTTAAATCTCTTGTTGTTCAAAAAGTCTAGTCATTATTGATTCTCTAATTCTAACTAAATCTAATGTTATTGAGAGATAAATTCTTTACATTTTTACCCATAAGACAGAACTTCCAAAATATCATATGTATCCATGAGATTTTCAAAATTCCTGTGATTAAAAAATCTTAAAAACAAAATGATTATTCTTATCAAATATATATTTCACCTTTGATCCTAATTATATGTCCAAAATCATAATTCCTTACATTTTTATTAACTTACCTTTTAATGTGTAATTTTATTTTTATTTTGTTTAGAAAATAAAAACTAAAAAAATATTTGAATTGCTAAAACAGACATAATATAGCTAAAGTTATTAGTATAATATTCATCTTATCATAATAACATTATTTATGTATAATAATAATTATTTTTTAAAAACAAACATGTTTTAAAAATTATAAATCATATATTTACTTTACGAAAAGAAAGATAGAAAAATGTAATACAAATTCATGAAAATCTGTTGCAATTTAGAAAATTTATGATCAAATTTTATAAGTAAACATATATATATATATATATATTTTTTTTTTCATATTCACATAACTTTATAAACCTATCAGTAGCTTGTAACACTAGGGGGCCCTAAACTTGAAACTTTTAAAATCCATAAACTCTACATAAATTCATCTCCCATTAACACTCCCTTAAATAAGTTCCAACTTAGAGGATAGAGCCCAGGCTAATAACTCTGAGGCAAACATGAACACCAACATAACCATAAAGTAAACATTTTCACATTTTAAATTAATAAATAAAAAATTGGAAATAACCAACAAAGCATTTTGGCATCACTTAGTTATACTTCCGATTCCTAACCAAAATTCATTAACACTATGTTAATTACTTTTTGTCCCTTCAAATGAATTATATATTCTAATGAATTTATCACAGTGGATGCAGCAATTTGGGATTTAAATCATTGCAAAAAAAAATCTACATATACAAAATTCATAATTCTACCTTTAGAGGAGTCAAAGATGAAAACCATATAATAAAAACCTGAAAACATATAAATCAGTGAAAAAGACATAAGTAAAAAGAAATTTTGATATGAAATTTAGTGTTATCAAGTTCAAAGAGATTAGAAAGATTTCAAAGAGTTTTTTTAGTCGACTTTAAAGAGTTTTAGAGTGAGAAACATTACATTCTTGTTGCAGCCATTGGAGAAGAAAAAAGATAATATATAAATTTCTTTATATATGAAAACAAAAATTCCAATTAGTTAAATACTTTTGATACGGAAACTTTCATTTAAGTCTTTTAATAGAAGACTTTCTGCAAAGTTTTCTAAATCCTAAATTTATTATTCGTCCAGAAGACTTACTTTGAAGTCTACTAGTACATTATTTGTTAGAAAATTTTCCAATAACTCATCTAAACCCTAAAATAAAATAACTAACTAAATAACAACACACTTTACTAAACATAAAATTAAATTGTAAATTTTTTAATATACAAAAAATTAAAAACATACAACTCAAATTTATTTTTATTTTACAAAATTTAAGATTCCAAAATCTAGCCCAAAAAATACAAACAATACTATACCAAGCCCTAAACCAAAGGAATGTCTATAAGTACATGATTATGATTTTTCCTATCAAAATATTTTTATAAAGTTTATAAATTATTTTTAAGATCAAATATATGAGAAGACTTTGAAAGATTTTCTGGAAAACTTATTGGAAGACTTAGCAGGGAAACTAAATTCTTTTAGAAATTAATAGGGAAATAGTAGACTTTGTTGTTAAGTCTTTAAGTAAGTCCTCTAGTGCAGTAGTGCATTATTTGATTTTGAGAAGTCTTCCAAACACTAAATCAACTATTTAACTAAATCGCAAACAAACTTCATTAAAGTTAAAATCAACTTATCGAGTGTTTAATATACACAAAAAGACATATAGGTTAACTTTAGTTTTTTAAAATTAATAAAAATCAATTCCACAACCTAACCCTAAAAACATAAATAGTACTATAACATAGTTGTCAAACCTTCATCCATAGAATATCATGACTCAACTTACATTCACTCATTTATGTTTCAATTTTAGTAAATCTAAATTTACATCACTATTTTCACGCTCAAAGTTATATTGGTAAAACTCAATACTATTTCTTTTTTGTTTGTTCATAAGCGGTTGGTTGTAAAATCACTAACATTTTAGATTATTTTTTCATTTGATTGAAGTTGGGTATACATTTGCATTTTAAATCAATTTATATATTGTATTTGGCAATCCCCTCTAAAAAAATCAATATCTAAGGGCTTAATTGGTAAAGCATTAGCATAAGCTTTATTTTCTTTCTTTTCCAATCAACATTTGCCAAAGAAGCATTTATAAAAACATTTGCAAAATGCTAATGCTCTCCAAAAGCTCTTTGCTCAATGCTCTCATATAAAACGTTTGGGAGAACATTTGTAGATATAATATATAAAACTTAAAAAAATTATATATAATTTATTTATTTTTTAATAATTTTAAACTTATTTTTATAAGAATTTTTTTTTTATATTTTTAAAAATAAGAATAAATAATTTAATTAAATATTTTAATTTTTAAACAACAATCACATTTAAAATATAATATAGTTTATATGTTCATTATTTTTAATAACAAACATAACATAATATATATTTATATATTTATATATAGATATATATATATATATATATATATATATATATTATTTAGACACTAATAAATAAATTATATAACATATAATTTTTAATGATAATTTTATTTATGAATTATTTATTGTTCTACCAATAATAAATAATAATAATTTATATATATGAATTATATATACCTAATTACTATTTTTAATAATATGAAAATATATTTATATCAAAAAATAATTTAATATTTTTAAAATAAATTTTACATTTTTTTAAAAATAATAATATTTCACATAGAAAATATAATATAATTTATTTAATGAATAGGATTCATTATTTTTGAAAAAAATTATTATTAATATATTTTATAAATAGCTAAATATTATTTTAAAAGATATATATTATTATACTAACTACTGTGATAATTTTAAAATTGTATAGTGCTACTGCTGTGCCAATCATGTTATTAAAAACTTTAATGAAAACATACAGCTTATGCAGTATACTGATTCTACAGCATACTGTTAATATTTTTATCATCTTCTATCGAGGCCTAAGACCATGTTTATCCCTGTTGCTTAACATGGGTTTTAAGAAAAACTAGATCTTGACCCGCGCACCGGCGCGGGTTTAACTTAATTTGAAAAAATGTAATAAATTCAGAACTCATCGATTATTACTGTGTTTAAGATATTGTGATCCACGTTGTATGTGAACTATCATATTGAATATAATAGGACTGGGTTGTGATTTTCGGTTCAGCTTTTATTAGGTTCTTTACGTTCTTAATTTTTTAGTTCTAGAAACATAGAAACTGTTTGTTTATCTATATAAATTTATTTGTGTCCGGTTCAATTTTTCGAACCAAAAAATTCGACCCGAAATTCAAACCGAAATAAAAATTCCCGGAAATCCGACCCGTAATCCGACCCGAATTATTGTTAAAAACGAATATTCTTAAATATTGTTAGTGACTAAAATTAATTATATTTACGATTTTAAATAAATAGCAAATCTTTCTAACAATAAATACCAGATCTTATTAAATATTGATATCTATGTTTCCAAACTTACTTATTTTAAATACTGCTATCCATGTTTCTAAACAAAAGGTTAAAGTACTTCTACTTTAATAAGATAGATATATGAATTCTATCAAAGCATCATTCTGTTTTTTTCTTTTCTTTTTTTTTCTTTTTTTTCTTTTTTTTCTTTTTTTTTCTTTTTTTTCTTTTTTTTTCTCTTTCTATTCTCCGTGTCTTCTTCTCGTCTCTTCGTCTGGACCCCTCTTCTCCGTCTCGTCTTCTTCGTCTTGTCGTCGATGAAGCAATCAACGATGACAACTCCGTCGTCTCTCTCCACCCTACCACCAGGGAGAAGCTCCAGCTCTTCCGTGGTGATATCATTCTCATAAAGGTTGGGTCTTTTTCCTTCTTTTCACTTTATTTCCTACTAGATTTTAATTAGGGTTTTGAAGGTAATTGAAATCAGTGATTTATATGATCTGAGGTGTTTCATATGTGATATGTGATGCGTTCTGTTCTATAACATGTTGTTTTATTTCCTTTACCACTAGTTAGTCCATCTCATTGTGTCATTGTCCTGTTATATCATGTGTTCATTAGCTTTGTAGGGTTATCAACTTGGGTGGATAGTCTTTTCATCATGATTGTTTATTGTGTGGTTTTGATCAGAGATGAACAAGAGGATGAAACTGATGGTGAAGTTGATAGAAGAAGATGCAGACTCATTTGCCAAGAAGGCAGAGATGTATTACCAAAAGAGACCTGAACTTATTACCCTCGTCGATGAGTTTCACCGTATGTACCATTCTCTAGCTGAGCGTTACGAGAACATCACTGGAGAGCTGAGAAAAAGCTCACCGTTAGAGCTGCAGTCACAACTCACAAGGTTCAGCCTTCTCTGACATCTCCTCCTCTGACCTCACCACTGAGCTTAATAGGCTTGGCCGTCCTCCTTCCCGTCGTGCTCCCGGTTTTGACTACTTCCTTGGCTCTGGAGGACTTCCCTCTGTTATTTACAACAAAGACGGAGATGATTCTGCTTCTGTTACAGACTCTGAGCTAGAGTCTGATGATTCTTCTGTGATTAATAACCCTTGTTATGTGAGTGTTGGCTCTGACTTTCAGTCTTTGATCAAGAGGGTCGCTGATCTTGAGATTGAGCTCCGTGAAGCTAAAGAAAGACTCAGAATGCGAGATGCTTGTGAGCAAGAACTGAGAGATGCAAACGACAAGATACAAAACTCAGAAGACCAAATATTTATGTTAAAGAGCCAGCTCTCTAGATACGTGCCATCAGAGTTGGATGATGAAGAGACAGCAGCAGCAGCAGCTTCACACAAGATATGAGAGGCTGGATGTGCTCCGTTTAGCCATGGAACTAGGAGCTGATTACATTTATGTTGAACTTCAGGTTATCATCTTAACAAAACTGAAGAATGATTTTGATGCTATTTTTTTTTAAGAATCTTTAGTTAAGAAATTCTCATTTTGAATAGCCCAATGGGAGTTTCTTAACTAAAGTTTTTATGTTATTTTTATTAATTAAAAAATCATTAAGAAATTCATTAGGGGTGATAGGGATAAACATGCTTAAGATGATACTTTTTGTGTTTCTCTTTGTGGTTAAACAGTGTTGGTTACTACAAATTTATAAATACTTTGTTGAAAACTTGAAATAAACTCGTTAAATTTATATCAAAATATTGTTAGATATTTTAAATAGTAACTAGATTTTGAACCCGCACATTCGTGCGGGTATTTTTTTCATTTTATATAAATATAACAAAACCTTTCAAATATATATGATTTACGTACATTCTATTGTTATATATTGTATAATTTTATAATCTTATAATTTTAATTATTTTTATATAATATATTGTTGTAAGTTTTAAAATAAAAAAAATATTCACATATAATTTTTTATATAATGTATTTGTTGTGAGTTACAAAAATATATGTTAACATTTTGTATAAAAATATTATATGATTTAAAAACTTTAATATATTTTAAAAGTGAGTGATATTTATTTATTTATTTGAATAAAAGAAATTTTTTAAAATAAAATATTTTTTGCCAATTTAATATATTTTATATTCATTTCACATAGCATTTTATTTTAATATAATGTAGAATATAACAAAATTATGAAATATAGCAATTTTTTACTTTTAATTAAAATTAATATTGATACTTATATATATATATTAATCAGGAAATTAAATAATGGATATTTAATAAAATATATAAACTTCTTAGTAAGATCTTGTTAGATATTTTCTCAACAAATTTATTACTAATATCTTATTATTATAAAATATTGCTCCAATTATATATATTTGATTGATTAATATAAATACTTAAATATATCATATTAATGAGATAGTCCAATATAATATTTTGTAGTAGATATAAATGGTACTTCTCTTTTAATAGAAAAGATATAAATAAAAAAGAAAAAATTGTCTTGCAGTTTCATTGCGTAAAACCCATAATTACACAGAGGAAACCAATATTCATAAATACTGTAAGAAATCTAAAAAATCAATTCTTTGGTTAGACAAATACTTCCAAAAGTAGTAAATACCAAAAGAGGTCCTACCGGGGTCGAACCCAGATCACTGGATTCATAGTCCAGAGTGCTAACCACTACACCATCGAACCAAGTGATTAATTCTTGATACATTTATAAATATAACCGTACTGTTTGAAGATTTTTTTTCTAAGTTCCAACACTATTTTATCAAACTAAATGGTCAAAATAAATAACTTCCAAGTCTTCCATCAGATAGGGTTTTCCACCGACTCTGTTTTTTTTTTACCTCCATCACCTAATTTCGTGTATCAGAAGGAAGATCGTCTGCTGAACTTCAAACGGAGTTTCCCTTGGATTATGTGGCATTTGTGGAAGAGACATAATTCAAGTAGCTCCATCAGCTATAATAAAAAAAAGCAGAGGATGATTCAGCTATATGGTTTGAAATAAACTTTCCCAAAGTTGATACTCCTTCTGACATGAATGCACCTATATTGCACCATGGATCTCCTTCTGACGGGTTTTCTTAAATGTAACATCGGTTTCTCGTGGATTAATGACCAAAGAAACTGTGGAGCTTCTTGGTTTTTGCGTGATACTAAAGATCGGATCACTCAAAATCCAAGAAGCTTCATAGTCAGGGCTGGTTTAAGCATCTGTTGGGCCTGCAACAAATTTTAAATTATACTTTATAAAGTAAAAAACTATAAGTTGTTTACACAAAAATAAATATATAGTGTCATTTAACAAAATAATTAGGAAAAGATCTACGTCTTGCGCATGGTGAATGTATATAATTAAAATATAAAATTTTAGTATTGACAAATTTAAAATTTACATATGATTGTTTTTATATGTATTTGGAATTTAGAGTTTTTATATAATTATCTATATGTAGGATCAGAAAAAATTGTAATTAGAACTATATATCAAAACTTAGAATTTAATGGGTCCGATTCATATATCTTTTTACTTTTCAGTCTTCGAGTGATGGAAAATAAACGGAGTGTCACATGGCTTAATTGGTAGAACATTATCAAGTTCCCTAATAATTTCTTAAGAAGCAGTTGGTAAAATATTTTCATTTAGAATATATAAAGTTTCAAAACTAATTCAATATAATTTATTTATTTATCTAATAATATCAGAAAATTATATTTTTAAAAACCCTTTTTAAATAACTTTTTTTATAAAAAAATTAAGTTAAATTTTAAATTATAATTATGTTTAAGATAATATTATTTATTCATATGTGATATATATATAATATATTAACATAAACACCTATTAAAATAAAATTATTTATTCATATGATTTTATAATCATTGTAATTTATTATAAAAAAATTAGACTTTGATCACAAAAGTTTATGTGAGATTTTTAACAGTTTTAGTAATTTATACTCGTTTTGAAAATTTTAAAATACAACATATATAAAAAATATAAATTTTGTTTATATGATTAGTGTAGTTATGTAATTTATTTTAGTAATAAAAAATTAAACAAAAATGATATAAAGTATACATATTGTTAACAAATCTTTATTATTTAAAATCATTAATAGTCATATAAATCTTATATCACATTAGGTAATTCCGTAGGTTTTATTTAAGGAAATAATATATAGGAGATTTAGTTTGATATGTTATTTTGTTTGATATGTATTATATGAAACCAACGAACCATGTTTTAAAACTATGCTTTATATGAAGTGCTATAGAATCCTTCTAAATTGAAATAGAAGATATAGAGATGTGCCACGTAGAATAGGGTTATTTTTAGTTAATACAAACTTAAAGTTAAAACTTTTCAAAATGTTTACTAATTAATATATAGGAGATTTATTGAAACAAGCAAAACAAATGATTAACATGCTCATTCAAAAACTAATGTCGTCATCTAAAAAAACAAAAAAAAACTAATGTCATCGTCAAAACAATCATTTGACTGAGAAAATTTAGGAAGCTGAGCACCCAAAAATGCAGATTTAATAAACAAAAGTTGATTTTAAAAGAGGTAATTAGGCCAAAAACAAAGAAAGACCCATATATTAAGAGAATACCTAAACGAAGAAAAGTGTAACTTACGCGATGAAATAGTGGTTTGCGAATGACGAAACTATCCTGCCCGGATTACTTTTTCTCTTCCCGAATTTATTGTAGCGTTAACCGGTCTAACACAGGAGTTATATTTTGGAGGGGGGGATTTGGCAAGATAACACCTAGATTACGTTTACACTACGAAGAGTTGCATCAATAACCTCAATTAAACTGTAGATTAAAAAATCTCTGACCTAAACGGCGCAGGCCTAACCAAATCTAACGAAAATTTTGTTCAGATTTTTTTTGGGGTTTTTAATTAATTAAAAGATTGTATATCTTTAGACAATGTCTGAAAGTCTATATAAAAGACTTACACGGTTTCTCCGTTTTGCAGGAAACCCAGTCGAACTCACTGAAGGTTAATATTTTGGTCTGAGAACATATTGCAGAAGTTTTTGTCAAAGATGATGAACATTCTTAGCCTACTCTAAATGTTTATAAACGAGTAAAGCTAGCCTCTCTTTCTTTAATAAAATTGGCGAGCATTTATTTCACATTCTCTATAGCGCTTTTATATCTTTGAATCTTGAGCTTCAATGTTGAATCTTTGCATTTATTGGTGTTATTTTCGTATTTGGCGTGGGGATTGGAAGAAGAACGAGCAGCAACAGTGGTTCTTTGTTCCTAACCATCAAGACTATGGCTTCACGATGTACATGGACTCCCCTGAGACGTTCACTATGATCGATGCTACAGTGAGGGATCACTGGATGCTGGGAACTGAAACTCCTGTTCTGATAACTTACGGGATGCCTAACTGGATGTTCTTCCCCAGTGGACCTTCGTCCCCGAAGACTATTGCTACGACATTTAAGCTTGTCAGTTTGATTAGCCAGATACCACCTCTGTCGGACATAACACTCCTAGTTACGTTTGGAGCAAAGAGTGTTGCAAGATTTCAGTTCCTCTCTCGGTCTGATTTCACCATAGGATATTCAACCTATGTGGTGGGAGATGGTCAGAATGAAGAGGATAGAGCACGATACGAAGGTATGGGGTGTAACTACTTGCTCTGAATATCATAGTCTACTCACTTAGTTTGGACTTTATATACTATCCAATGTTGTAGGTTTGGTTTCTAGCGAGAGGCTTCTCATGAGTGAGAGTGTAATGAGTAAAATATTTGGAGAGCAAGAGATGGTTCTACTCCACCGTATTGCTTTGTAGATGGGGTATGCTGACAGGGTCGTGGGATCTGAAGCAGGGGCTGGAGTAACACAAGGAATGGAGATAATCCAACTTGATGATGATGCTGACATGATGGATGTTCATCAAACCGGAGAAGGTTCTTGCGGTATGTAAAATGTTATATACGGTTAACAACTACTTGAACATAGTTAATTAAATGTCATACCGGTTACATTGTTTACATAAACCTCTACTTGATTTATCTATTTACAATTTTGTGGTGGAAAATGTAGGGACGGTGATAACTTTGCAGGGCCAAACACCTGGTCAAACCAACGCCCCAGATATGGTGGATATGCCTGTTAGGGGGGGGGGGGTTACATGGATTGGACACCAACCAGGACGTGGAGGTATGTATGTATAGTAGCCGGTTAGAATAATTTTTAAAGTGGCTAATAAGTATTTTGGGTGTGAAAACCTGTCATGAACACTAATAATGTTTTCATTTTCTGCACAGTGCAGGGGCCCTCGTTCCTTACCAGCCGCAACCACGTCCTCTGATTAAACCAGAAAATGCACCATATATTGTTTGGGATGTGGGAATAGACCTCTTTGATTATCCCAAGTTCTACAACTCGCGCATAGATGGACGCCATGTCACCATTGACTCAGAGTTTTGGAATGGATTGATTGAAGAGAATTTACATGGGATCTACCTCTTTGCAAATCAGAACTCAGTCGATGTGGGGGTGAACGAGGACAGGACAACCGTTGGTGTTGCGTCACAGTCTTTTGATGGAAGTGAGGGGCATGTAGGTGTTTTGGCGACACAAGGTGAATCATCCACTGCGTCCACGACTAACACTTTCGCTGAAATTGGAGTTTGCGTGGAAACAAACGCAGAGGGAGCTGAAGGTATTTATATCTATATTTTCATACCTATATAATACTTGGCTACTAGTTGCTTCAAGTTGTTACTCTAATTGTAATTCAGTAGCTTCAGTTATTGTGCTAGATGGTCCTGACCGTCAAACTAAGGAGAAGATGGACACCAGTCATACTGCTCTCAAGGTGCAAGTGAGTGTAGGAAGTGGTTCAGGAGAAGGTTCTGTGCAGCCTGTGCGAAGTGAAGACGCGGTGAACACATCGTCGGAGGGTAGAGCAAGTGAGGGTGGGTTCTGATTTTTAGATGCTGAGTACGTCTATGTTTAATATCATAGTAATGTAGTGATGGTATGTCATGTAAGGGTACTATAAGGGTAATGGACGGTTAAGGAAAAGTTTAACCCATGTGGTTGGTTTTTGGTGGGTAAAACTTTCAGTTAACCGTTGGTAAACCGATGGTTTTTAAAGGGGGGGGGGTTGGTCAGTGGCTTTTTGACAGCATAACAGGATCGTCAGTAGGGGGAGTAAGTTTTTTCAATGTAAGAAAAAGTTTGGACTTGTTTCTATAAAAATGGAAATGGTGATGGCTTTGACCCATCTTGTTAATGAAGAGTCTAATACCATTCACTCATTTTATTTTTAAGTACCGGTGTTACAATGTGCTTTACAATGCAAGAACCTGCTGATTAAGCTAAGACATAATTAAATAAACAACGCTTAGTAATTATATAAACGTCTATACTTTAACCGGATAATATACACATCTGCATGTGTAACTCTTATGATTACTCGAAAATTTTTTTAGAGTTAACAAATAGCTCAATATAACTTCACTTTACTATTTAGAAATTATATGTGGACATCTTAAATATTCTGTGTGGAAATTATAAGAGGACACCGATAACTAATAACTGTCTTGGCTATATCTAGCAGGTGATATGGATGCTTATCGAGATGCCCTACAGGTTGGAATGATGTTTAGGAACCGTGATGCATTCAAACATCATATCTCAATGTATGATGTTGCTAAGAAGTTTTGCTACCGAAGCGGAAAGTCGGATCCCGGGATGATGATCTTGGAATGCGTTAACTCATCTTTCCCATGGCGTGTGTATGCAGTTAGAATGAAGGATTCAGAAGTTTTTGAGGTGAGGAAACTTGTGAGCGAGCATTCAGGGAATATTGCCGACCGTGGTGGATACCAGAGGCAAGCAACTTCGGCCGTTATTGGTGAGCTCATGAGAACAAAATTTGCTGGTAACGGGATTGGTCCTAGGCCAAGGGAAATACGCATGATGATGAGGGGTGACCATGACGTCTCGATCTCATACTGGAAGGCCTGGAAGTCCCGGGAAATGGCGGTGGATAATGGTCATGGAACGTGTACTGCTTCTTATAAAAAGCTCCCTTATTATCTGAATAACCTGGTCTTCGCCAATCCAGGTTCTCTGGCAAACCTGCACACCGAGCCACTTGACCAAGGTGGGAGCCGATTCAAATACATGTTCCTGGCTTTAGGGGCATCCATTGAAGGATATAACGCAATGAGGAAGGTTGTGATCGTTGATGGAACTCATTTGAAAGGAAAATATGGTGGATGTTTGCTCACAGCTTGTGCACAAGATGGTAACTATCAGATATTTCCCTTGGCATTTGCCATTGTTGATAGCGAAAATGATAAATCGTGGGAGTGGTTTTTCCAAAAGCTTTCACAATTTGTGACGAATGATCCACGCTTGGCATTCGTATCAGACCGCCATCCATAGATATTCAAAGCAATAAGCAAGGTTTGAACCTCTCATATTATTGTTTTTCAAATTGAAACCCGGTATGTCTGGGCATTAACGTTATTAAAGATTTGTTTAGCTGGTTAATAATTACTTGGTTTTGATTAAACGTTTATCATTCCTGCTACTGACCCTGGCTATGTATTGGTGTAAAAACGTTAGTATGTGTTTGGGTGATCTATAACCGGAAATTCGTCATATTAGCTCTGTCAAAACTTTTGGTTAGCTGGTTAATAGAAACTTGGCTATGTTAAAATCATTGTGAAACCGGGTAATGACACAATGCATATATAGGTGTATCCGAGTGCGGGGAACTGTGTATGTGTAGTCCACCTGAAGAGAAACATCAGGTCAAATTTCTGTGGGAGGCATTTGGAATATCTAGTTGCGAAGGCAGCAAGAGCGTACAGGTTGGACGAATTCTACCTGGCATTCAACGAGATTAAAGATATGAATCCTTCATGTGCAGCATACCTACTCGACCTAGGATTTGAGTATTGGACTCGATCCCATTTTCCTGGAGATAGATACAACGCATGACGAGTAACTTGGCTGAGTCATGGAACTCAGTTTTGAGAGAGGCCCGTGAGTTTCCCATTCTCCAATTGATTGACTTCATTCGTGGGAAACTGAGACGATCGTGAAAAAACAACTTCGAGATGACTGGAGGTTATGAGGTTGTGGACATCTCTGAGAAGGAGTATGAAATCCGCAACAAGACTGGTGTCAGGTTCCATGTGAACCTCAATAACATGACTTGCAGCTGCTTCGAATTTCAGATGTTAGGTTTACCATGCTCACACGCCATAGCTGCTGCACTGAAAGCTAAGATGAGTGTCAACGATCTTGTCATAGATCTGACAAGAACGCCTTACTGAAGCTTGCCTACCAAGGAACAGTTGTGCCTGAGACCAGTTGTGCCTGAGACCAGTTCGCTCGAAAGAGAAGGAATGCCAACTGCTCTCTCTGACCTAAACTTAGCGCCACCTGCTACACGCCATCCCCCAGGGAGGCCTAAGAAAAGTATGTACTTTTCCATGGGGGGGGGGAGACCCGAGTAAGTTTTCCATAGAAACGGGATATTAACTAGTTATTTATAGAAAATTACACTAACAATCTGATGAAAATGCCCCAAAATATTTGGTCTAAAATGCTTAGTGAAAGCAGGTTAAATGTCCTCGCCGAAGGATAGTATGCAGCAGGTGCAAGGGCTTTGGTCACAACAAAGCAACTTGCAAGAACCCCATATAAGATAAGAGAGACCTAAATAAATGTGGAAGACAATTTGTAGCGGTGGTTGAATTGTGTTGGACTGTTTGGATGATGAAGATGGTGTAATAGTTGTTTACTCATGTTCGCTCTTACATATAACAACTACGAAACCATCTAGGGTATGTAGGGGATTTGGGTAAACGCTTTGTGATGATAAATGAAAAACTGTCTTTCGTTTTTACTATTTCTCTCTATATGTATAATAGTTTCTTAGCCAGTTAACATATAATGTCGTACGTTTAATATTTACATTGGACGTGTACGAGTATTCATAGCTGACTATATATATTGGATGTCTTACACAATCGCATATTCTAGGCGCTAATCGGAAGTAAGAACCCTATACACTAAACCCTAAACCTTATACACTAAACCCTAAAACTTTAACAGTATAACAAAAATCTAAACACTTAATACTAAGCACTTAACGTTAAACACTTAACCCTAAATCTAAACAACAGTCATTAATTGCCTTACATCATACAGTAAAATAACATTATTAGTATTAAGAATAGATGGTTAAAAACATCAATGGACAACCAATATTATATGTTAGCTGTTTAAGTTTAAATAATCAAATACTATAAGCTTAAACCCTAAACCCTAAACACTAAACCCTAAACCCTAAACTGTAATCACTAATCCCTAACCCTACACACTAAAACCTAAAGCCTTAACACTGCACACTAAACCATGAAATCTAAACCCTAAACCCTAAACCCTAAAACCTAAAACCTAAACCCTAAACCCATATCTGTAAATACTTAACCCTACACAATTAATCGTAACACTAAACTACAAATCTAAATACCAGTCACTAATATGCATTAAGTGATAAATAATACAATGGATGGTGAATAGCATATGTTAGCTATTTAAGTTTTAGATTGAAATGATTAAATAGTGTAACCCCTAAATACAAAACCCAAAACGGTGCACCCTGAATCAAACAGAGTATTAAGAATTAAATGTTTAAAGAAATCAATGGACGGTCAATTCTATATGTTAGATGTCTAAGTTTATTCATATCTCAAACTACTAATTGACTCACTTTTTCTATTAAGGATTAAATGGTTAAATAATTCAAAGGATGGTGAATATTATATGCTATCTGTCTAAGTTTATTCATAGCTCAAACTACTAATTGTCTAACTCATTCACTGAATTTATAGTACTTGTCATATCTACATATCCAGAGTTCTAGCATGAGCTAAACCCTAAATAGTCTAACCCATTAACACATAACCTAAACGCTGGACCCTAAACACTAAACCTTAAAGAGTATAACATAAATCTATCCCCTGAATCAAATAGATAGTATTAAGAAATAAATGGCTAAAGAAATCAAAGGACTGCCAGTATTATATGTTAGCCGTCTAAGTTTATTCATGTCTTAAACTAATAATTGTCACAATATTCATATTGAGAATTAAATGGTTAATTAATTCATTGGATGGTGAATATTATATGTTAGCTGTTTAAGTTTACTAATATCTCAAACTAATAAATGTCTTACACAT
This sequence comes from Eruca vesicaria subsp. sativa, assembly GCA_932364175.1. Classification (NCBI taxonomy): domain Eukaryota; kingdom Viridiplantae; phylum Streptophyta; class Magnoliopsida; order Brassicales; family Brassicaceae; genus Eruca; species Eruca vesicaria. The sequence goes on along the minus strand of CAKOAT010708486.1, from coordinate 466,653 downwards.
TCACCGAATTTATAGTACTTGTCGTATCTATATTGTGGGAACCGAAATTCACACCGTCGATTTCCATAAACTAAAGAAACTTAGGAAAGCCGTAATTTTCCAGAGGACCCGGATCTCTGCAAAAGCCAACGACAAGTAACCAAATAAATGCGGAAAATATGAAAAACATTATAAAACGAATTTATAGAGAAAGTAGATCTTATTTCGATTCTGCGTAAGAGCGTTGCGATCATTACAAGAGTTTACAAAGGCTTAGGCTGCAGGGGCCGTCAGCGAGTTATCAACATAAAACCCTAATCCTAGTCGAGTCGCAGCTCGATAACAAAAGACAAAAAAGATAAGAAAAAGAGAGTTTGATTGATTTTGGACTGAACCTTATGAAAGGCTGCCTACGTACCCCTTTAGAGGATCAAGTCGAACGTAGTTCAGTTGATAGAGCTGGACAAGAGATCGAACTGCCTGGGCGAGTTCGTCTAGTAATTGAGTACCAATCATAGAAACCGAACTTGGCGAGAATAAAGCCTAGGTTTCTAAGTGCAGAAAATTCTAAGTCTAGAAAAATTGTAAAAGCTTCAGATGAGAGCTCTGAAAATCGTCCCTTGCTTCTGTCCTCTACCTCTTGCTTATATACTCCCTTCCTAGGTCGTTTAGTCCTTCCATTTCACCCAGATTCGGGTTTATCTAGAATCTTCCATTTATCTTTATCTTTCCTTTTTTCCGCGGAAATTTTCTATTTATCCTCAAACTTGACATTAATCTTCAAATTTAACATTTATCTTCTTTCTGCGAGTAAATCGCCGAATCCTTGTCGTATCTTTGGGCTGGACATTCGTTAAAGTTGTGAGTAGGATTTTATCGCGTTTTAGGACTTTCCGAGCCGTTTTGCGATAAAACCGTTTTGCGACTCTAGACGAGATTGTTTCCTGATGCGACACCGTTTTAAATAAGTTTCTCGAGTTAATTGTAAAGTTTGGCAATGTTCGATGTTTCGGTTAATCGATGCCGTTTTCTACGATTTACTCGAGGTTTTATTAAAAACGCGTTTTTTACGTTTTCTCACGAAAAATCTCGAGTAAATCGTATAGTTATGCATGGTTCGGTGTTTCGTTTAACCGTTGCTGTTTTATACGATTTTCTTGAGTTCTTCCGAGAAAACAAGACTTTATGGTTTTTATCGTAAAACTTGGACGACAGGACGGATCGAGATGTAACGAGGGACGTCTCAACCATGGTTCAGAACACGGTCGAGCCGCAGAATGTATGCCTTGAATCGAGGACGTGGGAGATCGAGGCTCGGGATGGTCAGCTCGATGAACGGCGAGCTGTTTGGGGAGTGACCAGCTCGCCGTACGTTGAACTCGGTTCGGTCGAACTTGCTCAAGGGTTTATGGCGGATGCGGTTTTTTGTGGTTTTGCGCTTAACTTGGGAACTCGTGTAATCGGCGTTTATTTTGTTCGTTCTTCCGAGATGACGATTTCCAAGTTTTCCACGGATTTCTTTTTTTCGAAAATTTCTTAGAATTTGATAAAACAACTTCTCGTGTTTTATAAAATGTATTTTTACTTTTACGGAAAATTTTAGCCATTGATTCCGTCGTGACCGATTTTGACACCAACAGTTAGCCCCCCAGCTCGCTAGAACCTTGAGCATCTAGCGTGAGGTTCTTGCGAGTGGTTAGCCAGTTTTAGGAGAGTTTAGCGGAATTAATGGTTGGAAAGGTTCGTTGAAAGTGACCTTTCCACTCTCCAGGGAGCGGAAAGCGTTTAGGATTAGTGCTGTGCCTTGTGAAGGCTGCCTATGTACCCTATTGAAGGGATCAAGCCTTTCGTAGTTCGTTTTGGAGTTAAGGTTTGTATGACCTGTTTCCTAGCAAGACCTTTACGGTCTGGTTATGTGTATTGGACTTTTGCCGGCCTTGAAACTAGCCTCGTGGGCTATTTTCTATGGACGAGTGTGGCCATTATAGTTTCGGACTGGCCGTGTGCGGCTCTGAGTCCCTGCCGCTTTTACGGCTTTATTATAAAACAGTTTGCGTTTTTAAGAGCATGTTTTAATTCGTATGGATGTAGAGGGAAGAATATGAGTTGATATTGAGGGAGGTCCGCGAGTTGTCGTCTCACATTCGTTTTCCTTTGTGGATCGCCTTATTCGCTTGCTCGTTTTAGGATGTTTAGTAGATCGAGTGAGCGTTTAGATATAGACGAAGAGACACGTTTTTTGGATCTCGATTCATGCCTTGAGACGTTAGAGACCAGTGTGCTGGGTTTAGGGAAAGACCTAGGTTTACTTTCGGATTGAGGCTATGCGATGACTAGTCGGCTTTCGTTTTTCCTGTTGCGATTTTAACCTGATTCCATACCGATTTAGAATCCGCGATAGGTTCTCGGCTTATACGATTCGTCTGGTTGGAACCGAGTATCTCACCGGGAACAATTTCTAAATTGCCCGAAAGTGCTGACCAAAAGTTTGGATTTCTTTTATAGCGCTGTTACCCTTGTGTCGGGTGTTCGAGAGCTATCTCTGCGAGATAACTTAAGTTTGTTTAGGACTGTTGCGAGTTTGTTGTGATCGGTAACAAACTTTTAGGTGAAAGATGTTAGCGTTGTTTGGGCCTTCGCGAAGGATACGTATGTTAAGAAGTTTTGTATGTTTTATAGTCGCGGATGGACTGTTGGGTCTTCCAAGAAAGTGATTTTATCGAGGAAGGTATTTGTGTCGAAAAACTATTCTTCAGCCGTCTGCGACGTCTCGCAATGCTGAAGATTGTTTTTTATTTCGTATGCCGCGTTTCATGTTTGAAACGTTTGCGGGCTCGAAGATGTTGCGCGGTGTTGCGAGGGTTTTGTCTTAACCGTACTTTGCAGGAACACTTTGGTTCGTTTGCGGATATTTGCAACCAAAACTCACGTTCCTGCTTGGATGTTAAGTAGTTTTATGATTCGTGCTAGAGCAATTAGGACCGAGAGGTCGCGTAAGTTGTTTCCCTGAAATGAAGCATTTTTCTCTACGGTGCTTTGTGAAGTGTTGACCTTCCGAGATTCGTACGGCTTCAGGAGCTCTGTTACGAGCGTTTTCTTACACGTCGGATTTTGTAGGCAACTTGCTTCGGAAATAGAGTGAATCGTGAGAATACAGAACTTAGCCGATTTTCGACAAGTTTGCATTATCCGTTGAATGTATTGGTTTGGCGTGAAGATTGTATTAAGCCGCACATCCAAGGTCGTATTTGGTAGAGGATTAGACCACGACACTTTCATGCTATCGATAAGGTCGAGTCGGTTTGTAAACTTGGCATTGAAGTGAAGCGTGATCGGACAAGAGCCAAGTAGCGTTTGTCGAGCTTGATATGCCAAGTGAGCATGTGGTTGTGGAAAATGTTTTTTTTGTCTTAGGTTTGATTTATACGATGAAAGTTTCGTATAATCTTTCCTTTGTTCGTATGGAATTTATTTCTTTTTTTACCCGAGGGAAACAGAGCCCAAGAGGCTCGATGCAGAGTCTGTGCGGAATTGTTTATGGGGTAGTTTCTCGAGTGTAATCGAGAGGAATGAGAGCGGATGCTTGTGAACCGCAGAATGAGATCTTTCAGATCGTGGTGCGAGGAAACAAAGTTTAGATTGGTCGTTCAGTGCCGGATCATATAGCTTGGTTTTCGCTATAAGGAAAGTATTTTTCGCAAAATCTGTTGTGTTTCCTTTCGAAAGTTACTTCGTTATGACATGATCCTGACTGTACGATGGATTTTTCGCATAAGTAACGGCGATGAATTTAGTAAATCGGCACGACGCGTTGGGATAACAATGTTTGTAACACCCCCAAACCGTCCTAGGCCAGACTAACCCCGAACTACTCGGAAGCGTTACAAGGTTGACGAGAACCGCAGCCGATCCGACCAAGACTTCAAAATACTTCCAAAGTCCCGACCAGTCCGACCACAGAACTCGCCCCTCTCGACCTCAGCCTAAGGCTTCCCAACCCGTACCTCGGTCAAGAGTTGTGTTAAGTTCGGACAAAACTATATATAAGCGTTACAACGGGGATTTTAATAAACAAAACATAATTTTATTTATTTTACAAAGTTTGGGAACTCGACTAAAGTCCTCGAAATAAAACAGCGGAAACAACATAAAATACGAGTCAACGGGTACCCATGAAAAACAAAACAACTGAAAACAGCAACATCCTTGCTCCTTGCAAACAACAACTGAAAACTACGCCTGGCCGCCGTCCTCCACACCCCGCAAACGTCCGATCCCCTTAAGGTTACCTTCATAGTAGAAGAGGGTGTGAGTAATCACAATTACTCAGTGAATTCCCAACAAAACAACTACCCCCCCCCCCCTTCAGCCCATGCTTAAACAAACACAAACAAGCAATTGCACAATCAATCAATACGGGAAACATTAGACGTGCAACAATAAACAATACAATGCAATGAAAATGGGATGCAACAAGCAAAGACTCTAAACCCCAGGTCTCTCCCCGAGACCAACACAAACTCAAGACGTCAAGACTCAATCCTAGACTCCACTACACTACTGCCTAGACACACTTCTAGACTCAAGGCGCCTAACACTACACACTACGGATGTTCACACATCCGGGGATCCCTACACACACTGGAGGTCTCTAACTCATCCACCCTGAACACTCCAGACCGCAAACACAAAAGTCACGTGGTCGGAAACATCATCTTCGGGGATCGACGCTTCCAAGCTGCAGCGTCCCGCAGCGCTCGTCCATGGGCGCTACCCACTTCACTTGACAAGCTGTGGAGAGAAGTCCATCCCTACCACTGGAGAATTGGTTCACTCCCAATCTAACTCCAGGGTCACATCACAACAACTCTACCACTAGTCTAGACTAAGTCACAACCACACAACCCGTATGAGGGAGCTCTACCTCTAACCAACATGTCATACTTAGTCTAAACTAGGGTCACACCACACAATCACTAGCGTGAGTACACACCACACACAAACGCTAGTTCTAGGTGCAATTCACACACAGTCACTCGCACCCTACTAGTCTAAACCCGTGTACACAACACAACCACAACTAGCATGGGGAAACACAACCTCCATGCAACACGGTTTAGACTAGGGACACACCTAAAAACACTCAAAGCGAGCGACACACCTAAACTCTACCCGACAATAGAGAGAGTCTCACTCAAATCTCTATGCAAGCCCCAAACTAGACCTCCCCGGTCCAGTCACTATACACAACTACATGCCATGTATTACACCACACACAAATGCATATGATACGCAATGAGAGAGCCTCCCTTGCTCCTCATGCGACTAACTACAAACAAAACATATGCAACTACACAATTCTACTATGCACGTAAACCATCACTCTACACATTACAATGCATGCTACAACAACAACACACCCGACAAGAGAGAGTTCCTACTCAAATCTCTTGCGGTTCAACACAATATAAATTATCATCTAGATATACATACTCACACACAATACACAATGAATATCACTAAACTACCATTTCTAGATGATAACTACACAAAGCATGCAAGTACTATCAATCCTAACACACGGTTCTAGCTACATTCTAGCAACCTAACACACAATGAAATTAACACATCAAAACACACATGCATGGGGTTTACCAATTCCCCAGACACTCACACACAAACCGCAAAAGCGGTATAGCTTCAAGACCATCACGGTCCAAGCTCTCAACCTGCAACCACACACGGTTAATCACACCTAAATCACACACACACCACAAGGAACCCACCTAGGTATTTAAAAGTTGGAAAACACTTTCTACAGCACCGGACCTAAGGGTTACACCAAAACCGATCAAAAAGAGGCTAAAAGCTAAAAGAGAAAAGGAACCTCTAAACCACGAATTAAAGGTCTTACCACCTCTCCTAGCTCAATAAAACACCTCCTAGACTAAGGATAACACACAGAAAGAGCCTCCTCACTCACCACACTAACTCACTAAATTTATCGGTTTTTGGTAACTTTCTCTCTCAAGAAGGAACAACAAAAACAACTAGAGAGAGAGCTCCGGTTTTCTAAAATGGATTAAGGTGATCCTAAGGATCCTATTTATAGCCAGTGGAGTAAGTGTGAACAAAAAACATATGGGTGTACACTTGTCCTCATTTTAAGCTCCAAAACCATGCATGAACGAAAATGCATTGAATCAGCTCCTTTACGTCCCATCTTCTAGAAGAAATACCTCCTTTCTAGGAACATTCAAGGTACAAAGTTCCACTTTCAGACTTGCTCCCAAAGTCACTTGGCCCCCACTCCAAGTTTTAACCTCCAAATAGCCTCTTCGCTTAACACATAGCAAAGCTATAGCTAAACCTTGTCTCCCTAGCTCCTGTATACCTCCTCGTGTAGTAGAAGAACCAGTGCATGCCCATTCCCGTGCCTGACATATTTCCACACTTCTTTCTCTTCATTTACCAAACTGCCCTTTTTGGTCCAATAAGCACTCTTGGGTCTTCAAGCTTCAAACTCCAATTACTTATGATCCAGCCCACTCCAATGCACTCTATGGACTCCAAATGAACCTTAGATGTCGTGGGTTTGAAGTATAAATCCAATTCCGTAGCCCAAAACCTCCAAACCCTTTTGTAGCCCATTATGGGTACAAAAGTATCTTCATGTTCTCTCCCTCTCTAGATATCTTTTTCTCATGATTTCTTCACCAAAAGACTCCTCAATTCATTCTACATTACCACTCAGAAATTATGGAAATTGATCCCCTCCTTGGACTTTGGTTGAATTTGACTTCTGAGTTGACCACTTTCAAAAGTTGATAAATAGCACAAAACAATCATTTGAACTCATTGACCATGTTTTCACATCTTGATTTGGCTTCCATAACTCTTGGATAGCTCATTTTGACCATATCAGCCAAAACTACCTTCCTCCGGTCCATCTTGGTACTCTCCTAGTTCTGGCTCGACCAAACTCTCTTGAATGTCTTCAAACACCTCAATATGGCTTCTAGGTTGATAATATATTGATCTCCAAGCTCCTGGAATCAAAATAGTCTTCTTTGGTCTTCACCCGATGCTAAACCTTTGCTTGGACCGTCTCTGAAACCTCTGTTAACCATCTTCTCCTTGGTTCGCTCCAACTACATTCTATCTTGAACACATGTCTTCTTTTATCCTCTAAATATGATTGGAATGAAGTCTCACTTGATTTGCACATTTCGAAATTCCACCATTGCTCGACCTTGTCCGTTTCGAAGCTTCAGCTCTATCTTCTCGACCAACTCTCGTTTCCACTCGACCACTCTTCAAAATACTTCGACCAAACCTCCATTCAAGTCTTCTTGTATTATTGCCACACTTGGTCCTCTTGGTCCTCGTTAGTTGAATTTGGTTGACTTTCTACCCTAGAACAGGGTTACTACAATGTTTCCGCAAATTTTCGAAAAACTTTTCCGCTTAGTTTTTTTTTTTTTGATTCTTCGGTGATAGTTTTTTGGAGTCACTCACGGATTTTTCCAGAAGTTATTTCACCGAGATCTAGTCGAAAAATGTTTTAGCGGGTTTCTCGAGCGGAAAGAATCACATGACCAGCAATAGGATCAGTCGGCGAGAAAGTCGGTGAGAAGGGAGGACGTGTTCTCTATTGCTGTTTTGTGTTCTCAATTTTTCTTTTTTCCGCAAATGTTCTCGATATTATTCTGTGACTCACTTGGTTTGACGGAAAATGAGAGCAATGGTTTGACGCCTAAAGATTTCTCGTATAATTTTTCGATTCTTATACGAAACTTGTTTTATCAAGTTGGAGAAGATCTTTATGACTTCGGAAAATCATCGAGTTTCACTCTGAAGTTTCACAGAGATTTTATAACCGCATGATTGTGACGAGAGATGTTGTATAGTCCTCGAGATTATTTCCCAGACGGTTTGGATCAGTCTTCAGCGTTTAGACGGTTCTTAGATTGTCGTTTGCTTTTGGGATGATTTTGACGAGGCGCCGCGTTGTCCGAATATTCTTTCCACTTATTTTGCGAGAGTTTTCTTCATAGAAGGCATTTTCTAGATGCGAGGGAAAAATGTTCGACGAAAGAAAAAAAATGAGTTTCCTTTAAAGGATTGGGATGATCGGCAATCTGGGTCGATTAAAGACCATGGTGGATTGGTGATGACTTGGAGTATGTCTGATTTACAAAATATTTTAGGAGCGAGTCGGTTTTAAGACGACGTCAGTGTCTCTAGCTCCTTCTTTCTTTTAGGAAATGAGATGAGTACGCTCGAATGCGTGGCAATTGTTTCTCGGTTGTACGAGAGACTGGATCGGTTTGCTAGTTATGCTTGAACAGTTAGAGAACAACAGATCGAGATAGACAAAAATTTCTTACGAATTAGCATGCTAGACTATCCCGCTAAATTCTAAGTTCCCTAGGATTTACGGCAGTTTACAAGTCGTTTTCATTCCTTTCCTATGAGAAATTGGAAGTTTAATAAAATTTTCAAATCGGTCATACCTTAGATTCCCGTGAGTAACCAACCTAGGGTTCTTTCGCGAGCAACCTAGGGTTTTTCTCGCGAGTAACCATCCTAGGGTTCTTCCACGAGCAACCTAGGGGTTTTCTCGTGAGTAACCATCCTAGGGTTCTTCCGCAAGAAACCTAGGGTTTTTCTCGCGTGTAAGCCAGGGTTTATTTCGCGAGTAACCTACGGTTTATTCCGCAGTTTCTGGGAGAGCAAGTTTTATGTTTCCGAAATGTTCTCGAAAAACGTCTTTTGCTCAACCCATACGTAATGAGATTTGTCCAACTCGGAAGTAAGAAAAACACTACGGAGTTTGATAGGTTTTATAGTTGCCCTTACTGATCTGAGATAGAAATTTCGAGCTTGTTTTTCTTCCCGTGGTGAAAAGTCGCGATTAGGTTTTTGATTTAATTAAGTATTACAGCGTTTGCGTGAGCGTTGGCTATAGGAGTAGTCGCTGCTGGAGTTGTTCTACCAGCGTTTTAACGAGCTGCGTCTTTGTCTTTCATATTTCCAGACATCGTTTTGATCAAGCGTTTTGCGGCTATGAGTAAGAGTAATCCGACCCACCCCTCTTTCTAGAGCTAAACTGTGGGAACCGAAATTCACACCGTCGATTTCCATAAAATAGGAAAACTTAGGAAAACCCTAATTTTCCAGAGGACCCGGATCTCTGCGAAAGCCAACGATAAGTAACCAAATAAATGCGGAAAAATATGAAAAACATGATAAAACGAATTTATAGAGAAAGTAGATCTTATTTCGATTCCGCGTAAGAGCGTTGCGATCATTACAAGAGTTTACAAAGGCTTAGGCCGCAGGGGCCGTCAGCGAGTTATCAACATAAAACCCTAAACCTAGTCGAGTCGCAGCTCGATAACAAAAGACGAAAAAGATAAGAAAAAGGGAGTTTGATTGATTTCGGACTGAACCTTATGAATGGCTGCCTACGTACCCCTTTCGAGGATCAAGTCGAACGAAGTTCAGTTGATAGAGCTGGACAAGAGATCGAACTGCCTGGGCTAGTTCGTTTAGTAATTGAGTGCCAGTCATAGACACCGAACTTGTCGAGAATAAAGCCTAGGTTTCTAAGTGCGGAAAATTCTAAGTCTAAAAAAATTGTAAAAGCTTCAGATGAGAGCTCTGAAAATCGTCCCTTGCTTCTTTCCTCTGCCTCTTACTTATATATTCCCTTCCTAGGCAGTTTAGTCCTTCCATTTCGCCCATATTCTAGTTTATCGAGAATCTTCTATTTATCCTCAAACTTGACATTTACTTTCAAATTTGACATTTATCTTCTTTCTGCGAGTAAATCGTCGAATCGTTGTCGTATCTTTGGGTTGGACTTTCGTTAAAGTCGCGAGTAGGCTTTTATCGCGTTTTATGACTTTTCGAGCCGTTTTGCGATAAAACCGTTTTGCGACTTTAGACAAGATTATTTCCTCATGCGACGCTGTTTTTAAATAAGTTTCTCGAGTTAATCGTAAAGTTTGGCAATGTTCGATGTTTCGGTTAATCGATGCCGTTTTCTACGATTTACTCGAGGTTTTATTAAAACACGTTTTTTACAATTTCTCACGAAAAATCTCAAGTAAATCGTATAGTTAGGCAATGTTCGGTGTTTCGTTTAACCGTTGCCGTTTTATATGATGTTCTTGAGTTCTTTCGAGAAAATAAGACTACGGTTTTTATCGTAAAACTTGGACGACAGGACGGATCGAGATGAAACGAGGGATGTCTCAACCATGGTTCAGAACACGGTCGAGCCGCAGGACATATGCCTTGAATCGAGGATGTAGCAGATCGAGGCTCGGGATTGTCAGCTCGACGTACGGCGAGCTGTTCATGGAGTGACCAGCTTGCCGTACGGCGAGCCGGTCTGGGACCGACCAGTTTGCCGTATGGCAAGCTGAACCGGTTGGTTCGGCTTGTCGTACGTTAAACTCGGTTCGGTCGAACCTGCTCGCGGTTTTACGGCGGATGCGGTTTTTTACGGTTTTGCGCTTAACTTGGGCAATCGTGTAATCGGCGTTTATTTTGTTCGTTCTTCCGAGATGACGATTTCCAAGTTTTCCGCGTATTTCCTTTGTTCGGAAATTACTTAGAACTTTATAAAACAACTTCTCGTGTTTTATAAAACATATTTTTATTTTTACAGAAAGGTTTAGCCATTGATTCCATCGTGACCGAGTTTGACACCAACATATATAACCAGAGTACTAGCCAGAGCTATAGATCCTATCATAAGTGCCTACCGCGATTAATCATAGCTTAATGAAAAGTATTATTTCATGAATTGAGCCAATGAAACATCAAACAACATTCATATCATATACTGGTCCAAAAAATACAAGTACTCATACACCAGGAACAGTTAAATATTTAGGGATAATCGAGATTTTTCTAGATGATAATAACAACTTAGGGTAAGAACAAAAGCTATTATGCATAAATTTCAAAGATTCCTGGATAAAGACGCCACCACTTCAACAATCTCCGTAATGTCCTTCTTGAGGTCCAACAGTTCGTCTTTCATTTCGAGTAGACCATTGGCCATTACTGTCTGTTTCTCAATTAAAGCCTCTAACTCCTCAGCTTGTGCTTCATCAGCCCAGTTGAACAAATGATTTTCACCAAAAACAACTCCGCATCTGTAGAATCGCCTACCCGGGTTGTCCTTCGTCTTCGAGGTTAGTACCACAGTAAATGCTCCACACGGACATCTACGAGGTATTCCAGGACCTACTTCCATGGCCATCTATAGGAACAAGTGCAAAGAAAGCAGATCAGAGGTGATTTTATATAGATGACATGAAAGTGTTCGATATTTAACCTGAACAATAGATCTGCTCTTCGCTAACCTTCTCGCCGTGGGGGAATATTAAGAAAAAGGAATCTTTAGAGAATAGTGAAACGGCCGCAATTTAACTTTAGTATATCAGTTCACTATGTGGTGGAACACAAAAATATGGTTTTACTGTTGGACATGCAACTATAAGGATAAATGACTATTAATAATGTTAGAGGGCTAAACCGAACCAGATACATTAACAATTACAAAGTGTAAAACAAACTTCAAATCCAATCAGTCTTACAACCAGATCCCGAGTTTTTAATCAAAACAAGCTTAAACATCCAAGTCTTAGGCAATAATACAAATATAGTAGATTAAGAAAGTTACAGTGGACCAACAGTTGCTTCATAAAGGGATACCACAATCCGCTCAACATGTGTATCCAAGGCGTTTGGTGTTATGCATATGCACGCATCGATCCCCCCGACAGCATGCGCTCAACTAGTTCGCCCATCGGCGAACTAAGCCAGCCCGGCTTAGTTCGCCGATGGGCGAACTAGGACATGCTCGACTAATTCGCCCATCGGCGAACTAAGCCGGCCCGGCTTAGTTCGCCGATGGGCGAACTAGAGATTTCCCGGACACTCCGCGTCTCGATTTCCCGCATTCCCAATTCGAAACTTACGTCTTTCGACAAGGTCGCGTTCTAAACCACGGCCGAAATATCTCCCGTTCCATCTCGATCCGACTTACCGTTTGAGTTTTACGATAAAAACCGTAAAACTTCGTTTTCTCGGAAAGAACTCGAGGAAATCGTATAAAACGGCAACGGTTAAACGAAACACCGAACATTGCCTAAACTATACGATTTATTCGAGATTTCTCGTTGAAATCATAAAAAACGCGCTTTTAATAAAAAAACGCCGAGTAAGTCGTAAAAAAACGTGTTTTTAATAAAAAGTCGAGTAAGTCGTAAAACTTTGCGGTTAAATTCGATAAAAACCCGTCTCGCGATTTCAACGGAATCTAACCCGCAGATTTGATAAAGTTTTGACGGTTTACTCGCAGAAGGAAAATAAAAGTCAAGTTTAAAGATAAAAGGAAGGTTTGAAGAGAAATAGAAGATTTCCGCGGAAGAAAAGGAAGGATCGAGAAGAATGGAAAATTCCCGATTTAGTCAAATCTGGGCGAAATGGAAAGATCGGATAGCAAAGACGAGGAGTATATAAAGAGGAGGTCTAGGGCAGAAGCAAGACACACGAAATTCAGAGCTCTCACCACCAAAACTAGCATTTAGGAATATTTCCGTTTTCTGTTAGCGAGCTGCGTCTCAACTAGGGTTTTCGTTCTTAAGCTTTTCGGCTACTCTTTTGTACCAGTTCTACGCAGATTCGGAATAAGAACCTCTTTGCTCTCTATTTCGTTTATTTTCATTCAAATTCTAAGTTATCGTTTTTCTTAACCTTCGTTGTGCGGTTCTCGCAGATAGCCGGTTTCTCTGGAAACTTAGGGTTTTCCCGAAGTTTCCTTATTTACGATTATTTGACAGTAGGTGGAAATCGACACCCACAATAACTGTTGACTAACTATATGCCTAAATTGGTATAGTCGATGAAAATTTGTGATTAAAATGGCTTGTCGATAAAAGTTGAGTGTTTTTTTGGCTTATGAGAAAGTTGGTGCTTTATTTCAACCAAATTTGAAAGTTGGTGACTTAAATGACAATTTTCCCGTTTTTTTTATGCTAATAAGTATGTACAATGCAATGCATGAGACTCATGACAAGAAAACAAAACAAAACAAAACAAAACACAATGTGAGACAATAGACTCTTCCCCAAACTTACTTCACACAGTCCCTTGTGTGAGAGTAAACTTGGAAGAGAGATCAAAAGAGAGATAAAAGATGAATGAACTAAATATTTACAAAGGTAAGGATGCACTTACTTGGAGTTAGTGAGAAGGAGGGTCCTTTCGACCCTCAAGAGTGATGGTGGCTCTTGCACTGGAGAATTTCTTAGACCTTCCCTACCACTTGATTTTGTACTCAATGGCTCCATGAGCAGGTTTTGTTGCTACACTCACCCCCTCTTTTTAGCACTTTCCAAGTGCTCTACACACAACTCTTGGGAAGACTCGCCAGCAAGATCTTCTTTCTCAGTTACAGCCACTTCAGCTTGGGTCTTCTCAATGGATGTGTCTTCACAAGTGATTGTTCCACAATATCCAGCATCCATTGGAGACTGGATTGGGTAAGAGACAGCCTTGTTCACATTGAGGAGTGTGACCTTCTTGTTTGGGAAGTCAATACATGCTCCAACTGTTGTGAGAAATGGAGTGCCAAGGATCAAAGGAACTCTCTTCTCAGTTGCCATCCTCTGGACTGTGAGGTCTATAGGGATTGTGCATTCTCCAATCTTCAAAGGAAAGTCCTTGATGAGGCCAATGGGGGTTGTAGAAGATGAATCCCCAAACATTAGAAAAGATGTTTTTGGCTCCATGCTTTCAATACCAAGACTCTTCACCATTTCCATTGAGATCACATTGACATTGGCACCACTATCCACAAGAGCATCATTCATGGTGATTTTACCAAGGGAGCAAGACAGTGTGAATTTCCCTTGTGACTTTAGCTTAGGGAGAGACTTTGGTGGGACTTGTCGATCAATCAGTGATGTAGAGATGTTTAGAAGCTCTGCTACTTTTTCTTTATGATCTAGAATGTCTTTGATGAGCATCGTTTGAACATAGGCCTCTTGCATTGTATTAAGCTCTGGAAGTTCAACTCCAACACCACTCAAGTCTTTCCTGAACTTGAAGATTACCTTCTTTTGAGCTTTAGTGATGACCCTCTTTGGAAATGGGAGCTTGTCAAAAGGAGATATCTCAGCTCTGGCTCCAACTGGCTGTACAACCTCTTCCTCAACCTTCTCTACAACCTGAGCATCAGCCTTGGCTATAATCTGTCTCTCATCCTGCACAAGTTCAGATTCATAGAAGAGTCTTTCAATCTCATCTACCTCTTTCTCATGATCATTCAATTCAATCTCAGAGGTAGCAGCAGAGATGAACACATTGCAATGGTCTTTTCCCGGGCGCTTAGAGGTGGAAGTTATAGAAGAAAACTGGTTCTCCAAAGCTCGGAACTTATTGTTGAGGTCATCGTAACTCCCATCAATCTTGGCATGAAGGATCTTTAGCTCATACCCAACATGCTTCTAACTTCTAGTCTGAGACTCCAAGATCTGTTTCAGAAGAGCATCAGTGCTAGTTTCTGGAGGAGTAGAGGTAGAAGGGTTAGCTTGTTGTTGAGAAGATTGGTTCCCTTTGTTGGAGAAACCAAGAGGTGGGTTTTGTTGAGGGTGATAGCTGCCTTGCTGGTTGTTCATAGGCTAGTATCCTCCTTGTGGGTAGTTGTTGTAGAGAAAGTTGGGCCCTTTCTTGTACCAGCTGCCATTGGTGTTGATGAAACACAGCTCTTCTTGACCTTCTAGACCGTCAACCTCATTGACCACATGCTGTGCTTCTTGGTTTGTGTTACCAACAAAGTTCAGCTGCTCTTGAGTAGCTTTTTCTGCAATGAGTATGTCTATCTTATCTTGTAGATCCTTTATCTCCTTCCTTGTCTGCTTTTCATCACCTCTACTGCCTCTGTCGTGGTCTCCACTGTAAACTGCGTCACTCTTCACCATGCTGTCAACAAACTCCTCTGCATCTTCCTCATATCTTCCCAAGAAGTACCCATTGCTAACAGTATCCAATCTGGCTCTGTACTTTGGAAGAGCACCTCTGTCAGAATGTACTTAGTAAGATTTCCTTGGAGAACCCATGGTGTGGGCATTGAGCTTGGTAGGTTTTGAATCTTTCCCAGGCTTCACTGTATCCTTCCAAGTTCTTCTGTTGAAAACTGGAGATCTCATTTCTCAACTTAGCAGTTCTTGAAGTAGAGAAGAATTTCTCCAAGAATGCTCTCTTGCAGTCATCCCAGGTAGTGATAGAGTCGCTGGGTAGAGACTTCTCCCACTGACGTGCCTTATCCCCCAAAGAGAAAGGGAATAGATTGAGCTTGAAGGCATCTTCAGACACACCATTGGTCTTTGACAACCCACAGTAGCTGTCAAACTTGTCCAAGTGATTAAATGGGTCTTCTACAGGCAAGCCATGATACTTGTTGTTCTCGATCACGTTGAGGAGTCTTGATTTGACCTCAAAGTTGTTGGCCTCCACAGCTGGTGTTCTGATTCCCAACCTATTGCCATGAAGGTTTGGGCGGTCATAGGTACCAATGGGGCGAGCTGGGTGTGGTTGGTGCACTGGTGGGTGTTGGACATTGTTGTTAACTCCGTGTGGTGGGTCATCCATATCTGTATCCAACCTTTGTAGTTGAGCTTGTTGCTCTGCTTGTTTTCTCTATCTTGCTATCTCTCTTTCAAACACCCTGATATCTGGAACTCTTGGAATAAGGTTTGTGGCGCCTTTGCTCCTAAAGTTCATACACCTGAAAGCCAAAGAGAAATGATGAAGAATCAGTAACAAAATAAAAGAAAAATGACTTAGTCACAAGCAAGTGACTAAATCTCAATGTTTAAATCTACTAAGAATTTGGCAACAGCGCCAATTTGAAGTTAGGAGTTTTCAAGGCTCCTAAGACAAATGTTGTAGTATAAATGATTGTCGAACCAATTCTAAGGGATTTTAAAGCACTGAGAATGCAAGTACTCACTTAATCTAAGTGCAATCGAATAAATGATGGTTTTAAACTATAACTAAGAATAAGAAAAGCGAATACTAAAATAACTTCTTTGACTAAGAGAAATGAGAACTCATGGGAGTAGGGATTAGACCTTGGGTGACCAAACTTCGAACTAAGGATGGCAAATGATCATTTAAACTTTCAACCTTAAGCCTATACACACTTCTAAGCAAGCTCTATGTCTTGGTGAATGCTTATTTGCCAACATAACTCAAACATCAAATATCTTCAGTTGAATGTTACATAAGTAATCTTTAAGAACAAGTCTATTGGCTATCTTAACATCTTTAACAACAAATGTCTTAGGTTAAGTGTGTTAAAATATTAGGAGAGTTGGCTCATGCATTTCATCGAACACCTTATGAGGTGGGAAATGCCTACAGCTCAACCTTTGAGAGGCCAACTCAAAAGGTGCATTAAGAATACTCTACTAGCAAGGAATAAGAGAAATCTACACTAAATATCCTAGTTCTAGCCTAATCACCCTTAATCTCCCTATCCCATGAATTCAAAGGTGGATTACTCACTAATCTTCATGATTCCTCTCAAACCCATACTGGATTCAAGCTTAGTCATATAAGATGAGTGGATAATGCAATGAAACAAACAAGATCACAAGAACAATGAAGAATGATTCATAGGATTGAACTTTTCCAAGAGGTTTTTGTGTTTTTGTCCTCCAGATCAAAAGGTCACTGCCTGGTAGGCTACAAGAAGTCCTTAAACTTTAGGTTTTGCAAGTGTAAAAACATGAAACAAATTACCAAAAGGTCCCTGAAATAACTTAAGTTTCGACCAAACAAATGAAGCGGAGAGACCTGGCCACGTAGCTCTGGCTGGGAGCAACCTATGGACGTCGCTCCAGAAGGTCGCTCCAGGGGCTGTTTCGGCTTCCAGATTTGATAAAAGGCAAGCGACCTAGGTACTTCGTTGTGACCACGTCGCTCTGGCTTGGAGCGACCTTGGTAGGTCGCTCCAGGGGCATTATTTTGGCACGTCGCTCTGGCTTGGGAGCGACCTTGGTAGGTCGCTCTGGCTTGAGAGCGATGTCATGGGGTCACTCTGGAACGTCGCTCCCGCCCTACTCGTCCAATGATCTCTTCAAACTCCTCTTTGGGACCTCAAATGCATCCAATCACCTCCAAGAACTCCAAGGATACTCCAATACCTGATAAGAACTCATGTATGCAAAATGCAACCTAGAAAGACTAAATCCTAGTCTATTGATCAAAATGCATATGGATGAATGGATAAAACAATGGAAATATGCAAGACATCACTTTCCGGTACATCTTCTCATGCTGTAGATCTTAAAAATAGTTTATAAATTTAAGAAAAAATATTTTGGTTAGTAAAAAATCCTAATCATGTAATTATTGACATTTATAAATGATGTAAATATAGATTTAATAAAACTGAATAGTTTTCAAGATATATGAGTGAATATAATTTTGTTATGATATTCTTTAGTTTAGGTTTGCTAACTATGTTGCAGTATTGTATGTGTTTTTAGGATTAGATTGTGGAATCTTAACATTTTTTTTGAAAAAATGTAAAATTTAGCTATATGTGTTTAAGTTTGTGTAGATTAAACACTTTATAAGATTAATTTAGGTTTGATAAAGTTTTTGTATGTGATTTAGTTATATATATTTGACCTCTTTGATTTTGGGGTTTTGGAAGACTTATGAAGACTTAAGAAGACTTAATAACAGTTTCCCACTGAAAATTTAGGTTTTCCGCTCAAAATTTAGGTTTCCTGCTTAAAATTCTAAAAAAATAGTTTTCCCACTTAAAATTAAGTCTTCCAATATTTTCTAAATTTTTCCAGGGAAATTCTTTTAAAGTCTTTCAGAGAAAGTCTTCTAGTGTATTAGTTCTTAAAATAATTTATAAATTTCATAAAAATATTTTGATAGGGGAAAAATCATAATCATCTAATAATAGATATTTTTAAGTGATATAAATTTAGACTTAATAAAATTGAATTGTTTTCAACATAGATGAGTGAATGTAAGTTAGTCATGATATTTTTGGTTTAGGGTTTGGTAACTATGTTGAAGTATCTAATGTGTGTTTTAGGGTTAGATTGTGGAATCTTAACATTTTTTAAAAAAACTAAATTTTACCTATATGTGTTTAGTTTTGTGTAGATTAAACACATTATAAGTTTAATTTAGGTTTGATAATGTTTTTGTGTGTGATTTAGTTATATATATATTTGACCAATTTGATTTTGGGGTATTGGAAAACATAATTTTGAAGATATAATGCGCTCGAAGACTTACTGGATAACTTAATAATTGTTTCCCGCTTAAAATTATCAAGTTTTTTAGGTTTCCCACGTAAATTTCTAAAAAAAATTTATGTTTCCCGCTTAAAATTAAGCATTCTAATAAGTCTTCTAAAGTTTTCCAGGAAAAGTTTTATAGTGTATTGGTTCTGAAAATAATTTATAAATTATATCAAAAAAATATTTTGATAGGGGAAAAATCATAATCATATAATTATAGACATTTGTAAGTGATATAAATTTAGACTAAGTAAAATTGAATTATTTTCAACACA
This sequence comes from Eruca vesicaria subsp. sativa, assembly GCA_932364175.1. NCBI lineage: Eukaryota > Viridiplantae > Streptophyta > Magnoliopsida > Brassicales > Brassicaceae > Eruca > Eruca vesicaria. The sequence goes on along the minus strand of CAKOAT010708486.1, from coordinate 448,037 downwards.
GATGAGTGAATGTAAGTTAGGCATGATAATCTGGAAGACTTAAGAAGACTTTGGAAGACCTACTAGAAGACCTTTGAAGACCTCCGAAAACCTTCTTAAAGTCTTCCTAAGTCAAAACTTTGGAAGATCTTCGAAGACCTCGGAATAACTCGGAAGACCTACTTAAGGTCTTTTAGTAGGTCTTCCAAAGTCTTCGTAAGTCTTCCAAAGTCTTCTGGGCGAATAGTATGTCTTCAAAGTAACTCTTCTAGGCAAATAGTAAATTTAGGATCTAGAAGACTTTTGGAAGACTTTCATGTAAGTCTTCTAATAGAGGACTTACATGTAAGTTTTCTGTATAAAAAATATTTAACCTAATTGGAATTTTTGTCTTCATATATAAAGAAAATTGTATACATTCTCTTTCTTTCTCTCAAATGGAGACAATAAAATGTAACGTTTCTCATTCTAAAATTCTATAACCTCTCCCCAAACTATTTGAATTTGATAACACCAAACATTATATTAAATTTTCATTTTTATGTGTTTCTCACTATTTTATCTTGTTATTGCAGGTTTTTCATTACATAGTTGTCATCTTTCACTCATTTAAGTGTAGATCTATAAACTTATTATATGTATTTTTGTGTCTTTTATAAGTTAGATTCTAATAAGTTATAGAGTCAATATAATGTGATTTTTTAGATATTATTTAATCTTAAAAACATTGTCTTTTGTAATTTTTCTTTGTTTTAATGTCATTTGAACGTTTTTGGATATGTAGGTTTTTTTCAGATCTGAGGCAGACATTGGAAGACTTTCAGAAAATTTTCCTAGAAATCTTCTGACGTCGTCTTAAGTCTTCTGATGTCGTCTTAAGTCTTCTGGCATAGTCTTCTTTCATGTCTCCTCTTTCACAACAGATCTGAGCGTTTTGGTAAGTTTTCATGTTTGATTTTCTTCATTTAGTATTCTATTGTTGCATAAAACTCTTATTTTTTTCCAAACTAAAATTCTCCAACCTCTTTTTAATCTCTTTAAAAATGAAAACACCAAAAATATATCAATTTCTCATTTTTATGTGTTTCTCACTATTTTATCTTATTTTTGCAGGGTTTTCATTACATAGTTGTCATCTATCACTCATTTAAGGGTAGATCTATAAAATTTTTATATGTATTTTTGTGCTTTTATATGTTAGATTCTAATAAGTTATAGATTCAACATAATGTGATTGTTTTAGATATTATTTAAGCTTAAAACCATTATTATTATTTTTTTTTTCTCTGTTTTGATGCCATTTGAACATTTTTGGACAAGCAGGTTTTTTCAGATCTGAGACAGACATCAGAAGACTTACACAAGACTTTCAGACTTTCCTGGATGTCTTCTGACGTCGTCCTAAGTCTTATGACGTCGTCTTAAGTCTTATGACGTCGTGATAAGTCTTCTGACGTCGTCTTAAGTCTTCTGGCGTCGTCTTAAATCTTATGGCGTAGTCTTTAAGTCTTCTAACGTAGTATTAAATCTTCTGGCATAATCTTAAGTCTTCTGATGTAGTCTTTAAGTCTTCTAACGTAGTCTTAAGTCTTCTGGCATAATCTTAAGTCTTCTGGCGTAGTCTTAAGTCTTCTTGGAAATCTTCTAACAAATCTTCTCTCATATCAAGTAGAGTCCAAGATTGTCTTTGTGGAGGAATAATCTATAAATTTTTTTGTGGTCTGTTTTGTGATTTGTATGTGTACTCTTTAGTTGTAATTTATTTGTAAATTTGAAAAAATATTAATAAAAACTATGGTAAATATGTTTATTATCCAAAATTACTTCACATTATTAAAGTAAACAAGATGTAAGATATGTGTTAACAATGTGTTTTCCATTTTAAATCAAGGAAATAAAAAAATGGCATTCAGATTCAAAACATGATGTTCATTGTGTAGTTCTTCTCATCTTTGGATCTCCCATAATCAGCAAAAAAAAAATATATATAAATTTGTAACTATAAACAACTTCTTCTCATTAACTTACAATAGTTGTTCATCAATTTAAACTTTTAAGAAGTAAAACCAACAAATTCTTGTAATAAGTAAAACCAATCAATTTTATAATTATAAACAAGTAAGATATAATGAGTTGGTTAAATCTTCCAACTTCATTTTTTGTACACATTATATACTTCTAGAAATTATTTAACACTTTTGAAAGTTAAAAAACTTATTTAAAATTACTGAATATTCTTAAAAATACAAGTTTACAAAAAACTAATGTGGTTAGCTAGAAAGATTAAAAACATGAATGTTGGTAACCTCATAAGTATCACTAATTAAGTGATGAATTTCATTCAGGACCCCAAGTATTGTCTAAAACACATGAATAAACTATAAAATCTTAAGAATTCAATTAAAATTTGAAGAAAATGAAAGTTTATTATACATTCTCATAGAAGACTTACCTAGAAGTCTTCCCGAAGAAGACTTTCAGGTAAGTTTTCTGGCGGAAGACTTCCAGGTAACTCTTCCATTTAGGTCATTTTTGCAATTGAATATTTGCAAAGGAAAACTTTCAGAGAAGTCTCCTATAGGGGAGACTTCTCTGGAAGTTTTCCTTTGTAAATATTGGCTTACTTTTCTAATACAAAAATTCTCGAAAATACCTGAAAAAGACTTACTAGGAAGTCTTCTCGGATAAACATCCTAGTTTTGCAATTGACCATTTGTGTCAGAAATTTTACTTTCTATCGAAGACTTTTAGGTAAGTCTTCTGCCGGAAGACTTCTGAAGACTTACCTAGAAGTCTTCTCAACCTTTAAATTAAGTCTACTTGATACGCCGGAAGACTTCGGAAGACTTATCTGGAAGTCTACCGCTATAAGTCTTACGGATAACTCTTCTTTGATTACCTTATGTTTTACCAAAATCACAGAATAAAAATCTGGAAGACTTCCAGGTAAGTCTTCGATCGGAAGACTTACCTTAAAGTCCCCCAATTTAAATTAAATCTTTTAAGTTTAAAATTTTAATTGCAAAAGTAACCTATGCAAATTTCAGTAGACTTAATGTAAAGGTTGAGAAGACTTCCAGGTAATTCTTCCGTAGAAAGTCAAATTTCTGACACAGATTGGTCAATTGCAAAACTAACATATTTATTTGAGAAGACTTCCAAGTAAGTCTTCTCAATTTTTTTGTCAACAAAGAAACTTTGGAAAACTTCAACGACAGTCTTCTCTAAAAACACACACAAAAAGTAAATTGCAAAACTAACCTATTCTTTGACCAGAAGACTTTCGTTGAAGTCTTCTCGACTGAGAATACTTACGAAGATTTACACTTAAGTCTTCTAGCGAAAAAATCTGGAAAAAAAAATCAATTCATACCTTCAACAACCACTGAGGAATCTTCCTTAGTTCTCGAAGCACACACAACTTCACCACAACAGATACTCAATCATTAGTGGTCAGAAATTGTGAGCTTGAATGGTTATATGACCCTTAAAAACTTTAATATCAAACAGCTTGGATTTTTTGGATGAATATAGATTGAAAGTGAGAGAGATGTAGGTTTGGGCATAAGATATAAGAATGAATGAGTAAATTTGTTTTTTTAGATGTATTAAAAGCTTCATTTTAGTTGTTCATTGTTGTTAGGTGAATTGATGGCAATGGTACCCCCTATATATTAAATGAGAAACATTTGAAAAGTTGTAAACTTAAGTTTGTATTAATTAAAAAATAACCTCATCCTACGTGGCACCTCTTTATCCCTTCTATTTCAATTCAGAATGATTCTAGAGCATGTAACATAATGTATAGTTTAAAAATTATACTCTCTAGCAATATAATATTTTCTCAGACTATAGTTGGTTGCATATATCAAATATTTATTATTTCGCAGACTTTCCTAAAATAAAACCTATGGAATTACCTAATGTGATTAAATATATATATATGGTAATTAATGATTTTAAATAATAAATATTTGATAAGAATATGTATACTTTTTATCATTTTTTATTTCTTTATTATTAAAATAAATTACACAATTACATTAATAATTAATAAAAATCTAGATTTTTTTGTGTATGTAGTATTTCAAATTTTTCAAAACGAGTATAAATTACTAAAACTGTTAAAAGTCTCACATAAGCTTTTATGATCAAGGTTTAATTATTTTTTCTATATTAAGATACAATTATTATAAGAGCATATGAAGAAATAATTTATTTTAATAGGTTTTATTTTAATATATATACATATATATATATATATATATATATATATATATATATATATATATATATATATATAGGGAAAATTGCCAAATATGACTCAAAACTTGATTTGAAATGCAAAAGTAAACCCAAACTTGAATCAAATGCAAAAGTAACTTAAAAGGCTGTTGAAATTACAACCAACCCCTTGTGAACAAACAAAAAAGGAGTTTTTTTTTACGTTTCTAGCCCTCGCAAGTCGTCTGGGACAGTTTTTCTTAAAAATAATTTAAAAATTGTGTAATAAATATTTTGATAAATGAAAAATTAGAATTATGTAATTAACATATGTCTTAAGAGATATAAATTAATATATAACAAAAGTCAGTTGTTTTCAGCATAGATGAGTGAAAGTAGTGAGTCATGATATTCTTTAGTTTAGGTTTCACCAACATATGTTGTAGTATTGTATGTGTTTCTTAGGGTTAGATTTTCGAAAGCATAAATGTTTTTTTGAAAAATTAAAAAT
>CAKOAT010708486.1:426060-436370 GCA_932364175.1 Eruca vesicaria subsp. sativa | reverse complement strand
GTAGACCGTTTTATCTAGACGACTTATAATTAAGTCGTCTGGAGTTTTTTTTTTAACAAACAAAGCTGGACGACTTAGAAGTAAGTCGTCCGTTTGACCAGAAGACTTATCCGTAAGTCTTCTACATCCAGAAGACTTACGGGTAAGTCTTCTACGCGAAGAGATCTGGAAAAAAATTCAATTTCAAACCTTAAACTAGGTGAGATGACTTCTTTTGCACACAGAGTCTTCTCCAACCACCCAGAACATCGAACGAAAGTAACCCACCAACAATTGTATGCTTAAATGGCTCTATCAACCATAAAAATTTGCTATCAAAAGCTTGGGTTTCTGGCATGAATATGGAGACAAAGTGAAGGAGATGTTGTTTTTAGTTCATAACAATTGAGAAAGAGAGTATGAGTATCGATTTTAAGTGCATTAATAGCTTCAAACCTTGGTTGTACAAGGTTGTTGGGTTGTACAAGGTTGTTGGGAGTATTCATGGCAATGGAAATGTTGTAAATACTTGAAGATGATGAGGTTGAGAGAGTAAAAGGCCATTTTCGAAAAAAGTAAAAAAAAAAATTTAATGGCATTTTCGTAAATAAAATGAAGATGTGGGGTGGATATGACAAATTCAAGATGAGTTAAAAGAAGAAGTTAGTTTTGTGTTTGACCATGAGTTTTGAGTCAAATTTGCAAAAAGCCCTATATATATATATATATATATTATATATATATATATATATATATCATTCAAATTAAACTATACATCGTATGAAAATACATACTAATATTTGATATTTGCATTGAACATATATTTAGAAGTTGATATTTTAATTTTAAAATCTGTCGTTGTTTTCTTAAATGATTATAAATTATTGAAATTACTAAGCATCTCACATTTAAAAAATATTGTTGGTGTAAAATTTTGTTATACAAATATGCAAATAATCATAAAATTATATGAGTAGAAACCTCATTTAATAAATATACATATTAAAAGTGTGCTATATATATGTTAATATCATTTAAATTTAATTATATATCATATACGATAGATAAGATTGACATTTTGATTTATTTACCCTAATTGAGAATAAACAAGAGTGATCGTTAGATTTATATGCACACGCCAATTTATTGCATAATAGTAACTTATTTCTTAGTTATTTAATATATATACTTATTATTTTATTATTTCAAATATGCATAAAAACATAAAATAATAATAAATATAAAATATTTATACTGTAAAAAGTGCACGTCTTAACCTAAGTATGTATTTCTTTAATTATTGTAAGTCTTAAGCATTATCTAAATCTTAGGCAAAAACAAACAAAGGAAATGAGAATAAACTCAAAATTAATATTTACATCGAGCAATAACCAAAATGAAAAAGACACAAAAAAGAAAAAAAAATATTAAAGATAGATCGGATTGGCATGTGAACGTGAATTTCTCATAACCATAAGTTTTAAATTTTTAAATCATGATATAAAACCGAGGTGACATAGTTTCATTGTAACCAAATAGACCAGAGATTTTTTGACCTAAAGGTTAGGTTCTTTGCGGTAAGTGATATATTGACATAAAACGTTTTTAAATGAAATCAGCTCACCAGTAAATAAATTATGTAAGTAACAAAAAGTTTTAAAAAATTTTAAAGACCAAAGTATTAGTTTAATCAAGAATATATATTTATTTTTCCATATAATATTTTTAAATAATATTTATGTATATTTATCATGCGCAAGGCGCATGTCTTATCCTAGTTTTTGTTATTAATTGATGAAGATTAGGATGAGAGAGTAAAAGACGGTTATCGTCAAGACTTTATGATAAAAATTCAAATCCTAAATACGGTTATCGTCAAGACTTTACGATAAAAATTACGATAACTCGTTTAAAGTTGTAGTAAATGTTATAAGTCCAAAGGACGGCCCGAAGAGGTCTAAAACGAGATTAAGAAGTCACTCACAATTTTTATTCGATAAAAGCCTGTCAGCATTATGAAAATTTACATTTTATCCGCAAATGAGGATAAATATTAAATTTCCAAAGATAAATGTCAAGTTTCCGCAGATAATTATGAAGATCAAGAAAAATGGAATATATCCAAAGGATGCTTAAGTCGGTCAAAGGGTACTTTGGGAAAGCTTAAACCGACCTTGGAGAACTTTTTCAGAGCAAACTTAGCACTTAGAGCATTCAGGCAACTTCCTGTTTTTGTTATTTCGAGCTGCGAACAAACGAGGTTTTGCAATCTTAGGTTGTTAGAACTAGGAATCTTGCCGACAGCTCTTGCGGCCAAGGATTCTACCTTGATGTAAGGCTCAAACACGGATTTGGAATAAGACTCCTTTTGGTCTATTTACGATTTCTTATTTTTTTTTCCTTGTTGTTTTTCGTATTCTGATTGCTTGGCGTGTGCGTTAGCAGAAATCCGGGACCTCTGGCAAATTAGGGTTTTCCTAGTTTTGTTATTTAAACGGAAATCAACGGTGTGAATTTCGGTTCCCACATGGACCCGGACATAGCACCCCAAATAAATACAAATTAATTTTAATAGATGTCAAACACGGTACCTAAAGTACCCAAACAACAAACAATGGTCATAGCGAGGTGCACACCCGCTACCCACTAACAGGCCAACAACACGCTGGGATAGAGCCCAGTAACACCGCCCAAAGACGATCCGCACTAGACTACAACACAGCCGGTTGACTGAAGCTGGCCGTAGTCCCCACACACCCAGCCATATTTATTCCGGGTCCTAAGACGTGTACGAGAGGTTTGGAAGTAGACCCTCACCTTAGCAATGGGGAGAAGTGGTATCTATGAACTCCAGCTGCTCAAATTGATCCCAAATTTGAAATCAGATCGAAATTTCGAGTGAGATCGCCCTTCGAACGGTAAAAAATGGGTGTCTATGGAAAAGTCAACCCGCTGGTCAAAGGTAAATCCAGTCAACTCCGACCCAAGCCGGTCAACCTTGACCAAATTAAAATCGAATTGAAACAACCAGTTTTCCTTAACCGAATTCGATTTCAATTGGACCATCCGGTTTAATTTAACCAAAATTAATTAATTAAATCAATTGGTTAAGCCTAACCAAAATCTAATTAAATTTTAACCGCCGATTTACCTTAACCAAATCGAAATCAATTTAAATTGGGTCAAACCAGTCAACCAACCGGTTTATCGAGTCAACCAATTTGACTCACTGAGTTGACTCGGCCGAGTTTACCGAGTCACCGGCGGCGACGGTGGTCCAGCGGCGGAACACCGATGGTACAGCGGTGGTTCGGAGGCGGAGCCTGGTGGCGGTCCGGCGGCATAGTAACGGCGGTCCAGCAGTCCGGCACCAGCGCGTGAAATGCAAGCGCCGGATGGCAAAACTTTGGACGACGCGTGCAGCTTTGTTTGGTCTTCGATTGAGGCGAAATTGGTGGCTACGGCTTCGCCTCGACGAGAAGAACACAATTGTGGGCTTGCATGCACAATATTCTCAATGGTTAGGAACTTACGGTCGATTTACTAAACAGACAAAACAAAGTTTGTAGACACGGCGATATCTAGGGTTACATGCAGCAGCGAACGGTGGTGACGACTTGGATGACATGTCGGCGTGTGGTGGCTGAGGAAAGCTCTGGTGATGGCTCATCTTTGCAAAGGTTCCCCAACTCTCAACTCTCTCTCTCTCTCTCTCTCTCTCTCTCTCTCTCTCTCTCACTCTCTCTCTAAATATTTTCTTGCAGAAAAATAATCTAATGGAGAAGTGATGGGTTTTAAAGCCAAGGTAATGGGCCTTCTAAAATTATTTGGGCCTCTGGGAATGAGTACAGGATTTTGTCGGCTATTGATTTCTGAAACCGAACTCGGGTCGTTACAATTGTCCCCTAGTAATCAGGAATTCGTTCCCGAATTCGAGTCATCCGTTGACTGCCCAAGAATCAATGTAACAGAACTCTGAATAATCAATCTGCTCGGTCTCTCAAGTCTTCCACTGAACCCTAACTCTCTCCCAAAAAACTCTGGCAGACTGGGTTGATATTGCCTGAAATGCTTCCACTTGACGATTCATAATCTTCCCTGGCTGACAAGATCTATACAATCCCTTGAGGTCATCTGGCGGCTGCTGAAACATAATCTATAACTCTCTCACGACTTTCCTTAAAACAAAAACCTGAAAAACAGAGAACTCTATTGATAAATCCCATCCGTAAGCAACTACTCCAATCTGTAAGCGATTGCTCCAATCCTTTCCACAATGAAATATGGTCCAATATATTTTGTTTTACGTTTCTCCTTTAGCTTTAGAGTCTTATATCCTCCCTGAAATGTCCTTACTTTAAGATATACTCGATCGCCTACCTGAAATTCCAAATCCAAACGGTGCTTATCTATAAAACTCCTCTGTCAGTCATGGCCTTTCCAAAGCTAATTTTATCATGTTCATTTGTTCCACCATCTCTGGAACTAATAATGGTTTTATCTCATGTTGCACCCCCACTTTTGCCCATCCAAGTGGCATATGATGATGCCTACCCCAAAAAAGTCTCATATGGTGTCATCTCCATACTCGAATAATAGTTGTCAGTTGTTACTGTGCTAAAGTTGAAGTTTCCCTAGCTTCCTTTACGCTATATGACGCAATCGCTGAACATATACTCAAAAGTCTAAATGCTCCTCTCTGACTGACCATTTGTAGTAGTAGTCATATCGATCTTTGTCCCATGCACTTTCTGAAAAACTCTACAAAATTCAGATGTGAACTTTTGCCCGATCTGATACAATGCTGACAGAAACTCCATGCAATCTCATTATCTCGCTGATATAAATCTGCGCTAACTGATCAGCTCTGTATGTCTTCTTACTTACTAGAAAATAGCTGACTTGGTATGTCTGTCTACGACTACCATGTTGTATCCTTTCTACCTATGGTGAACGACAATCCCATAACAACATACATAATCACCATGTCTTGTTTCCACTCTTGCAAAGGCAAGCTCAACAATAACTTGAAAGGTATCTGATCTTCAAACATAACCACCTGACATGCCTATCACTGCGACGCAATGTAGTTGCAATCTTTTTTCATACTGAGCCAATGATACTAACACTCGTATCTCTGTACCTCTTGGTGTTTCTCGGTGGATAGAGAAACGTGTGATGTGTTTGCTCTAAGATTCTTTTTCTTAACATCTCGTCGTCTGACACACCAATTTGATTTCTGCACAAGAACATCCTGCTCGAAACTATATGATATAAAACATTCTCAACCTCGATCCACCTAACCATGTCCATTTTGTTATCTTACGTTTGGTGTATTTTCCATATTAAATTTGTATATCTCAATTTTCCATAGTAAATTTGTATGTCTCAATTTTCCAATATCGACTGTATCTTCATCTACTGAGCTGCACATAATCTGAAGTCTTGTAGCATTGTAGTAACTCTTGAACCTTCTTGTTTCCTGAGTCATCGCTCATATGCCTACCTAAGGAATTTTTCACCTGGTTGTTCTTACCAAATGGCAGGTGATATCCAAACTGTAGACGACCACCAACTCAATCCATTTGCACAGTCTGAAGTGCAAGCTCTAGTGAGTGAATGTACATTCTAGACTCTGATCCAATGCAATCTGAACTTCCTTGCCATACGATGATGATCTCCAAAACTCTAAATTCGATACAACGGCTGCTAACTTCAATTCGTGCACTGAATATTTGACATTCAAATATGCTTAAACTGACCACAACATAAATCTTAATGCACCTCCCATTATGACGGTGATGGTAACGGGACACTCGATAACTCGGCTGGTTTCCTGTTCGGTAGCTTTATCCACTAAATATCTTAATCAAAAATAAGTGACGATACGACACGTGCTGTGAATCTCTTCGCATCGTATCCAGAAAATCTCTTGGGCAGGTTTTATTCTCAAATACCATCTCTTAGCAAATCTTCAAGGTAAACTTGTCAGGTCCAAAGTGGTTCAATCGTACTCTTTCCCACAACACTAATGCATCTCCAGATAGGTACTCCATAGTCAATCTAAAGGAAAACTTTGGTGTGCACTCTGTAATCTCTAACTTCCATTTCAAAAGGCTCAATATTCATGTTCTTCCTCTGACACGATGCTTATGCAATAATCTAACCTTTCTGTATTAAATACAAAAGCCGTCAATGCTCATCTTACTTCTCCCTACTCCAAAAATATCCTGGGTGCCGTCGGTAAATACCACTACACACTTGTCCAAGTGCTGGTAAAAGAATTTACTCTTAAGTTCCATGAATGATATCTGTGCATTCTGCAATCCAATAATATTGTTACAAACTCATAACATCCATCTTATATGTGAAACTGTAGTATGTACATATTCCCCAGCTATAGTAATCTGATGGTACTCTAGATCCAAGTAAAGCTTCGAAAATGGTGAACCTCCTTTTAGCTAACTCACCAAAACTACGGATCTCTGTAACAGCATTCTTAGGTGTCGACCACTCTGGAACAGTTATAATCTTTTCTGGATCTACAGCAAATCCTGATTCTGAAACCACGTGACCAAAAATCCGATCCTCCTCTGTCAGAAACAACACTTGCTAAACTTAGAAAATATCTGATGCTCTCTCAGCTTACCCAATATAATCCACAAACACTTTTCATGCTCTTCTCTGCACCGAGAATAAACTAGAATATCATCGATGAAAATGATCACATACTTAACCAAATACTCGTGGAACACAACATTAATACGCTTCATGAACACTGCCGGTGCGTTTGTCAATACAAATTTTCTTACTACAAATTCATAAGGCCTATAGTGTGTACAGAAGGTTGTCTTCGGCACATCCTCCTCCGCTATGGCGATCTGGTGATACCCCGATGCTGAATGACCTTCGAGAACAATAAACCTCCCTGCAGCTAATCCAACAACTCATCCATACACGGAAGCATATACTTATTCTTGATGTCACCTTGTTCAAACCTCTGTAGCCTTACAAAGTCTGAGAATATCATCTTCCTTCGTCGCAACAACATTGGTGGTCTCCATGGCGAAAAATCTGGTCTAATAAAACCCTTGTCTGCTAAATCCTTTACTGTCTTATCAGTTTGGTCATTTCTGCTTGCACTAATCGCTATGGAACTCGTGAATCTGGTGCTACCTCTAGTTACAACTCAATCGTATGAACGTGTCCTCTATCCGATGGTGACCCTTCTATAGATCTCAAATACATCCTTATACGCTGCAATAACTAGCAGATCATACAGCTCATGCTGTCCATCATCCTTATCCATCGAACCGTCTCGAAAAATCCCTCTGCTCTTCTATCCAATAAATCCTCAACATGTAGGGTGGAAGTAATAAAACTCTCGTCTCCTCCAGGAATATAAACCATTGCCCCCAGAAACTCAATACTTATTGATGTCATGAAAATCAATCTATCTTAAAACTGGCACTGTAAAATTTAGATCCATCTCTAACGAATCTATGAATATCTCGATCCCTCCAACATAACTGGTAAAAATCGATGAACATAAACAGCTCTCTACATCCTATTCCAGCGTACCGAGCTGGCACATCTCTGAAACGGTCAACACAACCAAAAAGCGGTGCACATGCCAAATGTAGCTCCAATATAATCACAATGTAAGATGATGCACCTTAATTTCAAAAGCGATCTCCACGAGTTTACAAACAAAGCTTAACTCTAAAATAGTCAATACACTCATACACAACAACAACACACACCAACCCATGGCTCAAAACTCACATCACATAAACTCATACATCAGAAATTGGGTGATGGCAAAAACGTCTCATATCCACTCATGTACAACATAGGAATAAGGGATGAAGAAACCGATAAACCTCTAAGAATTCTGAAAAACTGCAACATCACATCTCTGTTGAACATCTGGTAAACCTCTATTAACCGAAAGACGAATGACGATGAGTAACATCGTCATAAAAGAGACAATTGAATTAGTGGTCACTGGACATATTGGTGCTTTAAGAATTTCCCAAATACCCTTTTTATTACTATATATATGTATTTTTTTTTTAAACATTGAAAACCGAATCCCCTAACCGCCATCCCGGGACAGAACCGGAATGGAACCCGCTCTGATACTAAAAATGTAACACCCGTCATCTTATATCCGGAGTACAGCGTGTCATCCCCGACACATCATCATACAACAATGTGACACCCGTCTCCCTTTTCTAAGGACGACGGGCCACCAATATTATCGTAACATAAAAGCCCAGTTACCCACTACACTCACCATGTGCCCAAATAAAAATCTGTATAAAAGTTGAATAGCATCAAGTCCGTCCAAATATCACATGGTTGTTTGTCTCACATGAAATGGGGAAGAAAGAGGGGTGAGCGACTGGAGAGTCACTCAGTGAGGTATGGGAAGCTACCCCGAAGTATGTGCACCCGGACATAGCACTCCGAATAAATATAAATTAATTCTAATATATGTCAAACACTGTACCTAAAGTACCCAAACAACAAACAATGGTCCTAGCGAGGTGCCACCCGCTGCCCACTAACATGCAAACAACACGCTGGGATAGTGCTAGTAACACCGCCCGAAGACGATTCATCGACCACACTAGACTACGGCACAGCCGGTCGACTAAAGTCGGCCGTAGTCCCCACACATCTGGCCATACTGAAGTACGTCTCTGTACCCGTCCCAAACAATTCTTACTAAGAATATACATTAAGTGAAGCAATCAATGTTGAACCTTCTGACATCCTAATTCCGGTTTAAGCAAAAAACCTAAATAACTAATCAAAAAGACACCAATCAGACCCATAAGACTTAATTCACGCAGACGGAACATATAAGAAATAAAATATATTGATTCGAGGTCCTAAGAAGTGTACGAGAAGTTTGGGAGTAGACCCTCACCTTAACAATGGAGAAAAGTGGTAACTATGAACTCCAGATGCTCAAATAGATCCCAAATCTGAAATCAAATTGAAATTTCGAGTCGAATCGCCCTTCGAAAGGTCAAAAACGGGTGTCTACAGAAAATTCAAACCCGTGGTCAAAAGTTAACTCATTTAACTCTGACCCAAGCCGATCAACCCTTAACCAAATTGAAATCGAATGAAACCAACCGGTTTTCTTTAACCGGGTTCGATTTCAATTGGACCATCCGGTTTACTTGAACTGAAATTAATTAATTAAATCAATCGGTTAAGCCTAACCAAAATCTAATTGATTTTAACTGTCGGTTTACTTTAACCAAATCACAATCAATTTAAGCCGGGTCAAACTAGTCAACCAACCAGTTTACCGAGTCAACCGAGTTGACCCACTGAGTTGACTCACACGAGTTGACCGAGTCACCGGCGATGGTCACCGGCTGCGATGGTGGTCCGGCGGCGGCGAGGTGGTTGTCCGGTGGCAGATCACGGCGGTGGATGACAGTGGTCGGCGGCGGTCCAGCGGTGGAGTAGCGGCGGTCTGGCGGTGACGCGTGAAACGCCTACGCCCGAACAACAAATCTTTGGATGGCGCTTGCGGCTTGGTCTGGGCTCCGATTGAGGCGTGGTTGGTAACTACGGATTCGTCTCGACGAGACGAACACGATGGTGGACTTTGCATGCACAAGATTCCCAATGGTTAGGAAGTTATGGTCGATTTACTAAACTGGAAAAACAAAACTTGTAGACACAGCGATTTCTGGGGTTACATGCGGCAGCGAACAGTGGTGATGACCTGGATGACATCTCGGCATGTGGTGGCTCTCATCTTTGCAAAGGTTCCCCAATTCTCAACTCTCTCTTTCTCTCTCTTTCTCCCATTCTCTCTAACTATTTTCTTACAGAAAAATAAATCTAATGGAGAGTGAATGGGTTTTAAAGCCAAGGCAATGGACTTTCTAAAATTATTTGGGCCTGCGGGAATGAGTATGGGACTTAGCCGGCTAATGATTTCTGAAACCGAACTCGGGTCGTTACGCATTCTTTTAACTATAGACGCCTCTTATGCATGCATCTTGATGTGATGCAAGTTGCTTGATTACTAACAAACAAACAAAAAAGTAATAGAAGACATATACCGAAGAGGAAAAATAAATATGGAGAGGCTGAGAGCAACTACATATAATAGCAGAGCCACATTTTATTCTTGTGTCTCCTCTCCCCCTGCTTTTGCTTTTTATCTCTTTATATGAGATTTTTGCCATTCAAATTCTTCCGCCTTTAGTTGGAAATATAATAATAATAAAAAGGCCATGATCCCGTAGAAAAACCTTCAAGAGATCAAAAAAAAAAAAAAAAAAAAAAAAAAAAAA
>CAKOAT010708486.1:325021-425960 GCA_932364175.1 Eruca vesicaria subsp. sativa | reverse complement strand
GTAAAATTGTTAGCTGAGTTACAAGCTCTAACAAATTTACTAACCACACAGAAGAAGCATTGTCTTAGGGCATTTTTTAATAGAAGACATTAAATGCATTTCTTATAATTGATTTCATATAATGAGATCCTATATAAAATAAATTTGAAATGTAGCCTTGCTAATAGATTTGCAAGTAAAATAACAGATGAGACTACAACAAAAACAGATTTTAAAACAAACTAAACAACATATGAAAACAATTGTTAATTACTAAAAGAGCAGTATAAATAATGAAATTTTCTTACACACTAAACTACAATAGGTTTCATTTGCTTTTGTTTCTCGCTTGGGGCAACTGTTAATGTTGGCACGGCTCTGCTCATGTTGCATTCTATTGTGGTTCTACTGTGGCCAGTAATCTATTGTTCCACGTACGCACCAAACATATTGAGTTGGATTTCCATTATTCGTGGATGATTGAACCTGGATATATCTAAACTCTTCATGTTTGAACAATCAAATAGCTAACATCTTCACTAACCATTGTTTTCTCTTCAATTGTATTCTCTCGTTTGCAAAATAACTCTCAAAAGTCTATATTTGCCATTTTGAGGGAGGATATTAAAGTGGTTTGCTCATGTATTCAGTATTTCAGTGTTAGTTTAATCGCTGGTTTGGTTGTTTACTTAACCGAGAACCAGTTCAGTAGAATACTAGTATATAAGTGCTGTTCTATATGGAAGATAAGATCTATAGAAAAAATAGTTCGTTACATATCGTCTCCTTTACCTCTACCCCGTTTACTCATAAACAAGTTCTCTAGTTAACTTTTGTTTTCAAGTTTGTTTTGTTAATCCACGAACGGTTAGATCTTCTGTTAAGAAATTAAGGTAATAAATATAAGGGGAAATTGTTTTTTTAGACCAAAAAAATGGCAACATTGTCCTTTTAGGATAAATTTTTTTGTACCCTATTTCCTATAATGCCATTTACTATTTTTGAAAATTAATTAAATAAATAATTTTAGAAACAAAAAAAAATAAAAAAATAATAACTAGTTATGAAACACCTATATCAATCTAGTGATATTATTTTCAATTTCTAAAAATGTATAAATATCTTTTTCAAATTATGTTCTACATAAAGTAGAAGTGGCATTCTCCAACATAGAAAATGAAATTCATTTTTTTTCCTTGAATCTACTATGTTTAGAATACACATTCCACTCTTAAACTATCCTTCTAAAATCAGTAGAAAACAGATTCTACACATTGCTATAATTTTTAAAATAAGTAGAAATCACAATCTACATATTATTCTAAAACTAAAATGTGTAGAACCTGATTTCAAATATTATTATTGTATTCTACATATAGTAGAATACACATTATGCGGATAAGAATATTCTGTTCCAAAAATATAGGAAAAATATTTGAAAATATTCAATTTCCATAAATAAAATCAATATTTTTTATACGAGACAGGTTATATAAACGAATTATCTTATTTTCTTCAAATTATATCATGTCAATTTTAATTTACTATACACTTTGTAAAAGAAAATATTTTTTTATAAAACTATACATATGTATAATATTTCTAATTTTCAGTAAATAAAATTTTGAATAAAAATCCATCTCGTTCTTTAAAGTGCGGATCAAAATCTAATAATAAACATTATTAGTAGATATATATGAAAAAAAATATAACAAAAATTAATAAATATTAAAATGTCTAATATGACTAATGAAATTAAATTAAAATAAAAATAAAAATAAACCAAAACCCAAAAATAAACATCAAAAAATTCTAATAGCATGTGAAGGATAAAAGTAAACTAATTAAATAAATAAGCAATTATATTTATTTCAAACTTAAATCACTAAATTGATGTTCGAATCTATTTTGATCTTGGTATGCATCCTATCAAATATTGATCCATTATGCTTACGAGAAAATGATAAATTAGTTTGACTAGAAATTTGTATTCTAACTTTCGTAAAATTAGAGCATCACATTTATAAAATATCCACCATTCATATGACATTCACAAATATATGAAATTTAAGTCAAATTGAATTACATAATGGGTCATCCATAGGTTCAACCGGTAGCCGGATCCTAGGTTTTAGCGTTTTTTTGTGTGTTTTATAAAAAAATTAAATAACAATTTAAAAAATAAAGTAAACCGGATTACATATAGATATAAAGTTATCGGTTTCGTTAGTTTAGCCGTTGGTTCATGTTACACTGAATATAACGCTTCATGTGTAACATTTAAATGTAGATATATAATCAAATGCAAATTTATATCACATAAATTTGGTCTATTTCAAAAATAACTTTGCGCTTTGAAAGCCTGAATTAAAATCTAGTATGCATTATTTTAAAGGAGGATTGAGTACTTATTTGACTACCCTATATTTGTCGAAGTTTGTTAAAGTGCTAATATTTGATAATATGGACGATAAATTCAAGGGATAATTTGTAAAATACTCTATTTAAGATTTGAAATTTGTAAAATACACTGTCTTTAATTTTTTTTTTTTAAAACTACACTTTCTTAAAATTTTACATATTTCAATAATTAAGCTATAAATTGGAAATTAATAAGAATATTATAATTATTTATGTTTAAGATAAATATATGTTTTAAGATAAATATGTTATTTTACAATTTAAAAATTTACAATAACAAATATATTATAAAAGAAATAGTTTTTTTTTTTTACTTTACCATGAAGTTTATATAGATTTTCTTTTGTTTTCTTAACTTTATATAAAATAAATAAATTACATATTTCACATATAGAATCCAATTGGCTATCATTGTTCACAAAAACATGAGACGTATCCTTAGCCATATCTCGAAGCATTGATTCCGGTAATGGATAGCCAAGTTCTAACTCATTACTCAACTTATTTATACCGAAATCTTCATGAACCATCTGAACCATATCGTCACTTCGAACCTACCTTAATGGTAAACAATTTACCTCATGCTCTTGTATTCACCATGAATTTCCATGATTATTTATTCATCTTGCACTCTCCAAAAACTCCAGGCAAATGTAACATGATTTTCCTAAAAGAAAAAGAAACATGACTATTGTTAATACAAAATACAAGAATAGTTAGAAACTGAGATCTGATTTATCAACCAACAAACCTCTTAATGAGATGAAAGAAAAAATCTGTGAAACTAGAGAAAAAGAAAATAAATTTCAGAAGTGGAGAGGATACGAGAACACGAGAGACGGCGTATTCTTTTATTTTTTTCAAAATAATAAAAAAGTAAGATATATTAAAAAGATATGAGAAAATATATTTTGTAGATATATTAAAAAGATATTATGTAGATTCTCTAACAATTTTTCTTTTGAACAATTTGTAAATAAATATATTAGGAATTGAGGAATATTAAAATTGGGTAATTTGATAACTTTATATACACATAAATTTTTTTTTTCCAAAAATTTAAACAATTGTGTAATTTTCAAATTATAATCTTATTGGAGTGCATTTGTCAAAATTTTCCCTAAATTCAAATCTAGGATGAGAGCTAAATTTTCTATATTTCGTCAGTATTCAATAAAATCTGGATTATTATGGCAAAAGAAATGAAAATAATCACTTATTTGTCAACAAAAAAAATTAGAAAAGAAATATGATTTTAACAAGGATTCACTTAACTCACACGCTAGATCTAATTTGAAAATAATTATATATACAAAAAATAATATACAAAATGATATATAATCAAATTTCAATATAATCAAAATATTTCCGCGGGTTAAACTCTAGTATACGCCTTATAAACGAGCTTGCCTAAACTGAGATTGGCAAGCATTATTAATACTAGATCCTTTACTCGGACTACGCCCGGGTTATTTTTTATGAAAAATTATTGGTCGTGTCATTATTTTTTTGTAAGAAAGTGATGTATAAAATAATATTTGGCGACTCCACATGCTAAGTATATGCATGGTCGGTTAACTAAACCATAATACAACTGAACGAAGTTAGAATAATATGTCAATATTAAATTTAATCAGCATTTATTAAAAATAAGCCTATTAGAAAGTAATGGTTGATGGCTGGAGTTTGCTTTTTATAAATTTAATTTGGTTGAATAATAGATCTTTTATAAAATAAAAGTTTCCTATGAATAATGTTTAGAAGCAGAGAAGAGTTATCATCATTATTAAAAAAAATTAAAAGTTCAAAAGAATAGGAAAATGTAAATTATGGATAAGAAGGTGGTCTTCTAAACGAAGAAAATGTAGAAAGAATGAGAGTATTTTGAGCTAGAGCGTGAAATTAAAGAAAATAAGTTAGTGATCATTTATTAGTAATAGAAATGCATGTATCTAATTCATTATCTAATTCAATAATAGTACATGATATATTCTATGCATCATTATTTTATTGTCCCATTTTATATCATAATCTCCTTCGATGTCATTTCCATTCATCTCCCAAAACATCAAACTTATTATTTATCCGGTGGCAACATTTTTGTCTTTCAACTACTTTACATGTGTTTGACATTACAATATTTACCAGTGTCATGGGATTTCACAATTGATTCCCCTCTCAAATGGACACGTTGCCATTGCTAATTGTAAATAAGTATGGTTATAATATCAAATATCCTGAGCACTTGATCTATTTTATTTCTATTGTTTGTTCGAAACTATTCTTCATTTATCTCTTATTTCAACTTCGGCCTCCATTCCGTTTCGATTGTACATGCACGTGTGAAATTTGTATTTTGTATGTTTCTTAGTAGTTGTGATTCTTATTTTTATGGCACATATATATTCCTTTCAAATTTACATAACTTTGTGTTCCTGTAGTCTTATCTTTTGATATTTTCCTCAGAATAACTCACAGGACCGTCACCACTGATTAGGGAGATCAACAGGGTGTTCCCAAAAAAAAAAAACTTGTTCGCAGAGAGTGTATTTTTTTCTTTTGCGAAATTTGATTTTATACCGTATAATATTAAATGTAATTATATTTCTTTGAATCACTGATTCTCTTTGACCAAAAGAAAGTATCAATGATTCTATAGAATTGAGTTCCTTCATTTTACAATTCTATAGAATATCAGAAACATGGTACTTCACATTTATGTTATATTTTTGTCTCTTCTTATGTCTACAATATTTCCTCAAACTTGATTACAATTCATCATTAGCAAAACCAACTCTTGGTTTCAGTTCTCCGTTGATGAATGCATCCATGTTCCGGGTGCTCAAATTTTTTGATAGTTTTAACTGCAAATTAAACATGTTAGGATACAACATACAGTAATGAAGAGGAGAAGGGCTTTAGCTAGTGAAGCTCTATCAAAAAGCTTATTGTTACCGGCTTCTATTTTTCAACAGCTTTGTAGAGCATCATTAACCTGTCATCAACAAATCAATAAGATTGGCTCATGTTTCAGGAATCACCAGTCTTTGCTTCAGATAATATTAAGTTCACCTTTAGTTCAGCATGCACATTTGCCGAATCACAAAATCTTGCGAAAAAATGATTCTCAGAGTATTTGAAATGCTAATCCGACTTCACGCCCTGTTTTCTCAATATTGCTATTCACAAACCATGTGTTTATGTACCTGTTTTCAGTTTCCCCCAGAAGATTCTCTGAGTTTTTTTTTTCTTTCTCAGTTGCGGTTAATAGAAATTTTGGTTTAGCAAAGTGGTCCTTTGGATTTACTTACCTCAAGAAGAACATTCTCAGGAGATTTTAATACCAAACGGACCAAAAGTCTTTCCTACCACAGTCACTAAACTTGTGTTCTCCGGCAGATTTCTTGGATTTGCTTTATCTTAGCTTGTATAAGTTCGAAAATATGTCCCAAAAAAAAAACATCAAAGACTATAGCTTTCATACTCAAGAACTGGCATTGACCAAACGCAAAACGATCCAATCCGCAAGTCCTGAACAAAAAAAACTTAATCTGCATATTCAATATAGATCACATGTGTCAGTTAGTAAACTAAATATTTGATAAAAAAAAAGGATAAAAATATTGTACTCCTATATTGTGTAGTGATGAATCTGACTTGGAATACTTGGAGTTCAGGTTATTATCTAATGCAAAAACATGTTTAAGGAAAAAATAGATTAATCACAATTGCTTGTAGCTTTATTATCATTAGATGAGAAAACGTCAATCATGCATCATGATCAGAGAAATTATATAATCGAAACAGGAAACAATTAGGAACTACAACCAAAAAAGTTCTAACCTGAAGCTTAAGAGTGCTAGAGTAACCCAAACTATATTGATTTCGGTCAATTATTGGATCAACAAAAAATTGTTCTTGCCCAGGAAATCCAATATATTCTCCATTTCGTAAGATTCATCTGCATTACCACATGAGACTTGTCATAATGATTCAAAAAAACAGCAGAAGGGAAAAAAAATTATAAACTGTCACTTTTCATGATATACAAATATCAAAATATAGCATGAGATTAATCATAAATCTTACCATAGACAGTGCACCTTTCAGCTTCAGTATTAACCATGCCAATAAGCACATTACTGGTTTTGATCTCAAGAAACAGAAGTTTCTCAACCTCGAGTTGAAAATAGTGAGGAAGGACATTTTTTAAAAAAAATACAGTGAGGAAGAGCATCTGAGAGTACAGATCTGTTTAGGGAATTGTGATGAGGGCTGCAGGCGTTGTAAGCCACATATTTATAGTAGTCACGCGATGATAGCTGAACCAGCAGAAGAGATGTATGCATCTTGAGTAGTAGCTAAGAAGAGTAATAATAACAATTCATATGGTAGATGTGAAGTGAATATACACAGTAAGAAAAGCAGCAGAAGAGGTTGCATTCGGATTCTCTTTGTTTAAGGGAAGTAACCTGTGAGAGATTTGAAGCACTAAAAATTGTATAAAGCTTTCCAAATTCTACTTCATGATCTACTGAGTATCCGTATAGCATGTTTCCCATGTCTTCTCGACTGATCTTGCATCAGGGCCTTCATGTGATCTTCTAATCATCTAAAGACGGTAAAAACAAACACATTAAAGTTTATATAATCACGAATGAGAACATCATTAGAAGTTTTACACTTACCTTTAAGTTTGATTGTGTTAGAAAACTCTCAGTGCAACCAGCTCCTCAAAGAAGTCCAATATACATAGCTCTAAAAAAAATACATCACAGATACAATTTTACAGCTCTAAAAAAAACATAGTTGACTAATTTAGGAATCAATTATATGGATCTAAGTTGTGCAAATTTTATATAGCCAAAGAATTACCTCTTCGTCGATAAGGATCATCTCCTGTCCAATAAGGGTTTTCGTCCTCGGATTTATAGCCTCCCAGAAGTGAACCAAACGGAACCTCAAGGACGCTTCATGTGGACCAAGAGTTACATATCTGAAGAGCATCGGAGGTGGGAGAGCCACGGGAGCTTTTGGTTTGGTCGGAGTGGTTGACAAAAGCGGAGCCTTGCCGTGAGGCTTGGAGACGTTCACCGAGGAAGCTGAAGAGTTCTCAGCTTGTTGAGCAGTCGCGGAGGAGGAGTAACCCTCTCGATTAGCCACCGCAGATGATGAAAGAAGCTTCTTGTTGTTCTTTTGGCCGGTAGGGGCTGAAGATTTGGATTTGGGTTCCATCGGAAATCTTGTGAGAGAGTAGAGGTTTTGAAAAGCTTAAGCGGAGAATCAGCCAAAAAGAGACACCTATATATACTAAATTGGAGAGGAAGTTGAATAGAAAAACTCATTGAATAAGAGAATTGAAGATTGATGAGATTGTATGGAAGAATTGATTAGAGAAGAGTGTGGGGTTGATTAATGAAAAAACTGTAGTGGTCTAAACGGAGGAAGTAGAAAGGTGGAAGGAGATGAGACGAAAGGTGAGAAGAGAGGAGATGCTAGCTTTCTACGACACCAATCGGTGTTTACGAAAAGCGGTCTTTGGGTCAAAACATATTGTGCTGATTATTTAAACCCAAACATAAAGGATGTCCAATAAAATGAAGACAATAAAAAAGGCCCAAACAAAAGACCAAGCATAAATCAGACGAAAATCAGAACCGCTTTTGGTCAACCGGCTTCCTTTCGTGAACCAAGCTGATGTGTATATTTAAAGCCCCCCTATTGGTCAATTAAACTTGCATACGTGGACAGGCTGTGGGGGCTTTATTTGCAACTTTTATTAGTGTTAGATAACTAGTTAGATTTTTATCTGCTAAAACAAAACCCAAAATAAAGAGTAGTTACTTTTGCAAGAGATTTCTTTTTCTCTTTTTCACGTCAACATGTATACAATTTGGTAATGGGTTAGCGTGTAAATCTCTATAATATTATTTGAGAAGTCAGTTTCCTACGTGTCGCGTTCACGTTAACTCTCGCAATGGTTGATTACATAGATACCGTTAATGAATTATTTGATTTTAAGATTATTATTAATTTTTTATTTAGTTTCTTTTTTACCTTTTTCCAAATAACATATATAATAAAAAGGAAATATTTCTAAACTTTTAAAACAAATTTAAAAACGAAAATATATGTATGTAATATGACTTTATTAAAAAGGAAAGTTCACAAAATAGTAATATCCTCATTAATATATATATTTTAAATAACATAAAATATATTTTCAAAATAATAAAAATATGTATGTTCATGAACATTCAAAAATTTACCAGTTACACTTTATTTTCTAATATTCTTTAGAAATCAACATATGATTTGATAAATATTATGAAAATACATGTATATTTAAGCGATAAATAAACTAACTTGATTTGACTTAACTAAAATAAAGGGTAAATAAATATCATGAAAACACATGTATATTTAAGCGATAAATAAAACTAATTTGATTGGACTTAACTAAAATAAAAAATAATTATACTTCAATTTTAATTTAAAAATATATTTAACTCAATATACTCCAAAACGAATGACTCGACTAATCTAATTTATATCCAAAATTAAACATCTAACTACAATAAGAACATATAATGTTATCATAATAATAATAATAATAATAATAATCTATTTAATTTTATACATATAAATTAGAGGTTGACCCAAAGCATATTAAAAAGAAAAAAAAAATATTAACCAATTACAATTTAATTATTTTGTAGAATTTATATATATGCATGAGACTTCAAAATATTATCATTATATTCATTTATGTAATTTTGAATCAAACACTTCAGTTTATTATTTATTTCATTTTAAGCACAATATATATTAAGTTATACATAATTTAACTATAATATATTTACATATCTAAGACAATAACCAACCGAAATGAAAATAAGAAAATTAATCAAAGTTTTATTATATTTAGAATAAAAAATATTATAGCTGAACTCGAAAAACAGATATTATCCAATATACCAAATTGATAATCAAACCGACTATTGATCCAAAAGATAATTAAATCTACAATAATATATTCAAAGTCATAAAATTTATTCAAAACTAAAATTAAACATTAATCAATTATTATAAAATTTTACTTTTATGAATATTTATACCCGTGCATGGGCACGGGAAAATCACCTAGTTATTGTTATATGTCTATAACATCTCTTTTTCTTTCTTTTTTTTGTACAACTAAAATGACAATAATGCTTTTTAAACTACTTTTCCCAAAATTATTCGAAATATTATTGTTCACACAAACATTTCACCTTTTTCCGTCTCTCGCACACTAACCCCATTCCTCTCTTAAGTTACAAAAAAAAAACCCCATTCTTCTCTTTAGTCGTAAACGCTCTATATATACGTGAAGTCCCCGATCTGTTAAGTTCGTGCCACCAGCTTTTATATTAAGAGAAACCACTTACAAATCTAAGTGAGAACTCTCTTCTTCTTTCTCCTAAAAACCTAAACAGTTTATTTTAAACAAAAAACAAGAAAAGCATGCCTCTCTTCGACACTCACAACACATGGGCCTTTGTCTTTGGTTTGATGGGTATGATCGCTTGTGTTGATTCGTATGGATATTGTATCAACGAGAGTAGTTATAGAAATGTAATACTATCTATTAATACCATATGTTTTGTTATATACTTTATAATTTTCAGGGAATGTCATCTCCTTTGCTGTGTTCCTCTCTCCTGTGTAAGTTCTATTGACAGCTTACTTCAATATCTATTAGATAACCACCACACATAATTGTTATTTATATTTAGTACGTGTTAATACATGTCTACCATACATAAACATATATATATATCCTCAGTAGTAATATTGAGATTGTATGAAATGGTTGCAGGCCAACGTTCTATAGGGTTTGGAAGAAGAAGACAACAGAAGGGTTTCAGTCTCTTCCTTACGTTGTGGCGCTCTTCAGCGCGACACTTTGGCTTTACTACGCAACGCAGAAGAAAGATGTCTTCCTCCTCGTCACCATCAACTCTTTTGGATGCTTCATAGAAACTATTTACATCTCTATCTTTCTTGCATACGCCCCCAAGAAAGCCCGGGTACATAAACACCCTCAAACTTGATATATGAACATATGTTTCTATCAAATCAGTCCGCTAACATTTTTTTTTCTTGGAACACAATCAATCCGCTAACTAAAAACACTTCTTAATGGACGCAGATGTTGACAGTGAAGTTGCTTCTTCTTATGAACTTTGGAGGATTCTGTCTGATTCTCCTTTTATGTCAGTTCTTAGCAAAAGGAACCACACGTGCGAAGATCATCGGAGGAATATGTGTCGGATTCTCTGTTTGTGTTTTCGCGGCTCCTCTAAGCATAATCGTAAGCACTAGTTAAGTATATATAAAAGGGAGTGGCTAATTAATATTTAGTTTCAATAACTAACATATTTTGTAATTTAAATTACAGAGGACAGTAATAAAGACAAGGAGTGTAGAGTACATGCCCTTTAGCTTATCCTTAACCCTCACAATCAGTGCTGTGGTATGGCTCCTTTATGGTCTTGCTCTCAAGGACATATATGTAGCTGTAAGCCATTTCTTCTTCCTCTCTCTTTGCTTCTATTTCTATATGTAACATGATTACATACACACATATATATTATATAGGTATTCATTTGTACAAACATATGGTACTGGCATATTGCACGTAGACATGTTTGTCTTTATCCATATATGTACCGTCAAGACACGAGTAAAAACAAACTTAATTTCGAAACTGACGCCTTAATCAATATAATTTGATTTGAACTTTTTGATTAGAAGAAAGTGAATATATTTTAACGTTATCATCATGCTTTTCATGATATCATATCATATCAAAAAAAAAAAAAAGATATCATATCATAATCTTACAATTATGATAGTGCCTATAAATGAAAGTGGGTGCTTTTGTTTCTAATGTACCTCTGACTTTGAGGTTCTAATCATAGATTCATAGATAAAAAGAGATACGAATTTACAAAAAAGAAAGCAATTAAAGAAAGCAAAACCCTTTTGTTTGGTATTGTTCTATACGATTAAAGAGACTCGCTTTACGTTCCAAAGAAACATTAAAGAATTTAGCTTTTGCAAAAGAAATCTACTCTATTAAAATAGAGTCATTCTTTTTATATACCGATACAAGTTGTCATTTAAATTTGGACATTTTTAGAGTGTTACAAATAATATAAGCCATATAGTTGACTGAACCGAATTATTTAAATTAAACCGACGGTTATTTTTGGAATACAATATTGGGCTTACTTTTGTTTTTAGCACAAATTATATACTTTGGTTTTTGGGCTTAGTATTAAGGGAAAATTCCAAAAAACATTGAATAAATTTCTACCTTAATGAATCAAAAATTAATTACTATTTTCAGGCCCAAAGGTAATTAATATTTTTAAGAAAACAAAATTTTCTATTATTAATCACTTATTTAAATTATGAACTTTAAAATATGTTAATGTATTTTTAATTTTAAATAAAAATCATTTTGTTTTGATAAATTTTAATAGTAACTTTTAAATAATTTATTATTTTATTTTTCTTAAATAATTTACTGGTTTTTAAAAAATTAAATGTAAAGCAAAACCAAAAACCATATCTAAAAACTAAAATTCAAAACCAAAAGCAGAAAACGCATGTTATATTTTTTCTTTTGTTTATTTACAAAATAAACTATTGTAATTTTTTTAAAAAGTTGTTATCTTTTCAGTTTTAAATTAGATGTTCGATTATTTAGGATTTGTTTGTTGGTAATATCAGTTCAAACTAACTCAGCGGATTTAAAAAATAAAAACTCAAACCAAAAGCTGAAAATAAAAAATATAAACTTAAAAACTAAAAATCAAAATCTAAAAATAAAAACTGAAACTAAAAATTATGCAAAACGATTACCACCACAAATTTTGGATTGCTGATTTTATACTAAAACATACTTTAAATAAAAACAAAATCCAATTATATAAATTTTTAATAATAAAAAAATTTCCATGGTTTTCAAGCGCGGGTCAAAATCTAATTTAATATATATTAGAGTTCTTTTTTCATTGTTACATTTTTTTTTTTGAAACACTTTTTCATTGTTACATAGAAATTATATTTTGTACGTAACTTTCTACCGGTGCCGCACGAGTTTGCATAAACTTTTGTCAATATATTTTTACGTACTATATTCATACGTTAGAAAGTGGAAAAGGGAGTGTATTAAATAATTGTCACGTTATTGCCACTTGTAACCAAACTTTTTTCTTTGCAGTTCCCTAATGTAATTGGTTTTGCTCTCGGTGCACTCCAAATGATACTCTACGTAGTCTACAAATACTGTAAAACGCCGCCGCATCTAGGAGAGAAAGAAGTGGAAGCTGCTAAGTTGCCTGAGGTGAGCCTCGATATCCTGAAGCTAGGTACAATGTCATCCCCTGAGGTTCGTCAAGCGAACAAGTGTACTTGCGGAAATGATCGGAGGCCTGAGATTGAAGATGGACAAAACGCTAAAAACGGCAAGCAGTTCTCATCCGCATCAGCTACATGAAAAAAATAACCTCGTTAACTGCAATGTTCAATTTTACCCCAACTTGATATACCAACCACTATGTTTACCCGTTACGCTGTCGTGTTTTTTCTGAGTTTTAACTTTTATCAAGTGTCCCACATAGAGAATTAAATTTCTGGATGATACATATGCATTTGCGAATGTTATATATGTTTTTCTGGAATTAAATTCTCAACTTCTTTCTATAAATGTATGTAATTACCTATTGGGAATATGTATATTTCCTATTTTCACATTTTTTTAAAAACCATCAAAATTATCTATCTTGATTTTCTTCTTTTTGTTATAATTATTTCATTATACGGTGGCTGATTGTTTCAAGTTTATATCAATACTAGATTACGCGAGTTTTAGTTTCAGATGTATTATATATAATTAAATTTTATATAGTTTTAAATTTGTCCAATTCGATTTTATGTTTAAATAACACTACAAAACTCTTTTGTATTAATAGTGTCAGACATTGTCTTATGTAGATATAACTTTTTAGTGAAAACACTAATTATGTACTGTTTGTTCGAAGTACAAAATCAAATTCAAACCTAACTGTTTGGTTAAAAAAATAAATTGAGAGTTTAGTTACTTATAATGTTAAGAATTATCCAAAATTTTTAAAATAATATAAAAATTTCTAAAATGTTTGGCCTTGTCCTTTATTTTGTAGGTTATGTCCAATTCATACTTAATTTTGGTCTTAACTTTGCAACCGTATTATATTTTTTGATAAAAATTTCATAAATAACTTGACAAATATTTTGGTAATTTGAAAAAAATTATGAATTAAAAATATTTTTACATTTAAATCTGTATTTTTAAATTCAACGCGATCCTCGGTTAAACCGTTGATCCGATAATGTAATTTTGATTTTTAAAAATATTCATATTTAGAAATTCACTAAAACCCGAGACTAACCGATTGAACCGATGTATAACTGATATGTAACAACTGTAAAAATAAGTTTATTTTCATTGTTTTAAATATTATTTGAATTTTTTTAATTTAACTAAATAATTGGAAAAAATTATGAGAAATTAGTTAAAAAGGTGAGATTTCATATTTAATACTTTTGGACGTAAAAATAATTATAGTGTTATTTGGAAACAGATAGTAATATAAAGAAATTAGTATATCGTTTGGAAACATGTATAGTTGTATAAAGAAATAAATACATTGTTTGCAAACATGGATATTAGTAGAAAAAATGAAATATTAGTGATTTAATGTAGGTTTAACTATAAAGTAGAAAGATATATTTAATTTAAAAACTTACAAAAATAATATTAGATTTAACGTAATGTTTTTGATTTAATAAGATATATATTATATCATCATTCAAGAACTCCACTGCGTCGTATTTTCTTAAATCATTCCTAAACTAAAAATTGTAGACTTGAAGAAAATAAACTAACTAAGAATTAGTATATTGAAATTTTTCCAAATATGACTCAAACTTTATTTTAAGTGCAAAAGTATACCTAAACTTCAATTAAATGTAAAACTAATCTATTTGTTTTTTTATGAAATTACAGTCAGCCACTTATGACCAAACAAAAAATCAGAATTCATTTTTACGAATATAATCTCGGAAAGTCTTCAGAGTTTCTGTAAGTCTTCTGAGATTCTTGTAACATATGTTGTAGTATATTATGTTTTCTTAAAGTTAGATTTTGGAAGCTTAATATTTTATTTGAAAAAAATAAATTTGGACATATATGTGTATATTTCTATGTGTATTGAACACTTTTAAAATTGAATTTAAGTTTGATGAAGTGTTTAGTTAGTTAATTAAGTTTAGGGTTTATATTTAGGGTCTGGACGACTTCCATAAAGTCTTTTGATGAATAGTATTTACGGGCTAGACGACTTTCAGGAAGTCTTTTGATGAATAGTATTTATGGTTTAGAAAACTTCCTTGAAAGTCTTCTCAATCAAAAATATTTGACCTAAATAGAAATTTTTGTCTCCATATATGAAGAAAAATTTACACATTATCTCTCTTCTTCTCATATGGCTGCAACAAAAATGTAATATTTTTCACTCTAAAACTCTCTTAACTCTCTCTAATCTCTTTGAAATTTGAAAAGACTAAACTTTATATCAATTTCTCATTTTTGTCTCATGTCTTTCTTACTAATTTATCTTGTTTTGCAGGTTTTTAATCACATAGTTCTCATATTCCACTCCTTTAAAAGTAGATCTATAAAATTTAGATATGTATTTTTGTGTGTTCTATAAATGTATATGTATATAATATTTCACTCATTTTCTCTATTTTTAAGCCATTTGAATGTTTTTGGATATGCAGATTTTTCAGATGAGACTTTGG
This sequence comes from Eruca vesicaria subsp. sativa, assembly GCA_932364175.1. NCBI lineage: Eukaryota > Viridiplantae > Streptophyta > Magnoliopsida > Brassicales > Brassicaceae > Eruca > Eruca vesicaria. The sequence goes on along the minus strand of CAKOAT010708486.1, from coordinate 410,660 downwards.
AAGACTTTCTGTATATAAACTATAATATAACTTATATAACGACTAAGATTTATTATTTTAATAACAAATATATATATATAAATATTATTTTCAAATAAATATATTATTATACTAACTATTATGATAATTTTAAAATTGAATACTGCTAGTGCTTTGCCAATCACTTTATTAAAACCTTTAATGAAAACATATACCTTCTACAACATACTGTTACTGTTTTATCATCTAATTTACCAATCGAGGCCTAAGTTGTATAAGTAAAATTAAGTATTTAATTTTTATTTTTCAATTGTAAAACTAACCTGAAACGACATATATAGAAATTGTTTAATTATAATTAAATATTGAAATTTTATTTTTCTACTTGACTTATTTTCGTCCAGGAAAATCAAAATTTTGACACAATTCGGTCAAATGTAAAACTAATTTGTTTATCATAGACGACTTACCGGGAGGTTTTGTCTGGTATTTTCAAGATTTGTTTGTTAACAAAGAAAAGTGGAAGACTTCCGTAGAAGTAGTCACTAAAAACATATATAATCAATTGCAAAACTAATTTATGCATTGATCAGAAGACTTATGTAGTAGAAGACTTACACGAAAGTCTTCTGACATACATACCAGAAAATAATTGACTTCATAGCTTCAACCAGTGAAATAACTTGTTAGCACACATAAGTCTTTTCAAAGCACACATAAGCTTAAATAAAAATGACCTACCAAGAATCGTAAGCTTGAATGGCTCTATAACCATAAAAATTTTAGAATCAAAATCTTCGGTTTTTTTGGATGAATATAGAGAGAAAGTGAAAGAAATGTTATTTCTAATTCATAAGAAATGAGATAGAATGAATGTAAATCGATTTTAGGTGCATTAAGAGCTTCAAATTGATTGTTCATGGTAGTTGGTGTATTGATGAAAATAAGAATATTGTAAGTACGTGAAGAAGATAAGGATACAAGAGTAAAATACTCATTTAAAAAAAAGTACTGTCATTTTCGTTAATAATCCGTAATTATGGGGTGGGGTGAATAAGATAAATAAAATTTCTAAAAAAAAAATCATGGATTATTTTTACGTTTACCTTTGATCTTTGAGTCATATTTGCAAATAACCCTTATAATATTGTTTCATTTGTTAGTTTTTCTATAATAGCATACGATTTTTAAAAAAAAATATCTGAAACCATTTTTAAAACTCACTTAATCTCACAAAATTTCATTGATTTCTTCGTTGCAAGTCATACAAGTTCAAAGACATTATAGGCTTTGAAAAGTGTGTGTGTTTGGGGCGTCTCTTTTATTGTTAGGTCACAAATTATGAAAAACATTACATACATTATAATATAATCGACAATTATATTTGGCTTATGAAGATTCATGGCTGATTGTATCACTCTGAATCGTCCTATAAGATCTATTCTTATCGACAGTTTTTGTGTCATGCTGGAAATTTCTTTCAAATATTTCTTTTAATATTCTGCATAATTTGCTATCTCCCAAAATTGAACTCCAGTTCTCTTGATATAGAATCATTAATGAATCATTGCTCAAATCAGTGACCATGAGGGCTTCCACAAATTATTTACTGTTAGTTTTAGATTCAGTTTCGTACCAAACGCGTTTAGCCAAACATTTAAATTGGGCTTCATACATATGGACATGAGCTATATCCTATGAAACTATCATTAGTACTAAACAAGGTTATAAAGATCGATTTAAGAGGCATCTACGTCCCTGCCTAGCCGGTAAATCGGTATACAAAACAAATTCTCATTTATATTATTTAAGTTAGTTTAAACTATTTTAAATCAGTTAAGACTATTTTTATAAAATTTAAATCAAGGGAATTCACCAAAAACAACCTATATATTTATTTAAAACATAAAAGTATATCTCATATTTAATCAAATGCAAAACCAATATAAAAAGGTGGTAAAATTACTATTTAAACCTTATGACCAAACAATAAATCAGAAATGTATTTTATGTTTTTGTCATTCAGAAGTCTACACGTAATAGAAAAGAAGTCTACACATATGTTGACCTCTCATGAGAAATCTATTATGTATACTTATTTTGTAGTCTGTAATTTGATCTAATAGTTTAATTTTAGAAATGTATAAAAATATTTTTTGTGAACTTTTTAAGAAATCATCAATAGAAGAGTTAACATGAAGTAAATTAATTAATTTTTTTATAATTGAACAATTTAAAATAGTATATATTAATTTGGTAACCATTGTAAGACGATGTTCATGTTTTAGCAACAAAACGTTCTAACATGTTTGTCTTTTAGATTTAGACTTCTGAGGGTTATATTTTTAGATTGAGATTTGTTTTTGTTTTATTGAGTTAAGTTTGTATATTAATGTTTAATATTTTATATTTTGTATATTTTGATATTTGATGATACTTTTTTGATTATCAAGCAAACATTTTGTGTTTAAGATTCGTGGTTTAGTAGACTTACAATAAAGTCTATTTCAATGTAGATTTTTTTTCAGATTACCTTCAATTGTGTTTACAAAAAAATAATTATTGTTAAAGGAAATTTAGTTCTTTATGAATAAAATTGTGAAATCATAAATTATAACTATTTAAAAAATAAGAAATAAATTTAGTAAATCATATATTAATAAAATATTTTTTTTAAAAATCATTGTAGACTTACAAAGAAGTCTAGTCACCGTTAGTAATTTAACATAATTGAATTTTACCAAGTTAAATTTAACCTATCCGAACTTAAACCAAACTCTTTTTAACCTCATGGGAAATCATATATTAAAATTTTTAGAAGAATAAAGAATGAATATATATATATATATACATATATATATATATATTAATTAATTTTCTAAAGAACAAAAAAATCTGGTAGACTAAATTGTAAGTCTACCAAACCGAAAACAACTTGAGATCGCAAAAGTCAAAATAATTTGACTTATTTCAGTTTTTGTATATATAAAATAAATGATAATATTTAAACTAATATTCAAAAATGGGAAGATCATATATTAAAATTATTCAAAAAGTCTAGTAAGTAGAATTACAGTAAAGTTTACTCCAAAAGTTTAAGTTTAGTAGACTTATAAAAAAGTCTACAATGTCGTAAATTTTTGCTAGTTACAATTTTGTCTCCATATATAAATGAAATTTACAAATCTCTCTCTAAAATGTCTGCACAAGTTTCTAAAACTCTCTCCCTTCTCTCTAAAACTTTCTCCCTTCTCTAAAAAACGATTTTCAAGTTTATTAAATGTACACTTTTAGATTTGAAAATTTTCTGTTAATGTAGACTTCTAATGCAGTTTACTTAAAAATTAAGGCTAGTAAACTTTAAAGAAAGTATACTAATCCATAAATTTTGGGTGGAATTCATAAGACATCTATTAAACTATGATTTAATTTTTTAATTTTATGTTTTTGTCATATTTTTATCTTATTTGTAAGTACTATTTTCCAAGACTTCATTAGAGGCATCAAGTTTATGAAACCAAACACTCTAGAATTTTTAATAAATTACTTGTAATAATTTATCCTTATAAAATATTCACTTGTAAATAATTATTTGATGCATAATTATAAACATTGTATTCAGTTTTAGTTGTGTTTCATTTGTATGATATTATTATTTTTTGTTAGTTATCATTTTTTTCACAAGATACTCTAATCAATGAAACAATTAAAATCACGATACGCTAAAACAATTACTAACACACATGTGAGAAAAGAAACTCTATACAACCTTCCCAAGAAGTTTCAAGAATAAAACTAATCACACAATTTTTGTAATAAGTCTTAAGTGTATTCTTCAAACAATAAAATGCAGAAGCAGTCTTCTAAATAATTTTACACTTATTAATTAACAACCTAATCAAAAAAGAAATTTGTTATTTCCATATATAATTATAACACATTAAATTTTAAAATTCATTCAGTACCATTAAGATTTATTAACACACTGTAAATGAATTAAATCATGAAAAATATGATGGATAATATAGAAATGCACTTTTAATAAAAAATTCAACCTAGACTTCAACTGCATTCTAAATTTTTAGACATAGAAAGACGTTTACATTTATTAGCTAACAACACATTCAAACTAAAAATCCAATAGTTTCATAATTATAACAGATTATCTTTTGAAAATCATTCGAGACCATTATGATTAATTAACACAAACTGTCAAACAAAAAAAATCTTGAAAAACTTAATGAATAATACAAATTTTCACTTTTTATATTTTTTTCTACTTAGACTCCCTATTCAGTCTAAGAAAATGTAGACGTGCTTTTTCAGTTTACATATGTAGACACTCCCATATACGTCTAAGTTTTGGGTTTGTTTTTGCAATTGCAAAATTCACGAGTTACGTTATGTATTTGAAAAATGTTAAAAATTTATACGAGTAGACTTTCTTTTCAGTCTACACACTGAAAATGTTAGTTTTTTCAATTAACCAGAATTCACCCAGGATTTAACTTTCAAAATTAGATTTTTCTTTTAAAGAGGTTAGTTTTTCAGTTGACCAAGTTTGATTTTCTACTAGTAGAATCAAATAAAGGTCTACGCATGTATAGTCATCACACAAAGTCTACTCTCAAATCCAACGGGTTAGTTTTACAGCTGGCCAAAATAAAATTGTTGAATTTATATGCAGTCTATAAGTTTTTCTAAGATTAATATACTGTAAATGAAGTCTACACTTTCACTATTTTTTCAGTTAACTTTTAAATATTTTAGTCAAACACAAAACTAACCTATTCATTGAAGTCATGTTTTGGTCAAATACAATGTTGACCTTTTGTAGATTTTTCGATTCTGTAGACTTCCGATGAAGTCTACTAGGAAATGTCAAAATTTTGGTCAAATCCAAAATTAACCTCTTTTACATAGACTTTGTAGTAAGTCTACCTAACTTTCTGTTTTTGTTTTCAAAGGTAAAGACTTAAACTTCTGAGGAAGTCTGTGTTGCTAAAAAAATAGTTTGGTCTATTGCAAAACAACACATGCATTGACAAGTATATCACATCGTAAGTGTACACATATGCGCAGACATAAAAAAACAATATACTATCGCGACATAGATCTAAAAAAGTCGTAAAGAGAATATCAAATAGAAGTCGAATAATAATTCAGTTATAGAGCTTAGTAAAGCAATTGCCAGATACATTTGCTGACTCATATAAATAGAGTGATTAAATCACATATAATAGCTGTAAATGCTCCATGAATAATTGATATTCTAGAAGAACAATATCAAAATGCTAAACATGCCTGAAGCGTTGTAGACGTCCTCGTAAATGGAAAGAAGCATACATTGAAAATGGTCAAAACGAGGAAATAGAGTTTTGAATGATCTCCAGAAGAGACATTAAACATGACGGAAATAAATTCAGGTACCTGATACAATGAAGAGATCTCAATAAGTTATGTAATGTATGAAATAAAATAGAACGGATAAGCCAATCGACGTCGATGATATATATGCATGCAAAGTAGCAGTTGACATGATAAATGAGAAAGAGGATCATGAAAGAAAGTCTATTGAAAAGTGTACACAAAGAAATGATTGGCCAAATCAGAAAGAATTAATACACAAAACTATAAAATCTTATAAAAGAGATAAGTATTTGGACCAATAGTCCATACATTAAATGTGTAAAACATGTGGGATCGAAATGAGTCATTGAACTAAAGAAAAATCAATGTGAAAATGATTATGAAAAGACATAGTCTCATGTGGTAGATGCAACTATTTTCAAGTTCCCTATTAGTCTGGCAATAAAGGAAAAATTTGAATAATATGACCCACTGGAAATGATAATATGTGAAAGATAAAATTCATAAAAGATTGATGATATCAAAATCATGTTCCCGGGAACTCTAGCTATTCGATCGAAATATGCTTATATGAAATATTCAAAGTTAAACAATACACGATTTGTATTTATCCAGAGATTATTGATTTGAATAAATAAAAACTCACAAAGAGTTATAAACATTTGTATTTTGGAATAATACTCTTGACGATACCCTATTGCCTTTTTGTATTCCAAATGGAATATCTAAAAGTGAGATGTTATCTTAAAGATTCTTATATTAAGATGTTTGTATATGTTTGGTCTTAAAGTACCATACTTAAATTATGATTTGAGGAAAGTTACTAATCTTTTATGTGACTAAAAGATGTGATTACATATGACAATAAAGAAAGTCATAAAAGTAACTTTACAATAAAGAGCATCAATAACTCTTATGTATAAGACGAATGGGTATATACCTGTATGTAAAGATATTTGCCTTGAAGTCTTAATAGACTAAGAAATTGTTATTTATGTCAAAAGAAAAATATAGACCAAATTTCTACAGACATAAATATTATAACAGAAATGAAAAGATTTTATTCTGTTTAATCTCAATTCCCAAAAGAGATATACTCGAGTGAAATGCATATCTTGAAGATATTGCTTCCAGAGGAAGAAATGTGATAATGTGTGTGGTTGTACTCTTTTTCTTTATCATGGTTTTTATCCTATTGAGTTTTTCTTTGACAAAGTTTTAATGAGGCAACAAATAACACACTAACGATAGACATCCAAGGACGATATTAGAATTCAATGATAAAGTCTATCAACGTTGAAATTTCTAAGATCAAGAGAATCGAAGAATATGATCAAACATATGAAGACTCAGAAGAATGGCGATGTTTGTATCCTACAAATTCATTCAAGTGACAGTTTGGTCGGTTTATCCACTAAGGATTTATCTACTGCTACTGTCAAGAAGCATTGTCTCAAAGATCTTGACATATGTACACATGAGGGGAAGTCATTGCGCGCTGCACTCTTTTTCCTTAACAATGTTTTTTCCCATTGGGTTTTCCTGGTGAGGTTTTAACGAGGCGGCATCTACGGCGTACTGAAGCACTTTGGTATAATGGACATCAAGAAGAAGTGTTATGAATATTGTATAATGGACATTAAAAAATAATTGAAATTGTACAACAAAAAATCCGGGCGTCGCCCGTCGCCCGGGTAAACCCCTAATTCACAATATAAAGTTGAGGCTATAAGCAATTGAGAGCGTCACTTAAAATTTCAAAATCACCAATTGCATTACAACTAATCACTTTAAAAAAAAAAAGAATTCTAATTTTCAAAATTTAAATATTACCAAAATCATGTATTTAAATAAAATCTAAATCATATATGGTGAACTTACAAAAGTAAAAACATTATATGTATAAGTTATCTTAATATATTATAATTTCTAAACTTATAATCAAAATAACTAATTTACAAAATTAATAACTATTTCAAAAATCCAAGGTTTTAATAAAAAAATTACTTATATATTTAATTAAAAATATTACTTCTGAAGATTTTGAAAAAAATATTTAAAATATTCAAAAATAACATAGAATAATAATAATTTTATGATATAAATTATTGATATTTTTGACATATTAGTTTAGATCACCAAGAAAATATGGTAGATCACAATTTTATTTATTATTTTCTAATTTGGAGGTTTTTTAAAATAATTTCTTTCAAAGTATAAAGAAAATTAATACTAAATTTAGTAAGAGATCAAATCATCAAAGGAACCAATATGATATATAAATTTCATCTTTGGAAAATTAACATAAACTAACTAACCAAAAATACATCCTAAAGAATACAATTATTTCAAATAATAAAGAAGATATGAATCTAAAACACATATCATTGCAAAAATGAAGCTACGTATTATTTAGAGTGTTCACATAAAAATTACAAATAACATTAATAATATACCATATCAAATTCTAATTTTTGATCTGTTTAATATAAACTTCAAAAAACAATTTCTAAAATAAAATAAATATCAAGTAAGGCAAACAAACAAAAGATATTTTCTTAAAATTAATCAACAAGATATATACACTAAATATTTGAATATAAAGCATAAATTACTAACTGAAAAAAATATGTTTAAAAATTAAATCAAGTTAAATTTGTTTTCAAATAATCCTGTATGTAAAAATAAAATAAAATCAATACAAATCTACAAATAAGTAATTAAAAAATGTCAAAAATATCTTAAAACTTAGGTTTATATTTATATTAAATTGCTCAAAACTTACCATAAATAGCGTTTAACCAAAAAAAAAAACAATATTACTATCACAATTGGTTGTACGATAGGGGCTATATGCTACTAAAATATTCACATATAATTTAAAAGTAGCAAAGATGTCAACTTAACATCGTAATTGAATAATTCTAAAAATATTAATATTTCAAAAACACATCTATCAAAATAAATTTTAAAATATCAACTAATATAAACAAATAAAAAGAGAATAAAATGGGACTAACTTGATATATATATATGATAAACTCTTGCGAAAACTTACATAAATTATATTGGTATGGATATTATTAATTATACATTAATAAATTGGAGACTATATTATTGATAATATTAATAAATAAACTAAAAACAATGACATTTTGAGAAAATTCCAAAAATTAGGACACAAAATATATATGAATCAATAAAACATCAGAGTCATGGAATTAATTTTTCTTGTAACTAGATTAAGTAGAAGATATATCTAATATTATAGATTTTATATATTCTTATTTAAATAAAAATATTACTTAACATTAGTTAAAATTGTATATATTTACTTCCCCTTTCTTATATCTAACATACAAAAATATTTAATATTATTTAAATCTTAACAAAATAATTATTATGATAAAAATTTAAATATAATACTATCAAATTAACTTTTAAAATAATGAAAAATAGTATTTCAAATACATATATGCACAAATAAAAATATAATAATCCTACTTTCCTCGTAAAATTTGGTAAATATAAATTGAAGTTAGAATTGTGCATGTGAAGTAATATTTTATGTAACTGAAATAGTAAGATAGATTTAAAAAAAATTATAATAAAAAGTCATAATAATGTAGTATTAGTTAATACGAATCGAGCCTTCTATATAGTTTTTTTAAATTATGATTAAATAAAAAATATAAATATGTTTATAAATACACTTATATATATATTTATTTGTATATACAGACAACGAGATTTAAATATTATTTATTTAAAGGGTATAAATGTATAAAACAAGGAAAATAATAAATCAGATTTTGAATAAAATTTCATAAAAATGTAAATGAATCATTTATATTTTCTTATTTTAAAATTAAAAAATAATTAAACTACTTATTAAAATAAACTCGCGCACAAGTTAAAAATCTAGTCTTGTAAAATATTTGAGTTAACTCTCACTTTCGTTTTTCTTGCTTCTTAACAGTCTTTCTTCGTGCAAGAGAAATCTAGATTGGTGCGAGTTGAACGGTGCTCTCATTTCTCCGACGGCTTTACTTCTTCAGTGCGTTAGAGTGAAGATTACTAATCTTAGACTGATGGTGATATCTGTTTTTCCTCTATTTGTCTTTTGTGATGAGATCTGAGCCTTTGAACAGTGACAGAGCCGTTGGGCGCTGAAATCGTGGGGTGTCGGAGTGGAGTGTGGGTTTATTAGCCGGTTTACATTGGTTATGATTGGCTATGATGTACATGTTATTCAATATAGGTTTAGTCCGGTTTAGTATCTTACTATATATACTTGTAAGTAACTGATTCTATAACTAACGAGTTTGAATAAACATCTTTTCACATTTCTTCGATGATGTTCAACCTATATTACGGTATCAGAGCATTTTCTGCTTGTTTTCTCTGATTATCTTCGATTCTCACATCTTTCTTCATTTTCGTCTACATTTCGTGAATATCCAGCTGAATCTGAGCTTCAATTGAAGTTACAAATTGGAAAAATCCTTGCTATTGGTGATTCTTGATATCTGATCTCGAGCTTCTGAAGGTTAGGTCTCGATCTCAGTGATGACGAAGCAAGGAAGGAAGATGAAGACTCAAAACACTGTTTTATTCAGAAACTTCTATGATGAGAAACAGATCTCACTATTCTGCAAACAAAGACGACGAACCAGAAGTCGCCATCAATCCGCCAAAGAATCTTGAAAATCGCCGTGCGAAACCTCTTGGATCGAATAATACTGGTATAACCTCCATCGATAACACTCATAGTCCATATTTCTTGCATTCTTCCGATCATCCTGGATTGCGTATTGTGAATCAAAAGTTAGAGGGCTTAAACTATTACAATTGGTATATCGTAATGAGGATGAGTGTTGATGCCAAGAACAGCTTAGGCTTCGTTGATAGATCGTTAGTTAGACCAGCTGTGAATGATCTGTTGTTCAAAATATGGAGTACATGCAACAGTATGGTTAAGTCGTGGTTACTTAACACTGTGAATCAGGAGATATATGATAGCATTATGTACTATGATGATGCTGTTGAGATGTGGAATGACTTGTACTGAAGGTTTCGAGTGAGTAACCTCCGAAGGAAATATCAGTCGGAATAGTCCATTGAGACCTTGAAACAAGGATCCATGGAGTTGTCAGCTTATTATACCAAGAAGAAGACTCTTTGGGAGAATTGTCTAACATAAAGATCACCACAGCAAGACGATGCTACTGTGATCATGTTAAGGATTTAATGGAGGAAGCAGAATCTAGTCGCATTATTCAATTTCTCATAGGGCTCAATGAGAACTTTGCCAACATCAGAGGACATATTCAAAAATGAAGCCGCGTCCGAGCCTCACTTAGATATACAATATGCTTGACCAGGATGAGAGTCGACGCACTGTAGGATCAACTCAACGGTTAACCAACCATCCTGCAGTTTTTCAAGTTCAAGAGTCACACAATACTGAGAACAACCAAGTTCTTCTTTCTCAAGGAAGTTATCACAAATTGAAGTGCTCTTTCTGCTCCAGAATTGGTCATACCATTGAAAAATGTTACAACAAAAGCATGGATATCCTCTGGGAATGTTCAAAGGAAAGAAACGTAACATTGTGGCCTCAACAAACATGGCACTTACACAGTCTGTGAACACTACTGAAGATGTGTCTCGTGAACAATTTTCCAAATACCAACTCCAGTCCAGGATCTCGTATATGAGTTCTCAACTCCAATCTTCTGGTGTCACATCCATAACTGAGAAAGGTACTGCTTCAACTTCAGCCAGTGCTCCTATAGTTTCAGAAGTTACAGAAAGCCTTTCCGGTAACTTTATATCTCTTTATAATCATTCCTATCATGACATGCTTTTTTTCTCCACTTTAAAAGAAACAGATGTGTCTTTTAGAGCTTGGATAATAGACTCGGAAGCAACCCATCACGTTAGTCATGATATGAACTTGTTTGCTGAGTACAAACCTTTAGACAAAACTTATGTAACCCTTCGTAATGGCTATACGGTTACTATAGTTGGCATAGGATGTATTCACTTGAATGATTCTATCACTCTTTTCAATGTTCTTTTCATACCAGAGTTTAGATTCATTCAGTTAAGCGTGAGTGTTTTAACTAAAACCTTGCATTCTAAAGTCTCTTTTACGGCTAATGATCTGTTCATTCAGAAACTTACTCAGGTATTGATGATTAGTCAAGGTAGTCAAGTTGGCAACTCATATGTTTTGGATGTTGAGAAGCATAAAACTTTATCTTTTCAAAGTATGTCGTCTGTTTCTGTTGCTGTGGATTCCATTATGTGGCATAAACGTTTAGGTCATCCGTAGAAATCTAAGATTGATACATTGTCAAATGTTCTTCACGTTTCCAATTCAAAACTTAATAAAGATCATTCAGATATGTGTCACGTTTGTCATTTATCAAAACAGAAAAGTTTACCTTTTAAATCCCTGCAAAACATTAGCAAGAATGCGTTTGATCTTTTACTCATTGACACTTGGGCTCCTTTCGCTGAACCTCCTGTTGATGATTTAAAGTATTTTTTAACCATCGTTGATGACTTTAGTAGAGCCACTTGGGTTTTCTTGATGCGTGCAAAATCTGATGTTACAGACCTTCCATGACTTTGTTAAGATGGTAGCAAATCAATACAATGTGAATGTTAAGGCTGTTAGATCGGATAATGTAAATGAATTAAAATTCACTGAATTCTTTGCGGCTAGAGGAATCATCTCATATCATTCATGTCATGGAACTCCTGAACAAAATTATGTAGTTGAAAGAAAGCATCCACATATTTTGAATGTTGCTAGATCTTTACTTTTCTAGTCCAATGTGCCTTTGCAAGTTTGGGGTGATTGTGTGTTAACTGCTGTTTTTCTCATCAATCTTTTACCTTCCCCTGTTTTAGAATACAAATCTCCCTTTGAAAGACTAACTGGTAAACAACCCGATTATGAAAATATGAAAACCTTTGGTTGTTTATGTTACGTTAGTACTTCCACCAAGAATAGACATAAGTTTGATCCTAGAGCATGTGCTTTTGTCTTCCTAGGATACCCTTCAGGTTATATAGGTTATAAGCTACTAGACATAGATACACATTCTGTTTTCGTATCTCGTCATGTGCTTTTTCATGAGGATATCTTTCCCTTTGTGTTATCATCTCTACATGATAATGTCAAATCTTTCTTTCCTCATGTTTCTTCACCTGCTTTCTTTGAGTTCTCTAAACCAGTATCTTCTGATACACTTCCTCATAATGATATGTCATCATCTGACGTTCTTCCTTCTTGAGGACGATCAATTCAAAACAAGAAACAACCTTCATATTTGCAGGATTATCATTGTTCTAATATTGCTTCTTCTTGTTCTTCTTCCACTCCTTACCAAATGGCCAATTATATTTTCCATTATGCTCTCACCGAGACCTTTCATGCTTTCATAAACACTATCACAAAATCAAAAGATCCCCAAAATTATTCAGAGGCAATGCTGGATCAGTTATGGCGTGATGCTATGAAGAAGGAGATTGATTCTCAGGAAAAGACTAAGACGTGGAGTGTTTGTACATTACCACAAGACAAAAAGCCTATTTGTTGTAAATGGCTTTACAAGACTAAATACCATGCGGATGGTAATGAAGAGAGGAAGAAGGGTCGTCTAGTTGGTAAGGGTTACACGTAAGAAGAAGGCGTTTATTATACTCCCTGCATTTAATTCTAATTTATTTTTTGCGCTTCGCGTTACAAACTTTTGATAATTTAATCAATCTTTTTGAGAGAAACAGAGGATATCTCGATCGAGGGAGAAAATTTCTTGGATTAATTAAAAGAGAGTAATTACATGAGTTTCAAACTTTCGTTTTGATTTAATTAATATATTAATTAAAAATAGATTATTGCGTCGTTGTGCCTGGGCTGTGAGGGCTCTCAGCCACATGGATAGCATTCTCACTTCTGATATCTCCAGGTCTTGTCATATCACTTGAATTTCCCTAAAGAATGACTTACTCTCTCAAAGAGGTTCAGTTGTAGTACTTAGTAATCGAATCGACAAGGAGCTAGAGAACCAATTAAATCTAATCAGAGTGAATAAGACTAGGTTAATTTATGATTTTAATGTAAACAGCAGTGTAGTAATCCTAATTGAGCAAGGAAGTTGCTCTTACTAAATTGAAACTTAATTGGAAAGATGCTAGACTTAGGGTTTTTATTCAGGTATCAGAGATTATAATCCTATATGTGCTAAACGGTTGTTTTCAATGATATTAAAGAGCTCAACTACTTAATAATAAATTCATCAGCGTTCACCTTTATGTATGAGTCTATTAACTAGATCTATTGACCCAAACAAGGATGTTCGATCAATAGCAGTGTCGATCAATTATTCTAGAGAAATATCGATCGATACACCTTTCACTACGTCGATCGATTATACTTTTGAGATATCGATCGAAGCGTTCCTAGTCAAGCTTTATGCGTGGGTTGAACAAGGCCACTAAGACTCCTAGACCAAGTTCTCACTATACTCTAGCAAATCGATATCCCAACTAGCAATCTCTTAGTTGGGGCTAATCCCATTAAACTATTTATACCCTAAGCTTAACAAGTAAACTACTCAGACATAGCTAATAAATTCATAGCACAAGCAACGTTAATAAACTGCATAATAGATAGATTGATAATAATGGATTTCCAATCACAAATCTCTTTGGATCTTTAAAATCCTAAAAACCTTTTTCTGTAAAAATAAGAATACAAGAAAGCTCTTTTTCCTAAAACACCATGGCAAAGTATAATTACTTAGGTTAAAACTCGTCAGGGGTAATCTTGTAATTTGGAGAAGTCTTGGGCTTCAAGTCGCCTAGGTCACGAACTGGCCTTGCGCACTTCGGTATCGATTGATGTCACTAAATGTGCATCGATCGATTTTAATCACTCTGTGTCGACCTCATGTGTTGGTCGATATCCAACTCGGTGATTTCTCTATAATGCTCCAAAATATCACTTTCTTCCAAAGTACTCATGAACCTATAGATATGCTTAAATGACTCTATAATATAGTAATTAGATATTAAAAAACTTATATACCATGGCTAAACGTGGGTCAAATTTATGGTATATCAACTCCTCCAGACTTACCATTTTGCTACCATCAAGCAAAACAAACAGGTAGTATCTCTGAAAGAGGTTTGTAAACAGCATGGACTCACAGATTTTAAAAATTGGAATCATCACATGTACAATATTTAAATCCACATCTAAGAAGTTTTAATCACAAAAGTACATCATATCATATCCTAACTTAGCAACCAAATTCATCTAGCCAACAATTTAGCAAATACTATCTAACAATCCCCTCAACCAACCTCATTTCTTAACATAAATAAAAGTGCAAGCTTTACCTTAGGAGTATCGATCACAGGATGCAAGGATTTTCAAACAAGTATCTGGATCTGTAGGTAAAAGTTAGTTCATATATTTTCTCTCTTCTAATTTATCTCTTTAGTCAAAGTCTGCTTTTATTGCATTCATTGACCAAGATTGGATAGGTTTTCATGAAACACGCCTTAGTGGTGGTTGCCACCAAATCATGTTCACTTCTTTTTGACCTATATCGAAGAATTCATATGAAGCAAGCCTTAATGGTTGTAGCCACCAAGTCTCGTTCGAATCATTTTTGTTGGAATCTTTATGAAACAAGCCTTAATGGTTGTAGTCACCAAGTCATGTTCTGATTCCACCTAACTAAAGTATATATATATTTATAATTTTTTTTATTAGATACTAAATTAAATATCTCTACTTATATATATAGCGTCGAAATAGAGAGAAAAAGGTGATAAATCTACACATGGCTTTACCTTCCAGACTTGTTTGAAGAATCAGATCCCATGTATGCCAAGCCCCAAGACAAGCAGTTGTGTCTAGTTTAGTATTGGAGGTCAGCTTTGGTTCCTTCAAACAATCTAAGCGAGTATGGATAGTTGACAGGTTGATCCACTTTAGCATCTTTAGTACTATATGTAATCAGTAAATCTAGAATAGTGCTAAAAAGTAGTTAGATAACAAGTAAAAATCAATAAGTTCATTATCCCCTTTTTGAACTCAACAAAAGCTTTTTGAAAACAATTTTAATAAGACTCATAACAAAACCAATATCAGTAAACCTCCCTCCAGACTTAAGTTACGCTGTCCTAGTGTAAATCAGCAGGAGTTATGGTGAATAAATAAACCATTAGGACTCAATGTAACAAGTAAGAATGATATACCTAACCGGACTGAATATCGATCAATGTGTAAATGGATGCATTGAAGGTCGCAGGTGATGTCGTGTGGATTGATATCAACGTGTCCTAGTCGGTTGATATGGCAGTAATCTTCTTAGTTGGATCTCTCTTTTTGTTGTTTCTTTTTTTGCACAAACAATACGAAAATAAATACTAATAGAATGGAAAACCAAATATAAATATCTAATAGTGCGATGCCTCCCACTCAGCGCTTTGTTATAGTAATTTAGCTTAACTTTGGTGATATTTGTGCTAGTGTGTGGAAAAGCAGCTACTTGTTGGGAAACAAGTATCCACATCATCTCTGCTTTTTGTGAACCAAGTATCCATGAAACTTCATTGTGGCTTCATCACTTCTAGTCCATCTCTCATCCTTCTTGACTACTGCATATGAGATGTTTTGTAGCTTCTCTTGAAGGTTTTCAATCATGAAACTGTGCCTCCCAATCTTATTGAAAGCATATACTGACAGTTCCTTCAGTTCCTCTTGCACTGAATCAAGTATGTCCAGCTTATCATGTAACAACTTCTCGCGGTCTGGTGTAGACTCGAGATGGATCGATGCAACTGGTGTTCCGTCATCGTTGTTGGTGTAACTATTTCGATCGATTTGGAGATACTCATGTCGATCGATGTTTATGTTTCAGGATAAAATGCAACCTATTCCTGAATTTATTTTACCTCCTTCTGCATCCACTGTGTTTCTGAATGTAATCCTCTGATGCTTTTGTCGAATGGGAAGTATATGTCATCACATCTCTTGTCAAGTTTATCCTCAGTAGCGCTCAGAGCTTTGTAAACTTTGTCTATTACCTGATCGACTTTTGCTCTGGTATAGAACTTATGCGCTGGTGGTATTTTGGCGTCGATCAGTTTGATGAGGTGCCTATCGATCGATGTTGAGTTGATTCTGAATTTTGTCAACTTCCTGTTGCAATGTGCTCATTTGGGCAGCTAAAGTGTCCAAGTATCGCATAATTGGAGAATTAAAACGATCATGCTCATCTTCACAAGATTGCACTCTCTTCTCCATGGATGCGAACCTAGCATTGATCGATGTGTCAACATCGGTATTGATCGATACGGGTTCCTTATGTCGACACTTCTCCTTCCCACGGAGCATATCCAAATCTTTCTGCATCAATTCAATATATGTCCTTAACCAGTTGACATTGTTGTTGATAGGATGGTAGACTTCACCATTCTTCGTCTTTAGGTATGCCTCTTCCCAGTGGTCTACCTTTCATGTCAACATCTCATCTTCTGCAGGCATCTTCGATGGTGGGTGTTTGGCATCGATCGATGCTGCATTGGTGGCGTCGATCGATGCGGCTGATGTTGCTTCCTTTGCACGTTGTGTTTTCATATCAGCTATTTATGCTCACATCTCTTATGTGCAAGTGGTTAACCCTCTGATGCTCTCATGCGGAATTGTGTAGACTTTATCAAGCTTCTTGTTGTACTCATGTTTGGATCTCTCTTGAAAATCATTGATGCAGAATATCATCTCATTTATCTCATCTTTGGTGTAGAGCTATGGTTCTAACATAGTCTGTGTGAATGATGTTGCATGTTCTGGAAGGCATACGTAACTGTGCTCATCCATTGATGATCTTGTCAAAAGCTTTCTGATGTTATCCCTTGAGACATTGATAATATCACCATCTACTCATCTTGCATATCCAGACTCATCTCTATAGACTCCATACTCGTCTTTTGGTTCCTAGTTGAATCTCTTGACTCAATATTGGTGATAAAAGTGTGGTTCATATTCTGGGCGTCTGTCAATCGATGCATGCACTCTCCTATTGATCGATGAAAGGTTTTCCCTGTCAGTCGATATTGGTCGTACTCTGTCAATCAATGGCTATTCTGGAATGCCGCATTACTGTTGGTAGAGATTTTCTGGTCCATTGGCCATCTGAAAGATGTCTGGTATGTCTTCTCTAGATGCTTGTAGAATCTTTCCAACTATAGCTCGTGCGTGGCCATTTGAATCACTGAAAATACCAAACTCATCTGGTGTTTGTGTAGACTTTATCAAGCTTCTTGTTGTACTCATGTTTGGATCTTTCTTGAAAATCATTGATGCAGAATATCATCTCATTTATCTCATCTTTGGTGTAGAGCTATGGTTCTAACATAGTCTGTGTGAATGATGTTGCATGTTCTGGAAGGCATACGTAACTGTGCTCATCCATTGATGATCTTGTCAAAAGCTTTCTGATGTTATCCCTTGAGACATTGATAATATCACCATCTACTCATCTTGCATATCCAGACTTATCTCTATAGACTCCATACTCATCTTTTTGTTCCTAGTTGAATCTCCTGACTCAATATTGGTGATAAAAGTGTGGTTCATATTCTGGGCGTCTGTCAATCGATTCATGCACTCTCCTATTGATCGATGAAAGGTTTTCCCTGTCAGTCGATATTGGTCATACTCTGTCAATCAATGGCTGTTCTGGAATGCCGCATTACTGTTGGTAGAGATTTTCTGGTCCATTGGCCATCTGAAAGATGTCTGGTATGTCTTCTCTAGACGCTTGTAGAATCTTTCCAACTATAGCTCGTGCGTGGCCATCTGAATCACTGAAAATACCAAACTCATCTGGTGTTTGATATCCAGGATCAATATAGTATTTTTTAAATAAAGAATGAGGTTTGGAACTGAAATCGATCAATGTGTTTGCATTGGGATAGATCGATATTGGATGGTCGATTTCTACACTTCTGGTTCCTTCATGAATATCTCTGAAAGCAGTGCCTCTCATGTTTTGTCTCCCAAAGGTTGTGGGTGCTTGCGTTTTGTCTGCTTTTGTGGTATGAGAAGTCCTCTTGGCTGCAAGACTCATTTTATAGCAATCTTTTGTTTTACGTGGAATTGAAAAATTTTCAATTTCTTTGAAGTTGGTGGCCTCAGTATCGATCGATTTGCACATGTTCATGTTAATCGATGCGTGTGTACGTTTTTCCAGATGAGGATGAGTATCGATTGATGATGGGTAGTCTTTGTCGATCGATTGTGGAATCTTTATCATGTGAGAGTAGTTTAGAAGTTTGTAAGAATAGCATGAATCTCTCTAGCACACTCCTCATCATACTCCCCATTAGGATCCTCTGAGTGTGGAAGGATTGCAGTGTCTACTGCAAAAATTTCATGGAAACCACTGTTTGCCCAACTGTCTATGGAATAGTTGTCCTGTTTGTTGGTGGCTTGAAAGGCAAAGCTTGGATAGCAGTGATCTGGTAGGGTTCCACGTGTGGGGTACATGTTGATCGATGTGGCTTGCTTTACATCGGTCATCAGCTGATCAATAGAATCGGTCGATGACACAGTGTGTGTATCGATCGATTCCAAGTTTTCTATTTCGTACTCAGCTCCACAGTGACATGCGGCGATGAATCTAAGGTCATCTGCTATCTCCGTAAAGTTTACTTGTTGTTGGACAACTCGAACTGGATCATAATATATGTCTGGATTGACCAGTGTAAGGCATAACCACTTGGTGTTCATGTCACACACTGCTCCTACTGTGGCCATAAATGTTCTTCCAAGCAGGAGGAAAGAGTTCCAATTTAACTTGATGTCCATGACATGAAAATCTACAGGAATTAGGGTATTACCAATCTGCACCTCAAGGTCTCTGATGATACCTCTTGAGTTCCTTTGAGAACAATCCACAAAGGTGAAAGATTCTTGTGAAGGCTCCACTTTCAGACGAAGCTGGTCTGCCATAACCTTTGGGAGGATGTTGACTGATGTTCCTACGTGACATAGTGCATGTGGGAACTCAATACCTTTCACTAAGCATGGTATTGCAAACTTCCCAGGATCACTTTTCTTCTCAGTGTGATCTTTCGCTTCATCTTGTCCCTGACATGATGAAACATTCTCCTAATGTCCTCCTCACTTTCCCTAGTCTGTCTGAAGAACATCCACAATCTGTAGGTGAAGTAAACCTCTTCAAAAGGTTTATCCAGTGGGGTCTTAAGGAATCTCTTAGTGAAACCATCCATCTCCTTCTCATTAGTTTCCCTCTTCAGATGTTTAGGAACCGTTTCCTTCCCTTTCCTCAATTTTTTTCTTGTAGTAGCCTTATCAACTTCCATAGGCTCTGGTGTAGTGTCTGAAGGTTTGTTGATGGCATCTGGTGGGTTGGCTGATGGTTTTAGTAGTGGTCTGAGTGATTTGTGATATATCAATAGGTGGTAAATGCACTCGACATGTGAGAGGTGCTCGTCGATTGATGGTAACAGTTGCATGTCGATCGAAGGTGGACTCTCTCTGTAAATCGATGTCTGGCTCGTGATGTCGATTGATTCTGGCATAGAAAGGGCTGGGTGGATGTGGGTGTGTCTCTACAAACTCCTTGTGAGTCATAATCCTTACTGCGTTTCACGTTGGAGTTGACTCGTCAGGTGATACCGATTGATGCGTGTTGAGGTATATAGATCGATTCGGGTCGGAGTGTGTCGATCGATATGCGGAGGTTGGCGTCGATCTATACGAGTGTGATCCGCCAAAACTCAACGAGTCTTCTACCTCGAAATCGTCTCCTTGCAGCTTCTCCTGCTTAACCACTTGCCAAAAATCATCATTTAGTATAGCATTGACATGGTGTTTCATAGTTTCATCTCATGTATCTCTAGTCAAGGCTTCTTGCTATTCATAGCTTCTTGAACTTTCTTTAGGGTCTTGCTCCCTGAGTTCCAGAGTCTACACTCTCGTCTGAACTACCTGCTTCTCAAGCTTCTTTACCTAAGTACCCAAAGTCTCAATCTTTTTGTTCAGATCGGTATAGATAGAATCAGTCTTAACATTGAAGTCCACTAAGAGCTTCTGCTGTCCCTCAAGAACTTTATCAAGCATAGCTTCAATCTTTCTCTCATGAGTCTTTGGTAGTGGATTCTGATAAGATGAATTCCCATAGCTTATGTTATTGTTGTAGTTGTTTGTGTAGGGTTTCTCATATTGTGAACTCTAGTTGAAGTTGTTTTTCTGACCATTGCCACTGAAGTTCATGTTTCCAACCTGGTTTCTAGACCTGGTTTCTAGCCTCTGAGATCCAGTTCCTCCAAAGTAGTTCACCTCTTCCTCTACATCTGTGTCTATAGCTTCTGCATCCTCAGGTGAGCAGACTTGCTTCCTATAACTATAATTATAAAAATTAAAATTCAAATAATTATACTAAACTTGAAAATATAATTATAAAAATTATTAACATACTAATATTGGTTTTCATTATTCTCCTGATTCTTTGATGCTATTTCTATTGTTCAAACTGTTATTACTTGGTGTCTTCATGGCAGGAAATATAAAATGGATTGAATCTCTTTGTTGAATCTTCTTGATATAAAAACAGACAATTCATATATATTTTAAACATGATTGAAAAGTATGTCAAATATTCCCCCAAGAGTTCCTCTGTGAGTCTATGATTGTGCTCCATGTGCACAAGTTCACAAAGTATCAGCATCATCTTAATCAAGGTGGTAGTAAAATTGTAACAGAGAAAAATAATGATCAACGCACTGTTTGATTTTCATATGTTTTAATCTGGGTTTGTTTAATGTGTGTTTGTCGTATAAAGAACAAAGACGTTTTTTTGTATCATTAAATCAGAACAAAGACGTTTTTTGTATCATTAACTGTTTGTTTTTGTTTATTACAGAATCCTATAAACAAAGATATGGTTGATTTCGATGATAAGTTGAAGAGTTTGTTTTAGATATTAAGAACACTAATTGAAAATATGTAATTAATTCGATCTGTTGGTTAAACACTTAATGTTCTGTATTAATTAAAATTATTAATTCAGATATTAGCTAGGTACAAGCATTAAAATTACACAATTAAGTCATTTCATTTCTTAGTAGTACAGTTTTCAAAACAAATAAAAATATAGTGTAATTTTCAAAATATTATCTAATCTAAATGTATTTTTCCAAATTTTCCCTTTAATTTATGCTTTCGTATTTGGGATCAATAGTGATGGTTTATTTAAAAACAGTTTTTTTTTTGTGTTTTCATATCTGATCAGTACTATCATATACTATATACAAAATTATAGACTAAATCATTACCACACCATGAACTTTGTTTTATACATACCAAAATCTGTATTAACTCAACATAATATTCATAAAATATATGATATTAACAAAACAGTTTAACGTGTGCCTAATTTTAGCTACTACCTAAATGGAAAATATATCAATTTTTTTAGTTTTAGTCTGTATTCTTAATTCTTCATATTTTTTATTAATAAATTTCTTAAAATTATGTATCTAGAATGAAAATCCGAATATTTTTTTCAATATAAAATATAAACGAAAATATCAGGTTTCCAATTAAATTACATATTCTTTACAAAAGTCATAAGATATACATTAAATACTATAATTTATCGAATAGACTTATGCTTACTATACATTTTTTTTTAATTTAGTAACATGTGTTTCATCATGCTTTAAAAAATGTTTAAATATTAATGTACATGATTTTATTAGTCGTTTAGCAACTAATAAAAAAATTATTATAAATACCATTCAAAAGATAAAATAACAAATACAACATTCACTAAATAATAAAATGATTAAATTATTCCAACCTCGAAACCTTACACACATCTCATTCCTATAAACACTCTATCCAACTTTAAGTACTAACCCTAAGCTCATATTTTATATATTCCATCCGTTTCACTTTACTTGTCATTCTAGGTTTTTTTACATATATTAAGAAAACATTTAATTTTACATATTTTCAAGATAAAACACACAATTACATATACACCTAACCACTTTTTAACCAATAGAAAAATAGAATATCATATAAAATTAATAAATTTTGCCTCGAAACTCTAAAACAACACTTATTTTGAAACAAAATTTTCTATCTAGAATGACAAATAATTCGAAACGGAGGGAGTAACAATTTTTGGCATTTGAAAATGTTATTTCTTAAATTTTGTTTTACTAAATCTAACATAAAATATTGTTTAAAATTACCTTAAAATATTTTTTCATTATTTATTAGTAATAAATATAAAATTAATATGTACTATATTATTTTACAAATATGTTCCTATAACTAATAGTCAGATACAATTCCAATAAAATCAATATACGTTAATAAATGTGGATAATAAAATTAACATTTCAAAACACAAAATAAAATTACTCCATATAAACTACTCCCTCTGTTTCTAAATAATCCATATTTTAGAATTTTCACACTTATTAAGAAAACACTTAAATTTTTGATAATAAATACATTATATTATGTGTTTAGCTATTTCCTATGATTTTTAACCAATCAAAATTCAGTAAACATAATTAATGTTTTTGAAGTTTACAATTTACCATTATTACATACATTGAAAATGTAAAATATGAATCTTTTAGAAACAAAATTTTTTTCTAAAATATGGATCATTTAGGAACGGAGGGAGTATAAAATAGCGTTTCATATTAAACAACTTTTTAGTATAGATAAAATTAAAAAATATATACTACCAATCAAATAACACAAATATTGATCTATATACTAATTGAATAATACACCCACACGAACTGCAGGTCCGATCCTAGTATTTATTCTGATCGCAATGTCCTCCACTTGTTACTTAGATATTTCACCAACAAAATATCCAAACAAATTATAAGGAAAAGTTCTGGACCCTTGATCCTGGAAAGATGGCTGCGTCCTTGGCATCTCTTTCCTACTCCATTGAAACCAGAGCACAACCACAGTTAAACCGCTACGGTAGACTGTGCTACGACAGCCACAGTCTGCGTCCGTCGTGCCTTTCACCTCTCCCTCCCTCTGTACGTACATCTCTGCATCTTGATATTTTGCTACCTCCTTCATTTTCACTCAGAATTAAAATCACTAAAGTATTGATTGGGTTTAAACTCATATTTTGTCAGATCGGTAAACATATTACTAGCTGCTCTCGAACACGAGGGTCTATGAAAAAACCTTGTGCACTCGACGGCGCCGTTAACGTGGAGGTTGACGATGACGAAGAAGAAGAAGAAACTTGTGAGCTGGTTAACAGAACAGAAGTGTCAATTGACGGTGTTGAAGCTCACCTGTTAACGGCGGTAAAGAATAACAACGGAACTGGATTGCTTCTACTCTCTGATGTCTTCGGCTTCCAAGATTCCTCGACCAGGGACTTCGCTTATCGCATCGCTTGCAATGGCTACAAGTATCCATCCGTCTCCTACATTTTCCTCTTTCTATTTCAAATTGAAATTTATTGTTCTTTTGTTTTGTTTTGAGACAGTGTTCTTGTCCCGGACCTGTTCCGTGGAGATCCATGGTCGAAAAACCGACCAGAGTCTCAGTACGAGGAATGGAGAGGAGGACATGAACCGAACCGAATCCAACAAGACACAACAACCTTGACGGAATGGATGGTAGATGAATTTGCAGCGGCCGGGATATCCAAGAAACTAGGAGTGATAGGATTCTGTTTTGGTGGTGGACGCGTTGTGGATGTTTTAGCCGCCGACAAGAACGCTTACTTCAGCACCGGAATTTCTTTCTATGGCACTAGAATAGACTCTGCGGTTGCTGGAGACGTGAACGTCCCAGTCTTATTCATTGCCGGTGACAGAGACCCGCTTTGCAAAGTGGATGCTTTGAAGGAAATTGAGGAGAAGATTGGTGAAGGGTCAAAGGTTGTGGTGTTTCAAGGAAGAGGCCACGGCTTTGTTCACAGGCCTGAGACACCTGAAGATGATAGAGACGCGGAGGAAGCCTTTGCCGTCATGAGGAATTGGTTACATCATCATTTGCTGCTTGCGAACTAATGATTTTCTCTGCTTTATGCCCCCCCCTACCCTAAATTGAACCGGCTTCTTGTAGATGCCTAGGTATCCTGAATTAATAAAAAAACGTTAATAATGAAATAAATAAAGAGCAATTTAGCTTAAAAACCAAAGAAGATTGCATAATTAGCTAAATACCAAAGAAGGAGAAATCAGTGCTTACGTGGTGTATTAGGCGAGTTTGAAAAGACGAAAACACCATGTCTGGATGATTTCTTCGCTACCCGAGTTGACCTTCTTCTCACAGCTTCCGAGAGAAAATCATCTGAAAGATTTGGCAAAATAAGAAGAAGATTTGGTGTACATTAGCGTAAGGTGCATCGGTAAGATCGAAATTTTATCCCCCGCAAAAAATCTCTGACGCAAACGGCACCACTGTTAACAAAATCTGACCGAAGATTTCCTAATTAATTTTTTATTTTAAGAATAATCAGAAAAGCACACCGCTTACACATCTTCTCTCTGCCTTTATAAGTTACAGTTAGACGGTTTGAGGTTTGTCCAGAAAGAAACGTGAGTACCGTGAGGGGCTAATTCTGTGAGGGAGATATGTTCGAGAAACAAAGTGAAAAAAGTGAAGAACATTCTTTAGTTGCTTTAAATGTAGAGAATAGTGTAAAATTTTGTTAAATCCATATTGTTATGTTCGAAGTTTATTAATGTGCCGTAGCATTAACTCCATGTTTCCAATCATTGCATCTATTAAAGTGATTGAAACTTAACTTTCTTGGACATGAAGGGGTCGTGTTTTCAGAATCTGGCATGGTGAGTGGAAAAAGAACATTCAAGAGAAGTGGTACTTTGTCCCAAACCATGATGATTTCGGCTTTACGATGTACATGGATTCCCCTAAGACATTTCCGGTGATTGATGCTACCGTCAGGTAATGGTACATGCTCCGTCCCGAGACTCCGGTTGTCTTAACCTACGGGATGCCTAACTGGATGCTCTTGCCAAATGGACCTTCCTCGCCGAGAAGGATCGCTACGACAGAAGACTTGGTAAGTTTGTTGATGGAGAGGCCACCACTAAGTTACATAACTCTACTCTGTACTTTCGGAGCCAAAAGCGTGGCAGAGTTTCACTTTCTCTGTCGCTCTGATTTCACCATAGGAGCCTCAACCTATGTAGTGGGAGAAGGTCAAGATGAGAGAACAAGAGCAAGATATGAGAGTAAGTATTTTTCAATGTGTTTAAATGTCTAAGACATTAAAGTATTATGTATTTTTGGATGAGCACCTAACTCATTAGTTTTTATTACAGGATTGGTGCTGGGACAGAGACTGGTGGTGAGCGAAAGTGTTATGAGAGAGGTATTTGGGGAGGAGGAGATGGCAATCCTCCACTGTGTTGCCCTTGAGATGGCTTATGCTGATAGGATTCTAGGACGTGGAACCGATGATGGTGTGGTCCGACGAATGGAGATCATTCAGCTTGTTGATGATGCCGAGATGGCTGATGTCACTCACAACGTGGGGCCTTCTGAAGGTACTCTGGCCGAAAACGGAGGTGTGTAACAAACAAGTACCAAAAGTTTCTTGGCCAGGGATTTAGTATTTTTTTGTTTCTAATTTTTGTGGGGTTGTGCTGTACAGGGACAATGGTTCCTTTCGAGTCTCAACAAGTGCCTCCCACCCCTGCTACAAATGCACCATATGTTCTTTGGGATGTTGGGGTTGACTTGGTCAACTATCCAGAGATGTATAACACCGAAATGGGCCGTCGTAAGCTAGCTGAGGATGCTGCATTTTGGGAAGCTGTCATTCAAGCAAATCTTGAGGATGATGAGGAAGTAATGTACATTGCCAGTCATAATGAAATCCGTGTGGGGTTGGCTTTAGAGGAGATAAGGAAGGTAGGAAATGGAGACGAATCCTCATCATCTTCCAATGTCATCGGCCGCCCTCCGGTTGGAGCAGAGGTTACGACCAAAGAGAAGGAGGTTCCCAGCAATGATAAGGGAGGTGAGGGTATTTATATAGCTATTTACATATTTGATGATTTTGTAAAATTTATGTTGTTTTAGGTGACTAATTTTTTCTATCTTTTTTCAGTCACGGAAGTAATTGATGTGGAGGCTTATGACGGATGCAACAACAGCATGCCAGCTGTCACAGTTAATGTGACTGTAGGAGGAGGTTCAGCAGCAACTGATTGTCAGACAGATGCAGCTCATAAGTCGGGAAATACATCGTCGGAGGGCAGCGACAACGACGGTGGGTCTTGAATGGAAGTGCTTTGAAATGAAATGTTTAATATGGTAGTAGGTTTATTCTCTTTTGGCGTATTAAGGGTATGGTGCGGCTAATGGTCGGTTACAACAAAGTTTAACCCCAAGTGGATTGTTTTTGTGAGGGTTAAACTTGTACGTAACCGAGACAAACTCTAGGTATTTTCGTGTGTTTTTTTTGAATTTCTCTTGCGCAAGTTTGTGGTATTAACAGTCGCTATGTAGGGGTTCGATGTTTTTCTGATGTAAGAAAAATGATGGATATGCTGCATGTTTATATTAGCTGATATTTGTACAGAATACGGTTTGGTAACACTTATCTAATGTGACTGTTCAATATGATGTTATCTAATGTTTGTTGACTCATCAAAACAAAAAGAGGGTCAGTAATATGCATAGCCGGCTAAACGGTTTTATTGTACTTGGCTGGGTAAGATATTCAAAGAAGGCAATTATATTCGTAACCGGCTAAACGAAATGAGTTGATAAAATTGTATACTATGAACAAGGTGTGTTGTAAGATGACTTGTTAACCAAGTAGCCTATATTATTTGCTTATGTTACACAGTAGCAAGTTGGTCTGAGGGGTTTAATCATATTAGCCGATTATTTAGTATGACTTTGGTTGAGGACTATATATTATAGTGTTGCATATGGGAGAGAAAAATTTTGGTTACCAGGTTATAGTTTGTGAATTGCTAAGTTCAAAATATTCTTTACCGGTTATACTATCATGACTATCATGACTATTGTATAACTATACAAAATGCATAGTTTGTGAAATGTTGCCTTAAACTGGTTACCATGGTGTAAAAAAGTTTATTTATGTTTTTCCAACAGGGGCTGAAACGTATGTGTTTGGAGAAGACTTAAAAGTTGGAATGATGTTCAGGAACCGTGAGGTATTCAAGCATCATGTAGCAATGTTTGCAATTGCGCAGAAGTTTTGTTTCAGATGCACAAAGTCGGACCCAGCGATGATGGTATTGCAATGCATTGGCGCATCTTGTCCATGGCGAGTGTACGCAATAAAATATGAAGGATTCTGAAGTGTTTGAGGTGAGGAGAGTTGTCAGCGTCCATAACTGTTCTATTGCTGACCGTGGTGGGTACCAGCACCAAGCAACTGCTGCTGTTATCGGGGAGTTGATGAAAACAAAATTTGCTGGCAACGAAATGGGACCGAAACCAACAGAGATCCGATTGATGATGAGGGGTGACCATGATGTCTCTATCTCATACTGGAAGGCATGGAAGTCAAGGGAAAAGGCAATGGATAATGGCCAGGGAACTTGCAATGCCTCCTACATTCAGTTGCCTGCATATCTTAACAACCTTGACTTAGCGAATCTAGGTTCTTTGGCTAACTTGCACACGGAGCCGATGGAGCAAGGAGGAAACCGATTCAAATACATGTTTCTGGCTCTTGGAGCTTGTATTGGAGGTTATAAAGCTATGAGGAAAGTGGTTATCATTGACGGTACCCATTTAAAGGGGAAATATGCTGGTTGTTTGCTAACAGCTTCAGCATAGGATGGTAACTATCAAATATTCCCATTAGCCTTTGCCATTGTTGATAGCGAGAACGACAACTCATGGGAGTGGTTTTTTTCAAAACCATTCTCAATTTGTGTTGAACGAAGCAGGATTGGTTTTCGTATCTGACAAGCACCCCTCTATCTACAAAGGCATATCCAAGGTATTCGGTTTACTGGATAACTTTATCAATAACCGTATATAGTTTAATATATGTGGCTAACTAAACATATACACACTACAAGAAAATAGAGTATTAATTACGTCGAGAAAACGCTATCTAACGCTACCATAGCGGTATTAGGTACGCTGTATCATCGGCCGCGATAATAGGTCTATCACTTTAGATAGCACTTTTTATTTCTGCTACAATATATTTTAATTAGATAGCGATTTCCGTTTTGTTATATATATTTTTTAAACATAGCATTTGATTTCTGATATTGATTTCTGTTTTATTTTTGTTATTTTTACATTTAAATTATTTATTTTTAGTTAATTATATAAAGTAACAACATAATTTAAAAAAAATGATTTATAATTGAACTGGTTTACAAAAGTATGATTTACAAATTAAAAATAGATCTAATTAGTCTAGAAAGATATTAAACCAAATAAATCAAAAACCTAACCAAGCTTTAACCTAATCCTACTCACTAACTAAACCTAATTGCAAAATCACGCCACCTTCAGCTTCTCCTCAAGTCCATCAACGACAAACTAAGCCAAGCCATCAGTCGTTGTCTCGTGACCTCCATCGCCATCTCATCTCAAAACCAAGACGAAGTTTAGTCTCCGCCACCGCAGCCCATGACCACCACTCTGCTCGCGACCACCAGCTTTTCTGTCACCTCTTCGCTGCAAGCCATGACAAAGTCTGCTCATGACCACCAGCTTCTCCATCTCCTCCGAGCCTTAAACCCAATGACCACCACATCTGCTAACAACAATCCACTACTTTTAACAAGAACAAAAAGTCAGATTTAAAATAGAGAGAGAGAGAGAGCGAAAGAGAGAGAGAGACAGGTGACCGGTGGTGGTGAGAGAGGACGGTGGAGAATGGAACATGTATGTGTGTGTGATCCACTTTCAGATCCGTGTGTGTGTGTGAGGAGAGATGAAGCGAATGATATAGAGAAAGGACATGTATTTTTCATATGAATGGTATATGTGTGTTTGTGTTTGTGTTGATACCGTGGAGAGATGAGAAGAATTATTCCTATCTGTGTGTGTGTGTGTGTTTGAGACGTGGAGAGATGATGAGAGATGTGGAGATAGAAAGAATTAGGGAAATGAAAAGATAGATTCTTGGCCATTGGATTATAAGCAATCAATGGTCAAAAATATCAATCCAAATTTTGAAATATAGACCAATAAGAAAGAAGGGGAAAGATCACAAAAGAGTGATTATGAGCCTTTGGATGAAAACTAATCAAAGGTCTAAAATAAAACCAGTAAAAATTATCTTTTCATTTATCTATAATCATAATTGTGCTTTTATTAGTCAATTGTTTTTTTTTTTGAAATTTATAATGTAAATTTGAAATATTGTATATAGTTTAAGTTATATATTATATAAATTATTTTGTATTTAAAAAATGGAGGTTTAATATTTTATTATATAGGTTATAGTATGTAGTGTAGGGTTTTTATGGTTAAAATTTTAAAAAGGTATATGTTTAAGATTAAGTGTTACAAATATTTAAGTTTATAATTTTAAATTTAAGATTTGGAGTTTATGTTTTAAAATATTTTAAAATTTATTAGTGTATTAGAGTTTAAAGCTTGTGTTTATAGTGTAGAATTTTAAAACTTCAATAGGGTTTAGGAATTCAAAAGACAACAAAACGTTTTTATTATGTTTTACTATTAATTATAAGTGTTATCAGTTTAGAGTGTTTGAGTATAACGTTTTTTCAAATTGGAATTTAAAATAAATGTGTGAGTATAGGGTTTGAGGGTTGAAGGTTTGGTGTTTTGATTGAAGATTTGAGATTAATTTTTTAAAATATTAATTTTGAGTTTTATATTTAAGATTTGATATTAAAATTTTAGAGTTTAAAGTTTTTATTTAGAGTTTAGGGGTTGTGTTTAAAGTTTAGGGTTTAGAGTTTAGGGTTTAGGGTTTAGGGTTTAGGATTTTTGGAGGTAAATAAAATGGAGTAAGAGGGAAAGTGAAACAAAAATGAGAGGGAAAATAATTTATTTTCCCGTTTAATTAGTACATAGCCTTTCAAAACTGAAAGTGCTATGATTACTACATTTCAAAAAATCATTTGTAGAATTAAAAGTCGGACTAAGAAAGCATAGTGTTTGCATTTTTGCAAACGCTATCTAAAAAGAAGGGATATGTCAACCATAGTAGAAAGACAAAAAACGCTATCCGCTAATGCTATCAATATTCATATTTCTTGTAGTGACATGGTTAACATATAGAGTAATTATGAAACAAGTTAGATGATCGGCTAATGCATCTTCAATTTTGTAGGTTTATCCTAATGCTGGCCACTGTGTCTGCGTTGTCCATCTTAAGAGAAACATCAGGTCCAATTTCCGTGGGAGGCATTTAGAACGTCTAGTGGCAAAAGCTGCAAGAGCTTATCGTTTGCACGATTTTTACACAACTTTCAACCAGATCAAAGAGTTGAATCCGTCGTGTGCAGCCTACTTGATAGATATTGGGTTTGAACACTGGGCGCGTTCCCATTTCCCCGGGAACAGGTACAATGTAATGACCAGTAACTTGGCGGAATCGTGGAATTCGGTGTTGCGGGAGGCGAGGGAGTTTCCAGTGGTCCCTTTGATTGAATTTATTCGGTTGAAACTGACAACATGGTTCTCTATTAGGCGTGATGCAGATAACAAGCTTAATGGGGTGGTTACACCTCGCATTGAAGGAATCCTCACAACAAACTTTGAGATGACAGGTGGATATGAGGTTCTTGAAATTGCTGAGAAGGAGTACGAAATTCGTAACAAGACTGCCGTAAGTTTCCATGTTAACCTAAACACAATGACATGCAGATGTTTTGAATTTCAGATGCTAGCTATACCATGCTCACACGCTATAGCTGCGGCCCTAAAAGCTAAGATAAATATCAACGACCTAGTCATCGAACAGTTCAAAGTGAACACTCAGGATTGCCTATGGAGGAATTTTCCTACCTCAGACAGGTTCTACCGATGGTATAGAGCTGCCAGCTAATCTAGCTGAGCTTAACTTATCTCCACCTGCAACACGCCGTCCACCAGGGAGGCCTAAGAAGTTGATGTACTTCTCCCGGGGAGAGCAACGTGTAAGTCTACTTACTTACTTATTTGTGTTATTTCAGTTTAGTAAGTAGTTTAGATATTGAAATTTTTGCACTTGAAATGCGTTCGCCGGAAGATAATGTGTAGCAGGTGCAAGGGCGTTGGACACAACAAAGCCACTTGTAAGAACCCAATATAAGAGATTGAGTGCGTGAAAGTTATAGGAAGTGAACTTTTCGCGATGGGGTGACTTGTAATGAACGGAAAGGTGGAAGCTAATGGTGGAATAAATTGCTAATTATGTTTAATATAACTATTTTAAACACCATGTTGAGTTTGTAGGGGCTTTGGATAAACGCTTTGTCTTTTAAATAATAAGTTCTCTTCCGGTTTAATGTGTTATATTTGTGTGTGACGTTTAGTAGGAAAAACGACCAAGAATAACCTTATAACTTCAATTGTCGTCAAACAAACTTCATCTAACTAGATTAGCGTCTCTAAGTTATTCATTCAAATAGTTTTTGCTTTTGTGTGCTGATTGGCAGAATAGCAAGCTACGAAGAAACTTATTCATTCAAATAGTTTGTATTATACATTAGTTAGCCGGATAAACTAGAGTTAAAGCTAACACATGAAGATGTAATTATAATATAAGAAAAAGAGATACCCAGTTACATTAATAGTTAACAATGATATAAGAATGTCAGATTCCCGCTTAACGATAACACATTAAACCGGAAGAGAACATATAAATTGTAAATCCTTAACGATAACACATTATTCCCTGAACACTAAACCCTAAACCCTAAACCCTAAACACTAAACCCTAAACCCTAAACCGTAAATGTTAGATCGTAAATGCTAGAACCTAAATCCTAAAACATTGAACATGAAAACCCTATATCCTTAATACTATATCCAGAAAACTAAAGGGTACAATAGATGTCATTCTGGTATATGATAGACAGATACTCGGTTATAGTATTAGTTAACCATAAGTATTCCATAAGTTAGCCGATTTTTATAATAATTAACTGTTTCTTATAGTGCTTTGGAAGCAAAACTTCAGTTGACACTAAACCCTAAATGGTGAACCCTAGTCCCTTACCCCTAATTGGTTAATCCTTACCCATAAAACAGTCGACAATACATCCTAAACCGTAAACCCTAAATGGTGAACCCTAGTGCCTAGATGGTGAACCCTAGTGCCTAGATGGTGAACCCTAGTCCCTTACCCCTAAATGGTTAATCCTAAACCCTAAACCCTAAACCCTACACCATAAACAGTAAACAGTAAACCCTAAACCCTAAAAAGTAGACTCCACTTAGCAGGATAAATGGGGTACAATAGATGTTGTTCTGCTATATGATAGACAGATAGGCGTTTCTAGTATTAATTAACCATAACTTTTCCATAATTTAGCCGGTTATGATAATAATTAACCTTTTCTTATAGTGCTCACGAAGCAAAACATCATTTGACATTGAACCCTAAACCCTAAATGGTAAACCCTAGTCCCTTACCCCTAAACCCTAAACCCTAAACACTAAACCTTAAACCCTAGACCCTATACCCTAAACATTAAACCCTAAACCATGAATGGTTAACCCTAGTCCCTGACCCCTAAATGGTAAATCCTTACCCCTAAAGCAGTCGAGAATACATCCTAAACCCTAAAACATAAACCCTAAACCCTAAACAATAAATCCTAAACCCTAAAAAATAAATCCTAAACCGTAAACCCTTATCCCTAAACCCTAAAAAGTAGACTCCACTTAGCCGGATAAATGGGGTACAATAGATGTTGTTCTGCTATATGATAGACCGATAGCTGGTTATAGTATTAATTAACCATTAGGTTTCCATAATTTAGCCGGTTATGATAATATTTAACCCTTTCTTATAGTGCACACGAAGCAAAACATCATTTGACATTGAACCCTAACCCCTAATGGTAAACCCTAGTCCCTTACCCATAAACCCTAAAACCTAAACCATAAACCCTAAACACTAACCCCTAAAACTTAAACCTTAAACCCTAAACATTAAACCCTAAACCATATATGGTTAACCCTAGTCCCTGACCCCTAAATGGTAAATCCTTACCCCTCAAGCAGACAACAATAAACACTGATGGGGTAATGTAGACCTAGTCTCGATATAAGAATGTCAGATAGCCGGTTATAAGCAAACTTAACCACAATTAATACATCCTGAAACCTAAACCCTAAACCCTATTCCCTAAACACTAGAAACTAACCCCTAAATTGTAAATCCTTAAAAAATATCAGTCAACGAGAAACACTTAACCCCACACAAAACCCCAAGCACGAAACCCTAAACCCTAAACACAAAACCGTAAACAGTAAACCCTAAACCCTGAAACCTAAACCTTAAACCATAAGCCTTTAACCGTAAACCGTAAATGTTAAACCCTAAAGGCTAAAACATTGAACATGAAACACTATATCCTTAAAACGTCACCAGAAAACAATAAACTCCACTTAGCCGGATAAATGGGATTACAATAGATGTCGTTCTGCTATATGATACACAGATAGCCGGTTACTGTATTTTTTAACCCTAAGTTATACATAATTTAGCCGGTTCTGGTAATAGTTAACTCCTTACTATAGTGCTTAGGAACCAAAGCAACATTTGACATGAAAATTACAAACTGGGTCTCACTTAGTGATTAAACACATTTTTCACCCCATAGTGAACTTTACTTGCAAATTTTTTTTTGAAATAGCTGACACGAGTTCAACAATCTCCGCGATATCTTTCTTCATGTCCTCAACTTGGTCCTTGATTTCAGTCAAATCATTAGCCATGTCGTCATGTTTGAGCGAAAGTAATTCAATCTCCTCCAACAGGGCCTCATCTGCCCATTTGAACAAATGATTCTCACCAAAAACTACTCCACATCTGTAGAATCTTCTACCGGGATTGTCCTTCGTTTTTGAAGTTAGGACAACCATCGGTGCGCCGCAGGGACACCTACGTGGTATACCCTGACCTAACTCTAGGGTCATCTGTTCAACCTGGAAGATTATATAGAACCAGGCGATAAAATGAGGAGGGTGAGATGAGTTAAAAAAATGGACGAAGAGTTTTGAGTTAAACCTGGATGAAATATAGGTTGTTTCCCTCAGAAAGTAGCCACAAATAGAGGTTGTTTCACTCAGAAAGTAGCCGCAAATGAGAGGAAACTCTCAGGGGGCCACTTATATAAACCCTTTAGACCTAATTGTACAGTTAAAAAGGGGGACATATAGAGAACGAGGTCCACACGATTTTTTTTTTGGATTATCTTCTAAAATTATGACCTAATGCAGTGTTAGAAGTTAGGACAAATGAGTCGTTGGACGGTTAAACCAAATACACTACGATTGTCCACATTCATACATAGATTCATACTTTGTTCAGGATAAGTAACCAAATAAACATAAAGTTGATAGTACAAAAGGAATATGTTAAAAGAGTCAATACAAAATAACATGAATGGGTAAATCAAAGGAGACCAATTGTTTCTTCGTAGAGGGATACCAGAAGACGCTCAATGTGGCTATCAAGGACATCCGGGGTAATACATTTGCAAGCTTCAACCCCACCTACACCATGGCCTTGGATGAGAAGCACAGATGAGACAGCAGAATGTCTAACTTCTTTTTGCTGTGGAATGCTCCGGGGCCTTTCAATTGTCATTGGTTTCCCCTCTCTCACACCCACGTTTCTACCGACATCTTGAGAAGATATGGAAACATCAGGGCAAATGGGTCTGATATCCTTGTTCATCATGTAATCTGTTCGAAGGCCATTGTTGCAGTCCAAAACAGTGACCACCCAGCTAGAGCAATCGACACATATGCCTACCCAGTAATTACCGGCAAGATTGATGGGGAAATAGAAATGTACTGCTTCAGCATTGGACCGGTGCTGGCGAAACAAACGAATAACTTCTTCTGAAAATTTGAAGTTTTCTTTTCTTGAGACCTTTGAGAAATTTGAGTACAAGTTGTTGAACTGAGAGCCGAACTTCGTATCCATAAACACTGAAATCGGTTGTTGATCTTGAGACATTTGAGACTGGAACAACCTACTTGTGTGGAACATAAGGACATCTACAACCTGGTGGGGTAATATTTTAAGTTTATTAGCTTCAGACGACATAAAATAAAACTGAAAAACCTTATTTGCATGATTCAATAACGAGAGAAGTATGGGAACCAACCTTATTTGATATGTCAATGGATCTCTGTACAAGCTCGTAAAGTTCGGTGCTATGAATATCACCACCGACAGTTGCAATGGAACTTTACATTTGGAAAAAGCAAATCAATTTAGCCGGCTAAAAAAAAAAACCAATATGCTACTTATGTAAATAACTTTACAAATAGAAAGTTTGGACTTACAATGGGGTCTTCATCTTGTCAAGTAACGAAGCAAACTTAGCAGCGTAATCTATGTGGCGTCCCTTATAGATTGCATCTGTAACGGCCTTTCTCGCACGGTTTAAAAAATTCTTATCACATTCATACTCACCCATAAGCACCTTTGTAGGGACCTTATGCCTCTTTCCCCTCCTAAAGCCTATTTCAGGCTCATCAATATTAGCGTCACCTTGATCCTCATTAACAGCTTCATGATCCGAAGCACTATTAGTGTTATCGTTCTTTCCAACGGCTACACGTTCCTCCTGTGTAAGTCCAAGCGAGAAGGTTGGGCTGGGAAACAACAAAGCAGGATCAAGGTTCTGCATAGGTGAAACAAGTGAGAATGGGTAGATAACTATATTTCTATATAGACTGTCAAATCAAGTGATGTTTGAAGTGAGTAAACATACCACGTCTTGCTTAGCCTGAGTGCGTAGAGGTTCAGATTGATCATCCGCAGTTCCTCCTTGGAAATAGTTACCAGTGGTCCCAGTCTTCTATGTAGTTGTCTCGAAGGTAGTGTCATCTACCTGTTATCAGTGAACATTAGAGAAGAATAACAAAACATAATATTCGTGGTATGATCATGATTGTAACCGGCTACAAAAAATCTTACATCTGGCTGAGCATGAGCTGAACGTTGTGCAAACCTAACTGCGTCCGATATTATGGTTGCAGGGTCAGGCATGGTTTGCGTACTGGTGTCTACCACGTTTGGACGTGGTGTCTCCATGTGAACAGAAAATCCCGGGCCGGCCGCGGTAAAGTTCTGCATTTCTGCGGTTAGTGTTGTCAATTTCGCGACACTATCAGCAACAACTCCATGCAACTCGCTGAAATTAAGTAGAATCGTAACAGTGTATCCAGTAAGTGATTCCTGCATTGTCGATATGTTGCCGTGAAGCAGTTGAAAATCCTCCTTGAGTTTTTCTCTAACCAAATTTGCAAGCAAATCAACATCGACACCTTCCTGAGTCTGACAACTAGTGCTAGCCTTTGTTTTTCCAGTCTTCCGGTTTAGAATATCTGCTTTACCCTCTTCGTGCATCCTACTCACATCAAATTTTGTTGAGCCACCAACAAAGTATTCGGGGAAGAAAGTGTGGTGGTTGTTGATTAGCTTCACCATATTAGAAACGCCAACATCTTCTTCATCGTCTGACCATTCGTAGTCTGCATCAATATTTGTTTCACCATTTGCATCCACCATGATTGACTGTACTAAAGCCTGCAATTTATTTAAAAATAGATCACATATCTTCAACATTGTAGAGACATTTATAGATTGACTTTCAACCCATCAAAAACAAATAGAATAACAATCTTAGTGAGCAAATACCTTGCCTGCCGCATCAATGTCCCGTGCGTGGCCCGGGCTTATACTTTTTATGCCCCCTTTGTCACTGACATGTGAATGATCATCATCTTCAGAAGAAGATGAACTTCCATCCTCGACCACTTCGGTCAACGCTGGTACACATTCAACCATAACAAGTTGGAGCGAAAGTACAAACCCCTTCAGGGCAATGGTGTTATGTGAAAGGGAAACCTCCTTCCTCTCCTTAATGCTAGACATCAATAAGTTGAATGAGACCCTTCCCCAGGGATTCGCAAAAAAAGACATTCAAGTCTCGGATCATCTCCGCCGCTTCCGGTGAGATACGTGGCGTATGTGTTGTGGGAAGTATAACGGCGGCGAGAATGGCTAGGTATGCGTACTTTAACCTCATTTCACGATCAACCACCGTCTTTTTCGCAAGCATCCTCACAACCGACGAAACAGGTATGTTGGTGAGGGTTCCAAAAAGCTCATACCAGTACGGTTTCTGTGGGACGGAGCACTTGGTCTTTTTTTTTTTTTGGAAACTGTTTGCAGTTGAGACCGGTGACCATTGCAAACTCCCTAATTGAAAACCTAATAGGTTTTCCGGCGAACAAGAACCATGATTCATGCTTCTTCATGACCTTGAGTTGTCTTGTTAATAAGTATCTCCCAAACCGCCCTGAGAAACTTGGTTTGTCAGCAATTTCCACCAATTTCCCAAATGGAGAACCCCTAACCTCTTCAATTTCATCAGGAGTAAGTGCGTTGAGGATTTTCCTAATCCCGTCGGTCTTGTGATACGGCGTAACCCTAACACCGGTGGGTTCTTCACCCATAGCAAAAACTCGTTCCGGAAGTCGACACGGAGCCCTCATTCCGCCTTCGCTCTCCTCTATACGGTAATCTCTTTTCGTAAAATGAGTTTGGGGCCGATATTTAGTTCTGGTGTTTGGGTAAAAGAAGGAGATTTGAAATGCTCTGCTTTCTTCGTTATCTAGGCCGAAAGTTCTGACACAAAATATGGTGAATCTACCATATCTATTCCTTCTCGCCCATGAAATAGTAGTTACTACCCGTTGGTTGAGGTCAGGTGAGAGGATACAACGAAAGGGTACATGCGTAAAACTACTTGATAAACAATAACCGTTTTTTGTGTTTGGGTATTTCACAAATTATGCATAAGATTTTTGGTAGGAGAGGAAATTTCTCATAAATAAATTTAGCATAAATTTTGGACAATTTTCTCAAATAAAAACTTTTAAGTTTTTGTTATTAAAAGAGTATTAAGAAAAAAAATGACAAAATAAATTATTAAAGAGGTAAAATATTCTTTACCACTTGTCTAATTATATATAAATATAAGTAAATAAATAAAAATAAAAAAGTAAAAAAAAAAAACAAATTATTTTCAGTTTATGTGTTTCAAATTCTAGTTTTTTTATAATTCCTTTTCGAGTTTTCCTTTAATTATTGTTTTATTCCTTCTCAACCGTCTTTCATTCTCGATATTTAAATATCATATATAAGTAAATATTCATAAAAGTAATTGTTCAAACATAATATATAACCAATCCACTAAAACAAAATCAAATATTCAAACAAAGTTTAAATTTCCATGTATATCGCGGATCTATCCTAATTTATATATATATATATATATATATATATATATATATATATATATCGCCTAAATTCCAAAAAAATTGTATAGTCACTAGTCTTGTGCCTAGTTAGCCTGGGCATTTTACCTGGACCCGAAGACCCGAACCGGAACTGACCCGAAAATACAGGTTCGGGTCTGGGTCCGGGTCCATGCTGAAGTACCTATTGGGTCCTTTTTCTTTGGATCCGCGGGTCTCGGATCGGGTCCGGGTCCTACCCGAGACCCGTTCGGGTACCCGTAGGACCCGCAAATTATTACATATGTAAAGTATATTTAGGTGTTTGGGTATATTTTTGGTATTTCAGGTATTTTTAAAATTTTCGGATTCGGATTTTCGGGTATAATTTTAGGTTTCGGGTAAAAATTTAGATTTTCAGAAAATATAATTCGGGTATTTGGGTAAAATTTCGGATATTTTGGGGTTTTGGGGTCTGAATTTTTATAATTTTTGGATATTTTCAGGTATTTCGGCGGTTCTTCGGGTAATTTCCGGGTTTTCAGGTCTACTTTGGTTATTCGGATCCTTTTCGGGTCCTAAATACTCGAACCGACCCGGATCCGAAGTATACCCGAAAATTATGGGTATTTTACAGGTATTGAAATTATAGACCCGAACCGACCCGGACCCGACAAGACCCAACCCGGAACCGACCCGAAAAATTATAGGTACTTATATGGGTCCAAATTTTCAAGACCCGAAGGACCCGGACTTGACAAGACCCGAACCCGACCGGACTTGACAAGACCCGAACCCGAGGACCCAGATGCCCAGGCCTATGCCTAGTTATCGCCTTGCGATCTATTGACCATTGGTACTAAGCATTGTTTTGATGTTAATTGGTTTGATGAACTTAAATTCCCCGTGTCCTATTTGAGACAGGTTAGGTTTGAATTCCATATCAGAGATTAAGAAGTGATCATGTAGCTAAGT
Organism: Eruca vesicaria subsp. sativa; assembly: GCA_932364175.1. NCBI lineage: Eukaryota > Viridiplantae > Streptophyta > Magnoliopsida > Brassicales > Brassicaceae > Eruca > Eruca vesicaria. The sequence goes on along the minus strand of CAKOAT010708486.1, from coordinate 370,786 downwards.
AATTGTCTTTTTCTGGCATTAACTGTCATTAGACATGCAAAGATAGAAGACAAATAAGATTTTAATCCTTACTACAAACATCCCTATTAAATCCAATCCACAAAATATCCAATCATTCAGTTGTGAATATTAAGTTAGAAACTTAACAGCTACACACGCCGGAGGAAGAAGCCTAACTGATTACATAATACAACAAAGTACAAACAAGTCCCATTTTGTAAATCACCCCTACGGATTTCACACATGAAGAGGTAAATGAGATGAAAGACAACTAACCCTTTCACTCTTCGTCTACCTTCTTTGTCTCACCTTCATCCTCTGTGTTTTCCTCCCTTTCATCATCAACACTCATTTCGTCAATGGCATCAGTGATGATATCCTTCACCTCTGTTTTTCTATGCATAAGATCAACTCCGAAGTGGCTCCCTAATATTATGACAAGCAGCCAATAAAATCATTTAAATGTAAAAGAAAACTTTCCCTGCAGATTTAGAAGATAACATTTATGAAAATTAAAGTGAAACATACCAAGCTTCCGCAGAATATCAGATAACGTCGCCTGTTTTGATACAAAGATCAAAAATGTCTTTATAAGTTTAAAACTTTGGTAAATAGTTTGTATATAATCTGTTAAATTTATTGAAGTCCTACCGTATTGAAATCTACTTCCTTCAGAATTTTGGCAACCACTACATGCATTTCTTTTCTGGTGGGTTCTCTTTTATTACCTTTCTTATTGGCTTTTCCTGAACACCCGCACAATAAATGAAAAAGAAAAGATTCAGTAAACTATTAAAATATAATTTAGCAGAGCTGAGAAATAGTTTCAAACCTTGATCTTTGGATCCTTTTGCCTGTGGTTTACTTGTCTGTTTCTTGCCTTTCTCTTTAGAGGAATCGTCTTCATCGACTTTTTGTTTCTTGCTTGATGATGAAGTTAATTTACCAACTTGTTTAGAGGACTTTCGACCAGATTTTGCAGACCCTTTAAGAGATTTCTCCTCTTCAGGTGCTGGTTTCGACTTCTTAGTTCTTTTTGACGATCTTTTCTTATTGGTTGACTTTTTCTCCTCAGCTTTATCTTTCTCATCTTCAGTTTCAGTATCTTCGCTTTTGTCGTTTGCTTTCTCTGGAACTGCATTATCTTCTCCATGAGAGTCATTAGATGGCTGATCTTGCTTTTTGCCAGATTCCTTTGTCTGCCTTCTTCTCTGTAATATCAAACAGACACAGACAGTGGATGTTTATGCAAAACCATTCAAAGGCTTAAAAATCAAGTCACTCAAAGACATAAAGAGGAATGATATTCATGAAAATGCTCTGAACCTTTACTTCAAGTAATCTATACGCTGTTAAAAATCTAAAACCTGATCACACAAAGAGCTAAATGTGGAAACCTGAACAACATGAACATAGGAGTGCATAACTGGAAGTTCCAACCAGTGTTTTAGACATCTCACATCTTTTATGTTGACAGCCTTGAAAAATTGTTATCAATTTGCTACCATTCCCAATTTTTTTCATTATGGTATCACTTACTGACTTACTGTGTGCTAATTTACTGAAACCAAATGGGAGCTGTACGTACAGCTTAATAAACTATGACATGAACATCAGATTACAATGTGTTGATGCAAGATGAAACTGTTTCAGAATGAGAATTTCAGAGCTTCCTAGGTAAAGTTCATGAGAGAGCCAAGACCAAGCTACTTCTATCATAAAGACCAAACAGTTCAAGTAACAACCAACTTGATTATAGCACTAGTAAATGAACTAGTAATCCCATTTACCAGCGGGAGCTAAAAAAGAATCAGATTACCATTACAAACTATAAAGACGAAAAAGGTTAACGATTACAAACCTTGGCAGGGACATCTGATGATTCTCCAGAAGTCACGCTTTTGGGTGTGCTCTTCTTCCGTTTTCTAGTTTCCTGTATTACGTATTCAAATAAAAAAAAAAAGAAAACAGTCTCAGGCTTCTAAGTTGAGAAGAGTAATAAGATTCAGCTGGCAAGTTAGAGTACCTTATCAGGATCAGTAAGTACTATATCCCTTGTTGCCTTGGGACATTCCAAAAATTCAAGCACTCTTACGGCTAGTTCTTCCTGAAGGTATGTATTATTAGCTACATTTATCAAGAAACAAATAGATAGATAGACCAAATTTTATTATCACTAACCTTTTTCACATTACTTTTGTTTATTGGTATGTCAAGCACATCACAGAAATCAATTAACTTTTCTTTGATACATTTCTCAATCTTCTCCTTTGTTCTTGCTCTTTGCTTCTCCTCCTAAAGAAGAAGAATACAAGAGTTCTGAGAACAAGGCTGATCGTCCCTGGAATGGAACTAAACATCCACTATATAAAGTTTGTTACCTCTTGCTCCGACCAGACAAACCCCGAAAATTGACCGATGTTTCTTTTCAGCGTCTGCGCCTGCACAGTGACAACCTATGAGAAATCAATCATGCAACTGTGGCGGGAGTAGAAGAAGAACACTGAAGTTCGAAGACGGCAGTCATCACATAAAAAAAAAACAAATGAATAGAGATACTAAAAAGGAGGCACACCTTTCCTTTCTTGGCGTAAAGAATGGTGTGAAGTAAGTAGAGGTTATCATCGGGTTTCCTCTTGGATAGTTTATAAGCCACTGAAAAACAGTTACAGACAACATTCTTATCAATCATTATCATGCAAGAGAGCACCAAATCAAAGCAAGTACCATTTGGAATCTCCTTAAGCCGTGTTCCACGACCCTGAAACAGTTGAAAGAGTCAAACATCATTAGAAAAAATGGAGAAGAAAGATTCGAACTTTGTACCAGCTGAATTGACACGGGCTTGCTCCCAGAAGACCGAGAGGGAGTATACAAAATGTGACGCTCTACTTTCTTTATTATCCTCTTAGTCCTCGGAGTCACAGGAGGCACCTTCTCCTCCTCTTCCCCTTTCTCCGTCTCCTTGACGGAACTAGCAACAACACCATCTTCTTCCTTCAGCGGAGGAGATTCCACCGCTTCTGGTATCTTCTCCTCTATGGTTTCGGTCGCCATGTGAGACTCTGCTCCACACTTGAAATCGAATTAATGTGGGACTCAAAAAGAAACCCTAAATTTTTCCAGAGGGAGAAGTTCGAGGAAACCCTAATTGTGGATTTCGAAAAATTTGGAAGACCAAGCCGCGGGCTTCTCTCACCAATTTCACATCTAGCGGCTAATTTAAGCTACGCTATCTATAATGTATACATATACCAAGATGATGATATACATTATCTAGTAATGTACTACTGTATGTATCGTACAGTTCAAAACGATGGCTTTTTACTTTTCGCACCCTGAAATGAAACAACATTTCTTTAGGCAGCAAATTTGCTTATTAAGTGGGTTCAAATTATTCTGATCACAAAAAAAAAAAAAAAAAATGGGTTCAAATTATAAAACAAAACTAAATTTTGACTCGTACAACTGTGCCAATTTTTTTTTAATTTATAGTTTATAAAAAACTATCAGTTGATAAGAATATATTTACTTATAAAATCTCGCAAAATTTTAAAATGATAGATGTTAAAATATCATCTGTAAATACAACATAAAAATATAAATTATCATTACCAAATATCTATAAAACTCAAAAATATATTAATAAGTAATAACAATTAATAAGAATATAAAATAAAATATAAAAAACAAAATACTATATATTAATAATGATAAATAAGATACTTAAACAACAAAATTATAGAGTTATATAATATATAGCATTAAATATAAATCAAATATTTAGTTTTTATTATAATATAAAAGGATTATATCTATAAAATGAAAATTATGTGTGGGTCAAACTCAAGAATTCAAAGCGGATCTAAGTCTTTGGTCTTGTTCGTTTTTGATTTGTATGGCCTTGTTTGGTTGTGTTGGTCTCTTCAAAGGAATGGGGTTGAAGTGTTTGTCTTTTAGCAACGGGTTAGCTCATGTTCACCAGCTTTAGGTTATGTTTTGGGTCTCGTCCTCATGATAAATTATTGCTACACGACAGTTTGGTTTTCTATAGTAATTGGTATTGTAGTGCTTTCGCCATTCTTTCTGGTTTGAGGAGTTGGATCTAATATTTTTTGGGATTGGTTTTGGTTTCCATTGTTTCACTGAGTCTGGTGATAGTGGATCTGAAGCATTAATCCAGGTTACCCATCTGATTTTTACTTTATAATTGAAGCTTACATGGTAGCTTAGCTGAAACTATTTCTGGACAAGTTTGCTATAAGCAGTGAAAAAGAATCGACCTATCTAGACGATGAGAATGATTGAAATGTTTTCGTTAAAGATATTAGAAATTAATCTGCTATTGTGGGAACGGGAATATCTAATCTATTTATTTGAAACAAGACCAGTTTGGTATAGCTAATGTGGCATTTATGATTGTCTTTGCTAGCTTTGGTGTGGAAATTCTTTTTATCGTTTTGTCATCTTCTATGATGTAACATGTTATAAATCAGATCAATAAAATAAAGTGCTAAAAAAAGTGGGTTCAAATGTTTACTCCACAAAATATGCTTACTAAATCTTGGATAAAATATACAATCTCAAAACTTTCATATGTTCCATTTGTGCTTACATTTCATGTATTATGGTATTTACCTACACTCACCTAAGGCTTGTAACAACATCTTCTATCGTGTCCTTCATTAGAAAGACAAAGTTAAGGAAATATATGATCTATAAGGCGAATATATAAACTGCAAGACATAGAGGCGAGATAAATTTATTTCCTTAACTCTTAATATTCGTTATGTAGTGAGACGAAACTGTACGAATATGAGTCCCATAATACAATCATGGCAGACAAATCACGCTTCACTCGTGAAACGCTCTAACGAACTATAAACCGTACGAAACACACTCTGAAACTTAAGCTAGTGGGAGATTTACTGGGTTTTTTGGTGTGTAAAAGATTTTTAAAAATGAAGAAGAAAATACAGATTTATTTAAAGAGAAAGACGAAAGCCACTTCCCGTAACAACTGCTACACGTGGACGGAAATTTTGCGGAGATCGAGGAAGTTGAGTTATGAAAACTTATTCTTCAAGATTTTCTCTTTTCTCGTTTAAATATTTTAGAAGATAAACTGTGTAATGTTTTTTATTTGTTAGACTGACTATTTGTCATTTTAAAATGAAATGCATGTTTTTTTGGCAAAAAAAAAAGAGTTTAACTTGGTCCTAAAAAAAATCTTCTTATTGGGCTAGAGGCCCTCTACCCAAGCCCAAGTCGGGCCGGTCGGGTGGCAACTGGGGCACGCATGAGGAGCTCTCTGTACCTCTGAGTTGTTTGAACCAAGGTAAGAGACAAGACATATATATACTAGTGATTCGCCCTCTCTTTAGTAGATGTGGGACTTTGCTCCCCTTCTCTTCATTTAATCAAAAAAGACTGAGGCCCATTTCTTTTCACTTAATGACAATTAGTCAAATAAGCCTTGGGTTTAATAATAAGTGATCCAACAATCCTCCACATGAATAGAAATGACATATGCAGAATATATGTAGACTCGATAGACCCTAAAAAAAACTTATACTAACAATGACTAGACAGACTTATCGAGAGTGTATGCGAAAACTTCACTGTGTTTGAGTTGGTAGCATTTTTAAGCCTTGAACCACTCATAGCTAATATATGTCGAGTTTACTTTACTAGAAGGTGAACATGATGTCTTAAACCAGCTGGTGTTTTATGTAAACCGAGACAACATACCTAACGCAGCTTCATTTTCTAGTAGAATTTAGTTATCTATTGTGGCCTTGAACTATTCGTCATTTTCATGAGTGAACTTAGAGAATATAGTCTTGTATTCATTCTCTTAGAAACGGCTTCATTTCACACTCACTAGGTGATTGACCATGAAAAGTATTGAGTAATACTTCGCTTTAGAATCTATGGAATCATTAAAAGCTTATGCTTATACTTATCATATTTTTTAACACTATTGTCATCTTAAGAACTGAGAAGAGACTACTTTGTCTCAAGTGCTTTGGTTTTGTTCTGTTTGATTTTTTTTTCCTTTGAACCTACGTCTTGGGATCTCCAGTCATGATAAGTAGGGTTGCAATCAAATATCTTCATTTGTAATAAGCTTTAAACACATTCCTTTTGATGATTTAGCAACAATATCTCGTGGAAAACTTTGAATAAATGGATCCTCTAGGTTGTTATCTGATTTGATGTAGTCTATTGTGATTACACCAGTTGAGATAAGTTGTCTAATGGTTTTATGTCGTCTTTTAATGTGGCGAGATTTACCATTGTAGAGATTATTCTGAGCCCGAGTTATATCTGATTGACCATCACAATGTATACGTATAGCTGGCACATGTTTCTCTCACATAGGGATCTTCCAAAAAATTTCTAAGCCATTCAGCTTCTTCGGTTGCTTTGTCTAAGGCTATGAACTCATATTCCATGGTGGATCTGGTTGGAACTGTTTATTTGGTAGATTTCCATGATATTTCTGCTCCTCCTAATGTAAAGACATATCCATTAGTGGATTTTGAGCTTTTTTAATCTGATATCCAGTTAACGTCACTGTATCCTTCTAAAATCGCTGACTCTTTACTATAGTGGAGTCCAAAATCTTTGGTGTAGCGCAAGTAGTTGAGTACTCTCGTTATAGAATTCTAGTGTGTATGACCTGGATTACTTGTATATCGACTAAGTATGTTTACTGCATGCTCTAGATCTGGTCTGGTACAATTGGTTAAGTTGCATACTCGTTTTCTGAAACCGCTTCACTTGAGTTCTTTGTCAAGTGCATTTGGGAGGTATCTAACAGAGTTTTTACCGTACTATTAGAGTAATTTTTAAATCTCTCTAATATTGTTTAAGTATAATGAGATTGAGTTAAGCTAATTCCATTTGAATTTCTTGTTACTTTAACCCCGAGAATTACATATGCTAATCCCAAGTCTTTCATCTCAAATTTCCCTTTGAGCATGTTCTTTGTTTGATTGATAATGTCTTTATAGCTTCCAATAATGAGCATATCATCTATATATAGACATAGCAAAACATACAAATTTTTGTAGTATATGCATTATTTTTGTTATTTTTGTAGTATATGCATTATTTTTGTTATTTTTGTAGTATATGCATTTGTCACATTCATTAATTTTGAAATCATTGTATTGTCAAATTTTTTATGCTATTGTTTAGGAGCTTGTTTAAGCCCATAAAGTGATTTTACAAGTCGGCATACTTTGTCTTCCTGTTCAGGAATGACAAAACCCTCAGGTTGTGTCATGTAAATTTTCTCTTATAAACCACCATTTAGAAATGCGGTTTTTACATCCATTTTATGGATTTCAAGGTCTCTTAAAGCTGTGATTGCTATCATCAGTCTTATTGATGTTATTCTCGTTGCTAGAGAATATGTATCAAAATAGTCAAGGCCTTCTTTTTGTGGTTACATATTTTTAAGAATTATTTTTTTTATATTTATTGATTAATATTTTTTTGTAGGTCGAAGCAAATGGCGGTCGATATTCTCAATGTCATTAAGGTGGCATACACGAACAAGAAGACATGTGAAATTCAGGATCCCCTAATCAGAGAGGTCGTGGAGATGGTGCAAACACAAAAAGAAGCATTTCTAGCTTCTATGACGAATCCGATGCAGCAGCTTCCACCAACTTTTCCCAATGCCGAATTAACGAAATGGTGGAACTGGTATTTTTAAACTTTTTAATTTCATTATTATTAGAATTAAGTTAATAATAATATTTAACTAATTTTTTTTAATACGCAGGAAGAAAGGACGTCTGGTCGGTTTGCCTCGCCGAGCCGCTTCGTGTCCTTCTGCTTTATCTTCACAAGCTCCAAATGTTGATCTGTCGATTATGGAGGAGCTGCAAAACAAGGGTGAGTGCATTGTAGCGTTGGAGGAGAAGAACGGTACAATTCTTGCTGAATTGGCGGAACAGAAGAAGCACAATGAAGTTATAATGGACAAGATGAAGCGCCTTTTTCCGTATGAGTTTTAGTTTTTTTTGTTTAAAAACTTTAGAATGTTTTTTTGACTTATGTACCACTTTATTTATAATATGTGTTTTTATTTTCAGTTTTTATGAATTTATAAAAAAACTAATTTATAAAATATAAATTTCTTAAAAAATAAATATATATTAAAACATTTAAAAATCATTAAAAAATGAAATTACCGACGGCCACTGCCCGTCGGAAACTTCTGACGGACAAAATTCATTTGGAAAATTCCGACCACTATGTCTCGTCGGAAATTTCTGACGAACTTTAACCGTCGGTAATTTCCGACGGTCTTTGGCCGTTGGAATTTTCCGACGGACAGTGGTCATCGGAAAATACCGACGATGTTTTCAGTCGGTATATATTGTGACGTCTTACCGACGACTATTCTCGACCAAATACATCGTTGGTTATCTGTCGGGAATATCCTCTGTCGGTAAACCTCGAAAAATCGTCGGTATATTTTGACGAATTTTCGTCGAAGTTTGTTTTTCTGACGAGTTATTTCCGACGATCGTTTTCGTCGAAATTTTGTCAGAATATCTCTATTCTGACGAAATTCTGACGAAAATAACCGTCGGAATGTGTATATTTTCTTGTAGTGATTGTTGATTGTCTTAGAATGGGGTTGGGATCTTGCGAAATAACTTAGTTGTGTGTCCTTTGGAAGTGTGGACAGTCTTAGGTTGTACAGATTTTATTCGAAATATTGTTGTAATCGTTATTCATTCCCTTTCGGATTGATTAATGATATTTCTATTAAAAATTTCAAAAACTTGTTCTAATGATATAAAAAATTAGTGCTTATTTGAGTTGTAAGCAATACTATTTTTGTTAGGCCCGATGATATTGCTTATGATACATTTGAGTTGTAAGCAATACTATTATATCTTTTGCATTCATCTTATCCAACAAACTATTCATTCTGATTGGTTAGTATGTTCTTACAATTTTCTAGACCAAACCTTAGCATGTGTATTTAACACGTTGGCTTTTCTAAAGAAGTATATATATATAACCATGAAGCGAGAAAGACTTGAACTTTGTCCTGTTTCGATTTGAGAAGCATTTTAGTGCAGGAACATATAAAAATTCTACAAAACCTTTCAAAAAATTTAGTAATCTAATCTATTAAAATTGAAATACAATAAGAAATTATCCTTAAATTTACAATTTATTTACAATCTTATGCCATTGAAGTAATTAAAAAACTTACCTTTAATATTTTTTTCTGTGCATATTAATGCCTATCCTAAATTGATACTATTACCTAAAACATGGCAACAACAACAATTTAATAAAATCTAGGAAAATATAGAGTTTTTTGAAAGTTATATTTTTTTCTTGGGCAACTGATAACTTTCATTTAAAGGAAAATAGTTTAGGGAGTCCAATGGGCTGGGCCAGAATGTAAGGTAGCTTTTGCTTATAAGTCCGCAGTCCCATTGAAATCTCTTTTGATGAAAGTAAAGCAACAAGATGAAAAAGCAGAAGATGATATCGATCGGATGTCCGAAAGTACTCCGTAGAGCTCAGTCGGATGTCTTCCCGATAAAATAGCTCCAATGAGCACTTGAGAATCTGACCGTAGCCAGAGATGATTGATATTGAGATCGATCGCATGGAGAAGAGCACCTCTGATAGCTATTGCTTCCGCCATGCAAGCCGAGGAGACTCGATCCTGGCAGATTGAGCCTCGAGTCACTTCCACACCATCGCCGTATGTGCAGATCCAAGCCATCCCTGAGAAAGTTATATATTCTATGTGATAATGTCCTAACTTAATGCACCCTGGAACTGTTTATATGCTTTCTTCCTCACCAATAACAAGTTTAACCTCTATTAACATAAATATGTGGCTTGAAGATTATGCCCTTAAGGATCCGTTTATATGTTCTATTTGTACTTTTATAGAGGCGTAATTCAGTATAAAATCCATTTTTAGACTACATAAACTATACAAACATTTAGATTTACCAATGTAACATTTTGTTACTCCCTCCACACATTCATTCAAGGGATAAGTTAAGGAAAAATGTGAGTTAAATCAAATTTTAATATAACAATAAAATCATATTAGAACACAAAAATCATATAGAATGTGAGTAAAGAAAATCCTCATTATTTACTAAATATTTCAAGTATATAAAAAATATTGTACATAGTAATATATAGATTTATATATCATCAAGAATATGTAATAGAAATTCATAGTTATAATCATAAAATACTCAAATATTCTATACTTATAAGTTGATATTTTCAACGATTTTTTAATATCATGAATTTATAAAATCTATGCTTAAAAATGAAATAATTTATTTATCAAATACAATACATATTGTACAATTTTTTTTTAGATATGTTGAGTATTGAAAACCAAACTGAAACACAAACAAAAAAACGCAGAAATATTTACAAATATCTGAACGGTTTATGTATCTTTGGAACAATAAAACCAAAAACAAATCAGATCGAGAACCAAACTATCTAAAATACAGTGTATGTACCTATAAATTTTTAACTGTACAGTTTATCAAATATTTTTAAAATACTACTTATACTAGAGTCTTTCTCCGCGCTACGCGCGGATACGTGAATAAATAGTTTAGATTATAATCATAATTTTCAATATTATTTTTGGATTGAGAACATTGTATTTTAAAAAAAAAATATGAAAAACTTGGTAATTATTGAGTGTTTGTACTTTTCTATAAATAAAGAGAATAGTTTAAATGATCATAGATAATGTAAGAAAGAGATAATGTATTTTTTAAAAAAGAAGAGTATTAGCGCTAATGTGGACCATATGAGAGAAATAGCTTGAAAATAATAAAGATTATAATAGTTAACTCAAACTAAAAAAGATATCAAGACATCTTAATTTAAATAGAAAAGATACATACCTGGTCTAGCTAGGTAGAGACTATGTATAAGTCATTCTTTATGTGATCGTACTTTCCTTTGATTAATATGTTGCGCATTGTAAATCGGTTGAATGATGGAAGCTTAAAAAACCATACTTTTATCAATACTTAATTTTTAATATGAAATTCTAAAATTGAAACATAAATTTTTAACAAATTTTTTAAATATGTTTATTTAAGAATATTTTAGAAAAAGAATGTTTGGGAAAAATAATAGACTTATGTGATGTTATAAACCAGGTCGATTGGATTCCATTATTTTTTGTTTCTTTCATTATTTTTTTTGGTAGTAAGAAGTATTTGAGAAATAAAGGATCACCACTGAATTTTAACTTGACTTGGCACTGGCAGATTCTTATACCCAAATACACAACCTAGAGAAATCCATCTGTATATAACTCAATCGTTAAAAATGTAAATTTTAAAAAACCTAAGAGATAAATAAGGAAAACCTTATTTAAAATCTTGTGAGATATTCTTAAACGCTTATCATATATATCATATTCTTTTTTTTTAATATTTGAACAATGAGGATGATCTTACTCTAACATGCTTATATTAGAAATGATGAATGTCATTGGTTCAAAACATCCTTTCTACACAGTTTTTAGTGTTATTCGGATATTATAATTTTTTACCATAAATTATAATATTTTAATAGATTTTTTTTCTTTCAGAAATTCATGTTAAAAATTGATTTTAATTTTATTTTTTTGCAGAGATTCTCCTATTAAAGTAATATTATTATTATTATTTTGGATTTTTGATAATATGTTCTAGTTTTTTTACCGTGCTACGGGCAGTTTTTTTTGTTAATATATTTTATTTTAAGTTTTGTTAATACTTACTTGTTCTATTATCATTTATTTTATTTTAGTTTCTTATTTTTATTATTAAATAAAATATGTCGTTGCCAAAAAAATTTCAAAACATTAATTACAGTTTTTTATTTTACATCTAGATTTTGTTAGTTTTTCTATTATTTTTTTCTAGTAATTTAGGTTAGTATATAATTTAATTTGAATATGAGCATTATACTTTATATACTATCAAAACTAAGATGAATCATATATTTGTAGGTTAAAATCTATTTTCATAGGTATTGTAAAATATTGTGCCGATTTATGCCTTAACTAATGTAGATGAATCATAAAGAACTATATAAATAATACGTTTAATAGCTACATAAACAGTCCTAGCATGTTCATAACTTCATGAAAATATTATTCAGTGAATAAAAATATTTTAACTGGATAAAAGTTTAATGTTAAAATGAAAAGTTTTCATAAACTTTTTAAAGAATGTTTATTAATTATAATACATACTTAATTTTAATAATATTATTTTTAAAAAATCAGCTTTTCACATATTGGCCTACGTTGATTCACACTCTTCAATTAGATGAAGATATGAGAGTAATTTAAAAATTAATATTATTAATATTTCTTTTTTTTTATTTTTAATTAATAATCTTTTAGTATAAGCGTCTTTATTGGTCAACTCCAAGCTTCTTCTAAGACCAAGCAAATAGCTTCTTCTGCTGCTGCTGCAAAAAGGGAATTCGACATAGCTAGGGAGATGTTCTTACATGATCACCGCAAATGCATCAAAGAGCAGCAGAGTCTCTGGGATGATCACTTTTCTGCTGATATTCTACTCCATCATGGTAAAGCTCTGATGGTAACCATTAGTCTTTCCTTGTAAACTTGTGCTAAGCTTGTTGTTTTTGTATTTACAGATTCTTCCAGCATCAAGGAAAAGCATCTCAAGCATGACAAAGAAATGGTAACTTGACTCTTGCTTGAGTTATGAGAGGATGTTAATTTACATTTTTGTGGATCAGATTGGATCTTTGTTCTAGTTTTGTAACTTGGCATGGTACTTATATGTTTGTGGTTTCAGATGGAGGGTAAGAACAGCAAATTCAGCATTGCGCCTGTCATGTCTAGAGATGTCAAGATTGTGTTCATCCCCATTGCTACAGGGACTCTGCAAGAGCCAGAAATGTCAATGTCGATATAGCAAGTCCATAGAGTGTTGCTCTCAGGCGAGCTTTATCCATGTTTATACCCAAAATGGCAGATATTAATGGCGTTGCGGTGAAAAGACTTGAGTCGAATATGGTGAATTTTTTTAAAAAGAAATTAACCTACCCATCTCTTAAAAAATATTAGTGGCTAACTCAGAGGCTAAAAGTTATTAAATTTGCGCTCAATGTAAATTGTTGTAGAACCTGTACCAGCTCTAGCATGAAAAATGGTTGAAACGATAAGTACACCAACTTGATTCAATGCTGATAGCTATGAAAAAGCTCTGAGCTTAATCTGGAGAAGAAAAAAGGCAAAAGAAGCATTTGTATGCTGTGAAACTATTCGGTCATCAACAACTTCATCGTTTTCTGAAGACTGAACTTGTTGAACTGGCTTTTATATATTTGGAAGAATGATAAGCGTCTTTTATATAGATTCATGCAAATTCTTGAATGTTAAATAGGTTATGGAGATTTGTTTGGATAGTTTGTGGTTGTAAATAAACAAACATACTTACTGTATTTACACCTGAAATTATTAATTTGCTGTGAAACAGATAGTACTTGCTTCCACACCTGTAGCCACACTGCCTTATCTGTGGGTTTTGAGATTGTAAGGACAGAAACAGCTTTACAAAAACCATAGACGCTGAAGAAACATCAAACTTTCACTCTAGCTCACTTTTTATTCTCATCTTGCATAGATCTAAAGCTTGTTTGGCAGAGTTTGTAGACCAAAACATCCTTCTTTGGCAACTTTCTTCTTCCTCAGACGATCTTCCACATGGAGCTCGTTGATCTTAGCAGCACGAATGAAGTCGTTCTCTGTCACACCACGTATTGCAAGAGAATCAGATATAGCTTATTAGACACTTGCGACTAATAAAATCCACCAAAAATATGATTAGAAAGATGTTTCAGGCATTTGATAAGATTCATATCTTCACATCAACAACATGGACTATGATTCTCACCTATGGCATGTGTCCATATATCGATATTCATATTATTCCAGCCTACCAGATGCAAATCTGGGGTATGGCCTGCATCAAACCGATCCTTGCTTCAGAGACAATAATAGTAACACATCTCTCCCCACGCTATCTCCTGATATCAGCAACACGCTTTAAGAAGTCTAGTCCTTTTGGAAAACTTTTACTACCCATGACCGATGCTGCTTTAGTGTACCATTATCATTAGCCATATCCCATCCAGAAACCTTTGTTAAAAGGAATAATTCAGAAGGTAAGAAAACTTAAAAGTCTTCACCTGCCATTGATCCTTTGTAAAAGTATTGATGATCGATATATCTGAAAATGATATACAAAGCCACTAATAAGTCTAGAGTTTTTAGATCAGGCCAAATGAAGGCAACAAACATTACACAAACAGTGAGATGTAAATGAGGAAGAGATAAGAGAGAAATAATTACCTCTGTATTTTCTGAACTGTAGATCAACATAAGTGTCCATAAGCACAAAGAGAACACCAGGAACTCTTGAACACTTGCAAAAACTAAGAGACAACAATTACCCAATCATATACTCTATACCAAAACCTAATTAATCAACAACTAAACCTAAACATCAGGTGCGTCTTCTCCGCCTCTGTTCGCCGCCTCTGCTCGCGACCACTGCTGCCGCCTCTGCTCATAACCACTACCTTTGCTAACAAAGGCCTCCACTGCTCACGAACGCCTTTTATGGTCATGACCGCTGCGGTTTATGATAGAGAGGATGGTGGTGGGTGGGATAGATGACTATGGTCCACCATCATCAAATCTGACATCGCTGGGCGCCACTCCACCTCCACCATCTTAATCAATTTCAGGAACATCGTAATGTACAATCAAGAGGATAGAACAACTTTTGATGGAAATAAAACATGGAGTAAGAGATTTATATAGAAACTCAGAGAGAGAAAATGAAAAGAATCCATTAAAGAGATTCAAGAGTGTACAGAAGTGGGGAGTGAATTGATTAAAAGATTCGTGAAACGGAGGAAACGAAGAAGACGAAGAGAAATGATTTGTGAACCAATTTTGGTAAATTAGGGTTTTCACTTCACGAAAGGGGAGAAGGGGTCTTTGCCGTTTGATGGGTTTCACGGGTTACTCGAAATGGAAATTTACCGGGCCGGGGAGATTTCAAGCCCATACGATGAAGCAAGCTCGCTGACGTGGTGAAAAGTTGATTTTCTATTGGTTGAATATATTTGAGGACGTGGACACTCTAATCTGGCTAGAATTAACCCTTTTAATTATAGTAGATACCAAACTATCAAAAAATCAAATACCCTATTACTTTTTATCCAAAATATCCTAGTTCTCCGACACAATCAAATCACTATAATATTTTTATTTTCTAGATATTTAAATTTATCCGAGTGATCTGATATTTTATCCAAAATCTTAAGTATGTGATTTTTATCCAAATAATTCAAAATTATCCAAAATCGGGAACCGAACGAGAAACAAATTGAACTCAAAATTTTGTTGGGTTCCCTACATTGTTATCTAGATCAAACCAAACACTAAAATAACAAAACCAATACCAAATCCAAGTTCATATATAGTTAAACGGTTTTTATATCTCTTGAACCAAATAAACAAAAACCATAACCAAACCGAAAACCAAACGCACACACCTAAGCATATTAGTGAACAACGAGATAGGTTGATAAATTTGTCAACAAAAAATAGTTCCGCGCTTTGAAAATGGGGGTAAAAATCTAGTTCATATATTAATATTGCAAGACTGGTGTGTTCATTTATGAATGACTCAATAAGTTAATATATACTTTAATGCATGCAGTATAAGATATTTTGAAGCGCGAACTCGCCTTTGAGCGCCTATCCCTTTTTATAACCCAATATCATACCATATAAATATCTATTCTTAGTGCATTTTTTTTTTTGAAACTTATTCTTAGTGCATTTCCAAGTAGTATATCAGTTGATTCACTGCATGGAGTTTCAAATGTGTAACTATCATTAATCAACCAGTTTGTTAATTTTGTAAGGCCTCGGACAATGCACATGCCTCGGACAATGCGCAAGCCTCAGGTTGACACTTAAGAAATCTAACACATGAAGGGTCAGAAAAGAAATGATATCTAAGTTCTAACTAAAGAAGAAAATACAATTAAAAATAAAATATAATTAAAAAAGAAAGCTAAAGACGATAAATTTATCTTCTCGGAACTCACTCGAGCTTCTATGGTGGGATTTTGGTATGGGAAGTGAACTAAGGGGATGAGGACTATTTATAGGCTGTAGAATCTATTTATAGGCTTGAGAATGAGCTCAGGGGAGGGTACAAGTTGTGAATGGCAAGCATGAGGCTTAGCCACCAAAATAGTGAATAGGAGGAAGTTTGGTCTCCATCTACAAATTTGGCAAATGAAACAAATCTTTCTGGCCAGCTGCCAAGCTAACCAATAAGATTGAAACAAGAGCTAGGTCAGTCAAGAAGTGACACATGTCCAGCTGCTTGAGGAGGCAAACAAGCAGCTGCATTCTCCAAAAGTTTTCGGACACGCTTAATAGTCATAAATGGACTCGAATGGTGTGTTCAATCCTGAACGTGTTGTAAGCTGATCCGCGCTGTCAAAAATGTTTCTTCTTGATCAAAACCTTTAATCCTCATACCCGAAACATTTCTAAATTAAGTCTAGGTCATAAATTTTTGTTTATTTTCTCGTCCGACTAAGATATTCTATGCCGAACCTCATGCGTTTTCAATCCACTAAATTTCCTGAAGAATTTATTTTTCAGTTCTGATATTATCCTATGTATCTTGGGATCGAAAGCCATCCACCGAAACATATGAACCCGACTTCCGCTTACTAAAGTAATTTCTCGGCCGTTACATGATTGTTTTCCTTGTCTGTGTTTTACTCTTTAGCGAAGGTCATTACATTATTGTGATATAATACCAATACGAGCTGTGCAGTGTTGATCTTTTAAAAGACAACAGGCGCATCGGTGTAAGCATTATATATTGCTATATTTTTTTGCTATGAAAATTGTGTATTTGGTTGTAAATAGACAAAAATATTGTACAAAACATTTCACTATTACGATTGATGCTGTAAATGTAGCACCTTCAAATGTGATACAAAACTTAAAATGACTATTTACTATTTATGTGCACACCATGACAACATTTTCTCCAATGATTACTAATTATGATGACATCTTCATGACTATAAAATATACAACCCAATTAAACCAGTTCACCAAACACAACAGTATAATTCAAATTTAAAGTTAGAAATTTCCTTAACTTAAAGATATATGGTATAGAATATGCAATAAATCGTAGTTTGATTAATCTTATGAAAATGTTTTTTTTTGTCTGGTTAATTATCCTATTACAAATGAAAAGATTATAACTAACTGCTAGAGTTTGACCCGCCCTTTCTAAGGGCGGGAATAGTTTTCTTGAAAAATTAGGGTGGGTATATTTTTCTTGAAAAATTTATTAATTTTTGTGTTTGTTCACTAATATGTTGAACATGATAATCTAGTTTTCAGTTTGATTCCAATCTGGTTAATTTTATTTTCGGTTTTAGTTGAATTAAGATTTTGTTTTTTTAATTCAAGAGATATCAAAGTATTTTCATGGTCAAAAGAATATTCAAAGTCTAAATTTAAATATTTAGGGTAAAAATATTTAGTGTATTATGTTTTATTCAGAAACTATAATTTTTCTGACAGAGCTAAACTATAGTTTAGTCATATATTATTTTTTGTATATTTGTGTTTAGAAAGTTTAAAAAATATTAAAGTTTTAACAATACTATTAATATTGTAAAAAAGGTATTACGGTTGCGGCGTATGGTAAATGTTTTCAGAAGTATATATTACACTACATTTCAAAGCACATATATAAAAAAAGGTATTACGGTTGCATAGTTAAAGTCATTGTTAGTCAAAGTGGTTAATTACTATTCTATCATTAACGAGGACAAATAATTTGTTTGAAAGGACGATGGCATTTTTACAGGTGCACAAATCGGCAACTCCAAACGTCACAGTAATATTCCATGGTGTTAAAAGGGCAAATATTAACAATGATTGTGTTTTAATAAATTAGATATTTAATAGGTTTATTTAATTTTTAATTGTATATAGTAAATTTTGTTAGACAAATATATTATAGTTTTCATATTTTTGTAGTTTGTGGTTAGACTAAATTTGATAGTTGTCAATATAACAACAAAAAACCTCAAAAATTTAGTGACTTTTCATGAAGAAAGGTAGGAGATAGTAGTTGAAGAAGGGCCCCAAGGAAGAACTTTTAAAGACTTGAAAACAACACATTAACTAATCTCTCACAATAAATCATATATTCGCATATATAACATGCAAATCTCGTTAACATTGTGAAATTTTTTTTACTGAAAATTTTGCAATCTTTTTACCATCCGATAAAATGATGCATGGTTTTCCAAATAATGAAGATAGGATAAAAAGACCGTTAACATTAATAAAAAGTGGTATAGTAGGAAATTAAAGAATACTTTTGAGAATTGTCTCGAGCAAGGTCATAACATCATAAAATGTACTCAAACGGTTGTGCTGGATAATACATCTGAAAGCCAAAAGGAATTAAGAAGAAAACTATAAATATTTTCTATTATGATCTCTAACTCTTTTGGTGATGCCAATGCTCTAGGGTTCAAGCTCAGATGTTATTGATTTGCCTAAAATTTCTAACACGTATTGAAACTTCGGCTAAACTTGTCATTACCGTCTCAAGACAAGCTCTAAAAGGCACATACTTCAGGTGAGAAGAGCTTATAGGTAGTTCCAAGTGGGTCTGGATTTTATAGATCCGTTTTAAAAAAAAACATTGGCACACAACTGGAAAGATCATGGACATTACTCCGTATGCACATGACAAGAGCAGCAAGTACGAGGTTTTATCTTGCCTATAATTAGTTTAATCGTATATGTTTTCGGGTTAGATGACTATTTGTGAAAAAAAAAAAAAAAAAAAAGATGACTATTTGTGCTGTCACAAACTTACCTTCTTGTATATAAATTCTGCCTCAAAAAGTGCGGGGCGGTAATTATTCATACACATACCTTCTTTTGAAAGCATGCAATCCCCAAATTTATAAACCATATTACGTTAAGCTATTTCCGGATGTGCTCATTTGATCTACACGTATGCAATAGGCTATGTGTATATATAAGACTGTTAATAAGTCAATTCAAAAATTTTGTGATCAATAATTTAACTTTTTGTTAAAACAATATAATAATGATCACAAAATTATATAAATATGAAATCTCATTTAATATTTATTCAGAGTAAAATAAATAAATAAATATCATATATAAAACACACAAACATGTTAATTTCAAAATTTGCATTGAGTATGAAACGTCAATTAATAAAAATTAATATTAATAAAAGTAATATTTTTGTTGAAGTAAATATAAAATTTTTAATAAAATCATATGAGTACGAAACTCTAATTAATAAATATTCATAATAAAATATACTATATATGTATTTCAATATCATTTAATTTTAATTATATGCCATATAAAATAAATAAATGATTTTTTTTTTTACCATAAAATAATTTTAAATGCAAAATGTTATTCTTTTTATTTATGTACTCCAATTTAGTTGTATACGTAATAGTTACTCGTTTCTCAATTATTCAATATATTTATTATTGTATAATACGTAAATGAACATAAAATAAATAATAATATGTATAATAATTTGTATACATAATTAATGTTCATTTTGCGTAAAAGCATATATTAAATGTTATTTAATCATATCATTTCAAAACAAAATTTATATCAAATTTGGGATGGTAAATTATAACATTTGGATGAGATCATTGAATTCCAATGTAAATTATATAGGTTTTTAAAAAACAAAATCAACAAACATGATACTTCTCATCAATCTTATATTAACAGTATATGAATGTATGTTTGGAAACTTATGAAATGATGGTTGAATGATTAAAATTAATATTTAAAAATTATTAATATATATTTTATTCCATTCATCCATGTGGATAACCACCTAGTTATCTTTATATCTACTTTATTATTATATTAATAAATTTAAGTTGTTAGAAAAAAGAATTATTTTTAGGTTCATCCTTTAGGATGGTAAACCACCAATAATATTGTGTTATTTCACATTCAATATCTTTTAAAAAAGGAAACAAAATATTCTCAACTTATATTATTTTTACAATGAAAAAAAAAATACTAGTAGTTGCCAAAAAATGGTTTAATATGTTTAATACTATGAAAAAAACACTATACCCTAAACCCTAAATCCTAACCCCTACACCCTTGGGTAAATTCTAAACCTTTGGATAAATCCTAAACAGTAAATAAAAAAAAATTAAATCTTAAAAACACTAAATCTTTAATCCTAACCCTTAAACCCTTGGATAAATTCTGATTTATCCTATAGGTTTAGTGTTTTAGATTTAGTGTTTAATATTTAAGGTTTAGTGTTTTATTGACGGTGTTAAAAATATTCTTAAAATTTCTTTTTTTAGCAACTATTGATATTTTTATTTAGTTTTTCTACGTTTAGAGGTTAGGATTAAATGTTTAGTGTTTTTAATATTTAGTATTTTTATTTAGGGTTTAGGGTTTAAAAGTTTAAGGTTTACTCAAAGGTTTAGGATTTAGGGTTTAGGGTTTAGGATAAGGTTTAAGTTTAGTCTTTTGATGATGGTATTAAAAATAGTTAATACTTTTTTGCAACTGCTTCAACTTTTTTGTTTGAAGTTAATAGTTAATATTTTTACCTTTTTATTTCAAAAACATAATATAAATTTGATAATATTTTGTATCATTTTTAAAAGATATCAAATATGAAATAATCCAATACTATTTGTATATGTTCACTTTAGGGAGTGAACACAAAAATAAGTTGAAAAAAACTTTTAAAGAAAGAGAGGTCAGAAAGAGAAAGAAATTAAGGTACATTGTAAAATAAGAGCATCATTATTGTATGTTTCTTAAGGCAAAATTTTTAAGAAGATATAAAAAACTATTTCTTAAATTTTAAATAGAAAGTTAGGAAACTTTTTATTAAAGTAGTACAAAGAAATTCGCCATAAAAACCTGCAAAAATTATCTTAACTTGATTCTCACTGTCTTGACTAGTCAACAATTTAACGCCTAGTGTGAATTGTGTGGCAAATAAATCTTCCGTGTAATGGATATTCAACACAGATCACATATCCATTCTCAACCAAACGAAGCTCCAATAGTATTACAGACACACACACCATTTCTCAATTTAAACACACACAAACCAAAACACTATCAAAATCTTATCAAACCAACCATGGATTCCGAGATCGCCTTCGACTACTCTCCGTTCCTCAAAATCTACAAGAGTGGCCGCATCGAGCGCCTCATTGGAGAGACCCCCGTCCCACCCTCTTCAACCCCACAAAACGGCGTCATTTCAAAAGACGTCGTTTATTCACCCGACCACAACCTCTCCGTCCGCGTTTACCTCCCGGAGAAAGCCGGTGAGAAACTCCCTCTCCTCGTCTACTTCCACGGAGGAGGATTCATCATCGAAACAGCTTTCTCCCCCTCTTACCACACTTTCCTCACGGCGGCTGTCTCTGCTTCCGACTGCGTAGCCGTGTCGGTGGATTACCGGCGTGCACCGGAGCATCCGATTCCGATCTCTTACGATGACTCGTGGACGTCTCTCAAATGGGTATTCACCCATATCGCCGGAACCGGACCCGAAAGCTGGTTGAACAAACACGCCGACTTCAGCAAAGTGTTCCTCGCCGGAGACAGCGCCGGCGCCAACATCGTTCATCACATGACGATGAGAGCTGCCAAAGAGAAGCTAAGTCCCGAGTTAAGCGACTCAGGAATCTCCGGGATCATCTTGGTTCATCCTTACTTCTGGTCGAAAACACCAGTCGACGACATGGAGACAAAGGATGCAACGGTCCGGTCCAAGATCGATTCGATATGGATGATCGCTAGTCCCAACAACAAAGACGGAGTGGATGATCCGTGGCTCAACGTGGTTCAGTCAGAGTCGGTGGATATCTCCGGGTTGGGTTGCGGGAAGGTTTTGGTGTTGGTGGCTGAGAAAGATATTCTTGCGAGGCAAGGCTGGGGTTACAAGGTGAAGCTTGAGAAGAGTGGGTGGAAAGGAGAAGTGAAGTTGGTGGAGAGTGAAGGAGAAGACCATGTGTTTCATTTGATGAGACCTGATTGTGAGAAAGCTCTTGAAGCCATGAACATATTCGCAGGTTTTCTTAAGGGAGAGATGTAGGAGATGACAGATTACGATATGTTATGGAATAATTACATCTGTCTGTACTCTGTATGTCTCTGTAATGTTTTTTCTAAGGTGATTTATTATATTAGGGCGAACAACACAAAACACGTTAATAATAATATAAATTTAACAAAACAAACTGGGAAGACCATTCGTTGGGTTATAACTTATAAGGGTCGCAGTGGTTCAATCTTTCACGTCTTCTCTTGCTAAAAGGTGACCATTATTTAGTATGATAGAGTCTGAGACTGGTGTGCATGTGTCAGCGTGTAAGAATCGTACACGTTTTGGTTGACATTTTCTCCTTCCGAGTTCAAATTTCTTCAACTTGTGCCTGGGCTTCTTCTCAGTTTTGGATCTGTAGTTTCATGGTAGTGGTAGAAGTTTATGTCTCTGTTCCTGTTTCAGTTAGAGTTGTAGATGATGAGTTTCTTTCTTGATCATTCTCGGTTTTGTAGTAGTGAACGTCTTCACGAGCTTCTTGTTTCTCAGCCTTGTTCCGGCCTTTTCCTGTTCTTTTTCGCCATTGTTAGTTGGTGTTATGCAGTTCAGTTTTGGGACCCAAGGTTTTGTATTCTCCACTGATTAGCATTTAATATGTTGATTTAGGGTCTAAAGCATGGTAATTAGACCTAGAAGCTAAGAACTAGCAACATTCTCAGTGTGTTGTATAGCCTTTAGTTGTGTGCTGCTTATGATGTAAGGAAGCCAACACAATTTTTCTTTTGAGAAGGAGTAGGAAGCCAACAATTAGACCATTTGTGCCTCTTCCCACTTCATCAGCAACGCACAATTAAGACAGTTTGTATGGAGAGACAGAGTCGAATCGTAACGGCGGGAAAATTTTAATTTTTCCTCAAAAACAATTGGGACAAAAGTTTTCGTGCAAGAAGTTATACAAAGTTTGAAGTTATACAAATAAATATCTTCAAAGTTTCACTTTGCATTTTTTTCAAGCTTTTCTTAGTTTTATTGGAATAAATATATTTATGTTATGGTTATACCACTTACATTCAGTTTTATATGATCATTTCTCGTCTAACCATATAATAGTATAAAACATTCCCTGAAAAATATAAGTTCTTCAGAACCGCTACTTTGATAAAAGAACTAAAAGATGTTACTTTGATAAAAGAATTAAAAGATAAGATAAACTTGGCTCAAGATGATGATAGTTCTACGACAGAAGAGCTAGAGGAGTTACGAAGACAATTGATATCAGCATTTAGAGAATAAAATACTTTTGGGAATAAAAAAATAGGGATCAATGGCATAAATATGATAATAAAAATACAAAATTTCATCATGCAATTACAAAACAACGGAGGGCCCAAAATAGAATCATCAGTATTAAAGACAAACATGGGAAGTTGGTAGAGAGTGAAATCGAGGTAGAGAACGTGGCAGTTCAATACTTTCGTGATCTCTTCTGTACCTCTATGCCGACCAATATAGACGATTCCCTCCTATTTATATCAGAGAAGGTGTCGAGTGTCGACAATAGGTTACTTTTAGAAAAACCGTCGGAACAAGAAATTAAAAGAGCCTTATTTGAAATTAATCCAGACAAAGCACCCGGACCGGATGGCATAACTAGTAAATTATTTCAAAAATTCTGGCATGAGATGCGTCAAGACATTATTAGACTCGTACAAGATTTCTTTGCGTCATGAAGTTTTGACCCACTTCTGAACCAAACGAATATTTGTCTCATACCTAAAAAGAAGAAACCCCGAGACATGACTGAGTTTAGACCTATTAGTCTCTGCAATGTTAGCTACAAGATTATATTCTAAGCTCTTATGCAAGAGACTTAAGAGGGTTATTCCACGTTTGATCTCAGAGACAATCCGCCTTCGTGGCAAAACGCTTGATTACTGGTAACATTCCGATAGCTGATATCACTCAAATGTTTAACCCTAAAAAGTGAATTATTCTCTCAAATAAGAGGTTCAGTTGTAGTACTTAGGAATCAAATCCACAGGGAACTGAGGAACAAAAAAGATATGATCCTAAGTGATTATGCTAGGTTGATCAGGTTTAAAATAGTAAATTGCGGTTGTGAGCAATGGTAAGTTGCTCAAGAGAATATGTTTTGGTTTTGAAACAATAAAAGAAAGTAGTTAGATTTAAGGTTGCTATTCAGATAATCAGGATTATAATGCTACATATGTTTTAGTAAGTTGCTTGCAAGATATATAAGAACTTCGATTCTTAGACAGATCTAATAGCAGTTGCTAAATAGACTCATCCATTGATCATATTACCGGCAATATCGACCGATGTTTTGACAGCGATATCGGACGATATGGGTTGCCGTTGATCGATAACTCTATAAGAGTATCGATCGATATAACATAAGATCGAATCGAAATCATGTTCACCAAGATCATAGACCGGCTCTCGCACATCCCTAGAGGATCTAAGCTTATGCCAAATGATTTCAGGATAATGATTAACAATTTAAATCACATCCATGATCATACTCTAGTTAGCTACTCTAGAGTAAGCATTAGGGTTCATCTGGATAATGAATATCACAACTCAACATTCCATAGTTGGGGATAATCCCTCATAACTAGTTGAACCCTAAATCTAACAAAGGAATCTATTCAGACATAGCTATGAGATTCATAACAGCAAGGTAATAATAGAAATTCATAAGATTAGAAGATTGAACTCTTGGTTCTTTGGAACAACAAATCTCTTTGTGTGTTTCTTCTAAATTTAGAATTCTATAACCTTTGAGAATTAAGATGAAAAGAATACTTTATTGCTGAGTATAAAATAGTATCAAAAACACAAAAGCATAAAAACACTCAAAAACATCTTTTGCCAAAAACATAGGCATAACTATAAATATGAGTTCCATTAGGTTAAAAACTCGTCAGGGGCATTCTTGTAATATTGGGGAAACTTGGGCTTCAAGTCGGCCAAGTTAGACTTGTTCCCCATGCTTCATATCGATCGATGGTATATGGTGTACATCGATCGATGGAGTATCTCGACTTCAACTTCAATAGAAGCGTCATCGATCGATTATACAGGGTGTGTATCAATCGATATGTATCCTTGTTGTCTGATTTTCATAGTCATCTCGGAAAAATCTCCTTTAAGCTCCATAAGGGCACCTAAATCATCACTTTACTCCAAAATGCTCCTGAACCTGAAAACATACCTAATAGAGTCCAAAACATATATAAAACTTATAAAAACATATCAATACCATGGCTAAAAGCGGATCAAAATCATGGTATATCAACTCCCCCAGACTTAACCTTTTGCTTGTCCTCAAGCAAACCATTAGTAGTGTTTTGGAAGAAGTTTAAAAACAGTAGGGACTCAATAAAATCTTAACTTTAAAATCATCACTTCTACTTTGTTGCAAGTCACATCTCATGTTACTAACCACATAAGTACATTATACCATATCCTAGCTTAGCAACCAAATCATCTAGCCAATCAATTTAAACAATTTTGTCTGTTATCCCCTCTACAGATTTCATTTATGCATAAAATAAAGGTGTAGGCTTTACCTTGGGAGTATCGATCAAAGAACACTTGGATTCAAGTCAAGCAAGTTTCAGGCATTCTCATTCTGGTTCCTTTTCTCTCTTTTTATCCCTTCTCTAAATCCCAAATTTTCTTTTCTTTTATATCAATCCCAATGAACATCATATATTCATCTTATTGATTTTCTCTACTACTTTTTTGTAGTGTTTTCTTGACAAAGTGTAGGCAAATAGTGGGGTCATAGGTAATTTACCTCTCCCTCGCTTCCACAATGTGTGATCATTCCTTTGATTTAGAATAGTGGGGTCATGGGTAATGTACCTCTCCCTCTGCCTCTCAGGAAATCATCTCAATCTTTTATTTTCTCTTTATGGGATGCCAAAGGAAAGAGAGAAAGAAACCAAAATTTTTGAGACTTTTACCTTCCAGACTTGCAGAAGGATTCCGATCCCTTGTATACCAAGCCCCAAGACAAGCAATAGATGTCAGGTTAGGTTGGAAATCAGCTTTGGTTCTTCCAAACAATCATGAAAAGTGTTGTCATAGGTGACTGGTGATCCATTTTAGCATCAATAGTACTTTCTGCAATCAACAATTCTAAGAATGGTGCTAAAGAGTGGTACCATAAAGAGAAAAATTTTTGAAATCTTTTTATCTCTTTCTTAACTCAATAAAACCAATTTTTGAAAACTTTTTAAAGAGATCAAAAAGGTAAAGTAGCATCAGTAATTCCACTCCCCCCAGACTTAAATCATACACTATCCTCAGTGTATAACTAGTCGGAGTTAGAGCATAATAAATAATAAATGTGTAACTGATATCGAAATTGAGAACGATATACCTGACCAATGTTCGTATCGATCGATGGTGAGTCACTTCCATCGATCGTCATGGATAGGATTATGTCGAGCGATGTAGACATGGTCTCATCGGTCGATAGAGGTAGTGATCGTGTAGCTATGTTCCTAACAACAAATAAAAACGAAAGTAATAAGTAAAAATAAAATAAAACTAAGTAAGAAAATACCTAACAGTGGGTTGCCTCCCACTCAGCGCTTAGTAAAGTCATTTAGCTTGACTATGGAGGTATTGTGGCTAGTGAGGTAGGTTGCAGGTACTTGTTGGGAAACTAGTATCCTCCTTGTCTTGTGATTCTTCAAACCATGAAGTTAAAAATCTTCTTGTGGCTTTCTCGCTTCGGGTCATACTAGCTTGCAAACCATGGACCTCATAGTGGATTCTCTGTAGCCACTCCTCAATGCTGGATAAACTGCACTCATGTCGTCCAATGTTGTTGTAAGTGTGCTCTCGATTAGTACTCATCTGCAATGGATCGAGGTTATGGGTGTGGTGCACAAGGGAAGGGTTAGTATCGATCGATCTTGGTATAGTCTTGTCGATCGATGTGGATGGATGTCCATCGGTCGATTGGTGCAATGGCTCGTCGATCAATGCGGATTGTGCAGGTCGGTTGGCGAGCTGTCTCTTGATGCTCTCGATCTTCTTCTGAATGTCTTCTGTTGTGCATTTCAATCCTTGAACGTCACCCTGTACCGGGAACCAAAATTTGTCGAGTGATCTATGCACTTCGCCTTCACAGAATTCAATATATTTGTAGATCTCTCTTGGGATTTCTTCAATTTCTTCTCTGATACAATAGTCTGGTGCGCGAGTATCGATCAATGTGCTGGGTATATCATCGATCGATAGCTTCTGTAAGTGACTCTCGATAGGTTTGTCGAAGGTCGTGTCGATCGATGCTGAAGGTGTTGTATCGGTCGATGGCCGTCTCTGAGACTCGAGTTCTGGTAGATGGGTGGTTGTGTGTAGGGACTGACTGGTCCATTGGCCATCTGAAGGATGTCTACAACGTCTTCTTTGGAGATTGGAAGGATTCTTCCATCTAGTGCTCGTGCATGGCCTTCTGGATCTCTGAAAATACCAAATTCATCCGGAGTTAGTAATGTAAAATCGATTTTATGTGTTTTTACCTCGGATGATGTATTGTTGTTATCGATCGATGGTAGAGCAGGTGCGTCGGTCGATCTGTTGAGGAACATGTCGGTCGATGGTAGGTGCTCCGTGTCGGTCGATACGCGTTCTTATGGCTGGATCACAGATAGTGGTGATGTATCTACTGCAAAACTCTCATGGTAACTGCTTGCCCAACTTCCAATTAAATAATCTCCGTCGTGTGGCTCATGTGGGACATAGACTTGTGCACAGTAGGGGTGGTCGCTCGTTGATTCGAAACGTCGTTTGAGCGATCTGGGTATGGACATATCGGTCGATGGAGAAGGGTCTCTATCGGTCGATGCTCTGTGGATGAAGGTCGGCAGAGGAGGTTGTTCTTCATCTTCCCGAAGAAATCTATACTCTGTGGCTCGTTCCTCTTCATAATCTTCATCATACTCCTCCTGAGTGGTGATGCTAGCTAGCTCGAGCATGTAATGATCGTTTTCCCAATCATCTGTGCTAAAATCGCCGCATGGAAACTCTTCCTCGATCTTCTGGAATACCTTATCGATCGATGACCATGTGTATTTATCGGTCGACTCGGGTTGACTGGCATCGGTCGATGGTAGAAGACTGCCATCGGTCGATACTGATGAATCGGTTTCGTACTCGGCCATGGAATCATACTCGTGGGCACAGAAACAGGTTGCTACGAGTGTTGGGCTCTTCATCCTTGGAAACTTGATTACTGGAACATGATTGTAGTGGATGGTAGGGTTGATGAGGGTTAGGCATAGCTTGTTGGATTTCAGGTCACAAACAGCTCCAACTGTGGCTAAGAAGGCTCTTCCAAGTAATAGAGAAGTCTTGAAGTTGAGTTTGTTGACTAGGACATGGAAGTCTGTAGGAATTAGGGCATCTCCAATATGTACCTCAAGGTTTCTAACTATTCCTCCAGAGTTCTGCTGAGAGCAATCCACAAAGAAGAAGGATTCTTCAGTAGGCTCTATCTTCAGACCTAGCTGGTCTGCCATAAGCTTGGGTAGGATGCTAACTCCAGATCCTGTGTCACATAGAGCACGAGGGAACTCAACACCTCAGATGGAACATGGTATTGTGAACTTCCCTGGATCGCTCTTCTTCTCCACTGTGATCTTCTTCTTTAGATTGTCTCTGACTTGGTGAAACATTCTCTTGATGTCTTCTTCTGTCTCCTTGGTCTCTCTTAAAAACATCCACAATCTGTGTAAAAAAGTAGGCTTCTTCAAAGGGTTTCTCTCTAGGTATTCTTAGAACTCTCTTTCTGAAGATTGACAATTCTTTCTCATTAGCTTCCCTTTTATAAGGCTTGGGTATCTTCTCTTTCCTTTTTCTGAGAACTCTTCCCTGATTTTCCTTTTCTATCTCCATAGACTCAAAGATATCCGTGGGTCTCTCCATGATAGCTTTTTGAGGGCTTCTGGTAGTGTAATATTGCTCCCGGAATGCGTCAATACATGCACTATCTATTGTGGGGAGTTGCACTCGGCGTTGGGGTACCGTGTATCGGGCGACACTGACTGGAGGGCGTCGGTCGATATCATGGTCTTCCTGTCGATCGATGGGAGGGTCATCATGTCAGTCGATGTCATGCGGATCGATCTTGAGCGGGACGGGCGGATGTGGGTGTCGTGCTGCGAAAGCTTCGTGAGGTATAATCTTGATGGCACTGCACTCGTTAGGGTACTCATCTAAGTCCATCGATCGAAACTCATCGAAATCTATCGATCGATGTACTCTAGAACGTATCGGTCGATGATCACGGGGTGAAATCGATCGATAATAGTCGCGAACGAAGTCTCTCTCATCATCAGATCTCTGAATTTCTTCTACTAAATCTTGCCAAAAATCATCATCCAGGATGGCATTGATGTTATGGTTGCTGGAAAACTCCTGCTTCTTTAGGGCTTCTCTTGTCAGAAACACCTGAGTCTCTAGCTTCTTCACATGGGTGTTTAAAGCATCTAACTTTTTGGTGAGGGTGTTGTAGACGGAGTCAATCTTTCCATTGAAGTCTGTCTGGAGTTTCTGCTGACTCTCAAGAACCTTGTCAAGCATCTCCTACAGTTTACTATCTTGGGTGGGTGGGTGGGTGTGGGTTTGAGTAGAATGAGTTCCCATAACTTCTGAACGGTATCCAGCTGTGCTTGCACTTCATTGATGTCTTTCTTCCCAAGGAATGATGTAGCTTTTGTCTTCATAAAGTTCTTTGTGCTGTTGCTGGAAGCTAAGTTATCAATTAACTTCACAGCCTCTTGTGGGTTCCTGGTGTTGAAGTTGCCATCACTAGCTGTATCAAGAGCTCTTTGATAATCCAATGTGATGCCTCTGTAGAAAGTGCAGAGCAGTTGCACTTTGTTGAAACCGTGGTGTGGGAAATCTCGTTGGTAAGACTTGAATCTGTTCCATGCATCTTTGAATGACTCTTCAGGATTCTGAGTGAATGTAGCAATCTTTCTTCTCCATTCTTCAGCGCGTGACTCATCAAATAAGTTACGCATGAATGCGTTTTTGATGTCGCTCCAGGTTGTGACAGAACCTGGTGGTAGTTGTCTCAGCCATTGCAAAGCTTCTCCAGATAGAGAGTATTTGAAAAGCTTGCAAAGAAGATAGTCTAGAGGGACTCCATTGGCTTTGATGATGGTTATGAGATCCTCGAACCTCTCCAGATGGTCCATAGGATGCTCATGGGACAACCCACAGAAGGGTATTTGTCCTACAAGTGTGTAGTACTGCGGCTTAAGCTTAAAATCTCCTCTCTGAATAGCAGGAGGGCGGATGGCTGATCGGTTGGAATAGAACTGATCTGGACGGTTGTAGTCAGCCAAAGTTCTAGCTTGGTTAGCCTCTTCTACAGGTTGAATGATGTTTGTAGGTGCAGTTTCTTGCTCGGGAATGATCTCCTTCTGAGCATTCATCTTATGACCTGCTGCATTACGCAGGTGACCATCTTCATCACGCAGGTCTCCATTCTCATCGGTTGTTAGAATAATAGGCGCTACCATGTCTCGCCGGATAGTATCGTCGATGTAAGGTAAGGTGTATCGATCGATGTCGGATGAAGGGTATCGGTCGACGAACAGTTGTTGATGTCGATCGATGTGGTGGTGAGAGTATCGGTCGACGAAGAAGGTGTCTCGGTCGAATGTGGTAGGCGAGTATTGGTCGACAAAGAAGTGTTGATGTTGATCGATGCAGAGCATAGGTCTTTGCGGATGCTACGTTCCAAGCAGTGAGGGTCTTCTGAGTACACAAGTTGGTTGTTTTTGTTGCTTCTAGTACTGCTAGGCATGTACCTGAAAAAGACAAGAAAAAAATTTTGCTGCAGAAGATGATTAAGCAAATAAAAGAAAAATAACCTAGACCTAATCAGATTAAATCTAATGGCTATCAAAGTTCCCCGGTAATGGCGGCTAATTTGATATCACTCAAATGTTTAACCCTAAGGAGTGAATTACTCTCTCAAATAAGAGGTTCAGTTGTAGTACTTAGGGATCGAATCCACATGGAACTAAGGAACACAAAAGATATAATCCTAAGTGATTATGCTATGTTAATTAGGTTTAAAATAGTAAATTGCGGTTGTGAGAAATGGTAAGTTTCTCAAGAGAATAGGTTTTAGTTTTGAAACAATAAAAGAAAGTAGTTAGATTCAAGGTTGCTATTCAGATAATCAGGATTATAAGGCTACATATGTTTTAGTAAGTTGCTTGCAAGATATATAAAAACTTCGATTCTTAGACATATCTAATAGCAGTCACTAAATAGACTCATCCATTGATCTTATTGCCGGCAATATCGACCGATGTTTTGACAGCGATATCGGACGATATGGGTTGCCGTTGATCGATAACTCTATAGGAGTATCGATCGATATAGCATAAGATCGAATCGAAACTGTGTTCACCAAGATCATAGACTGGCTCTCGCACATCCCTAGAGGATCTAAGCTTATGCCAAATGATTTCAGGATAATGATTAACAATTTAAATCACATCCATGATCATACTCTAGTTAGCTACTCTAGAGTAAGCATTAGGGTTCATCTGGATAATGAATATCACAACTCAACATTCCATAGTTGGGGCTAAATCTACTCAGACATAGCTAAGAGATTCATAACAACAAGGTAATAATAGAAATTCATAAGATTAGAAGATTGAACTCTTGGTTCTTTGGAACAACAAATCTCTTTGTGTGTTTCTTCTAAATCTAGAATTCTGTAACCTTTGAGAATTAAGATGAAAATAATACTTTATTGCTAAGTATAAAATAGTATCAAAAACACAAAAGCATAAAAACACTCAAAAACATCTTTTGCCAAAACACATAGGCATAACTATAAATATGAGTTCCATTAGGTTAAAAACTCGTCAGGGGCAATCTTGTAATATTGGGGAAACTTGGGCTTCAAGTCGGCAAATTTAGACTTGTTCTCTACGCTTCATATCGATCGATGGTACATGGTGTACATTGATCGATGGAGTATCTCGACTTCATCTTCAATAGAAGCGTCATCGATCGATTACACAGGGTGTGTATCGATCAATATGTATCCTTGTTGTCTGATTTTCATAGTCATCTCAGAAAACTCTCCTTTAAGCTCCATAAGGGCACCTAAATCATCACTTTACTCCAAATTGCTCATGAACCTGAAAACTTACCTAATAGACTCCAAAACATATATAAAACTTATAAAAACATATCAATACCATGGCTAAAAGCGGGTCAAAATCATGGTATATCAATAGCACAAGAGAATTTTCATGCACTATGGACAAATCAGAGATGTAGGAAAGAATTTATGGCTATTAAAACAGATATGAGCAAAGCTTACGATGGAGTGAAATGGAGTTTCCTAGCAGCTTTGATGGTAAAGATGGGCTTTGATGAAAGACTGGTTGACCTCATTATGTGTTTGTGTCACGTTGGTCTCATATCAAATTTTAGTCAATGGGCAACCAAGAGGGCGGATCTTCTCAAGTAGGGGTTTGCGACAAGGAGACCCTCTCTTCCCCTTTTTGTTTATCTTGTGTACGGAGGCTTTGACCCCGCTTTTAAATGGAGCATAAGCGGAAAAGAAAATTGTCGGTCTCCATGTCGCGCAAGCAAGCCCAAGGATTTCTCATCTCCTCTTCCCGGATGACAGTCTTTTCTTCTGTAAGGCAGATTTAAACCAATGCAAGGAGATCATAGATATTCTCGACACATATGGAAAGGCGTCAAGACAAAGATTATATGCGTCAAAATCTTCTATGTTTTTTGGTAATCTTGTGGAGTATTCATTGAAAAAGGATATAAAAGAGGTTATGGGCTTTTCTTCTGAAGGAGGCATGGGGAAGTACCTTTGATTACGAGAACAAATTGGTTGTTCAAAGATGAAAGTGTTCTCATATATTCAAGATCGGCTAAATGGGTGAGCAAACACTTGGTCATCGAGACTCCTCTCCAAAGGAGGAAAAGAAGTTCAAGCAGTCCCGACCGTTCCAATGTCGTGTTACTTGATTCCACAAGGCATTACCCATAAACTAAAGAGCACAACTTCTAATTTTTGGTGGAGTTCAAACAGAATAGCAGAGGTTTACATTGGATAGCGTGGGACGAGATCTGTACCCCTAAAAATTCGGGGGGACTAGGTTTTCGAGATCTCCATGACTTCAATATAGCATTTCTTGGAAAACAGTTGTGGAGATTAATCCATTACCCGAACTCCCTACTAGCACGTGTCTTAAAAGGAAGATACTATAGACACACGACTCCTTTGGAGGATCGACGAACATACTCACCATCATATGGATGGGAGTAGTATCATGGCAGCAAAACCCCTTCTCATATCGGGCCTACAGAAAACAATTGGTACGGGTCAAGATACGAGGATATTGAGTGAGTCTTGGGTCCCAGATTCAGTAGCGCGGCCACCTAGACCTGCAGACCACATTGTTTACAGATTACCCCAACTTCTTGTTCAGTTCTTTATTAGGAATGATACCAAGGAGTGGGATATACATCTTTTATGAGATTTTTTTCACCCATAAGATATCCCTTTGATACTTGGGATAAAACCTTCTCGATCTCATGCTCCAGATGGATATGTTTGGAACCACACAAAATCAGGAGTGTATTCAGTTAAAACCGGTTATGACTTACTCCAATCGACCAAGCGGATTTTTTCACAGAAAGAAGTTTTAGAACCAAGTATTACGAGCCTTCAGAGCCATGTTTGGAAGATAAAGACTCCAAGTAAGATGAATAAGTTTTTGTGGCAGGTTATCTCGGGCTCCGTGGCGCCGGCAGAGAGGCTCACGTATAGACACCTTGGCACCGATAGGAGTTGTCCTAGATGTGCTGGCCCAGTGGAGTCGATTAATAATCTTCTTTTTGAATGCCCCACAGCCCTGTAAGTTTGGGCTTTATCGGAAGGCCATGTGTCTTCCATTGAAAAAACACGCGCCACCGCCGGGAATCGCCGTCCGCCGCCGGGTCACCGCCAGACCGCCACCGGACCACCGTCGGACCGCCATAGGACCGCCGCCGAACCGCCGTCGCCTCCGGTAAGTCGCCACCGCCCTCTGTCGTCGCCGCCGGTGACCGGCACCGGTGATTCGCCGGCGACTCGGTTAACTCGGCTGAGTCGACTTAGTGAGTCAACTCGGTTGACTCGGTCAACGGTTGGTTTGACCGGTTTAAATTGATTTCGGTTTGGTTAGGATAAATCAGCGGTTAAAATCAATTAGATTTCGGTTAGGATAAACCAATTAATTAAATTGATTTAGTTTCGGTTAGCGTGAACCGACTGGTCCAATTGAATTCGATTTCGGTTAAGGAAAACCGGATGGTTTAATTCAGTTTCAATTTGGATAAGGTTTGACCAGGGTTGACTTTGACCTGCGAGTTGACTTTTTGACTAATCCGCCCAAAACCCGTTTTAAGCCATTCGAAAGCCGTTCTGACACGATTTTTCGCGCTGGTTTTAGATTTGGAGTCTATCTGAGCACCTGGAGTTCATAG
Organism: Eruca vesicaria subsp. sativa; assembly: GCA_932364175.1. NCBI lineage: Eukaryota > Viridiplantae > Streptophyta > Magnoliopsida > Brassicales > Brassicaceae > Eruca > Eruca vesicaria. The sequence goes on along the minus strand of CAKOAT010708486.1, from coordinate 335,960 downwards.
ATACCACTTCTCTTCATTGCTAAGGTGAGGGCTACTCTGTTAAATCCCGAACTAGTTTAGTACTACCATTATGGAAAGTTTAGTTTCGAAACATGATCTGTCTCTGTGAATCGAGTCTGCTTGAGAGTCTTGCATGTTCATTATTGTTATTGATTGTTAAATCGGAATTAGGATAATAGAGGATTCAACGATTGTGTGAAATGATTGATGTTAAGAATGGTTATATATATATGTGTATATATATATATATATATATATATATATATATATATATATATATATATATATATATATATATATATACAAGTCCATGTGTGGAGATTTGCGGGGGTACAGAGACGTATGTACTTACGACGCTTTTGTTTGAGGAGATTGCGGGGGCACATGACGTCTGTGCTTACGATGCTATGTTTGAGGAGATTTGCGGGGGTACAAAGACGTTTGTACTTTCGACGCCTTGGTATTGGCGGGGGTATTGACCACTGTACTTACGACGCCTTACTGCTTGCGGGGGTACAAAGTGGACTACTGTACTTACGACGCTTGCGGAGTTTTATATGTATATCCTTATGAGGAAGTACGATATGTTATCATCACATTGGTTGTAGCATGTCTAGTGCACTAGACATATGTTGATTGTTCTGTGTGGTGTAATAGACACCGTGCTTGTTTGATGCTAGAGCTAGGCCTACATAGTCGTAGTGCTATGTACTGAGTCAGTGGTTTGAGGTGTAGCATCCCATACTTCACTGAGCGACTCCCATGTTGCTCACCCCTCCTTTCTTTCCCCCTTTTAGGTTAGTCCGATGAGCAGGAGTAATTATAACGGACCAGTGCTTTTGGGTTGTTGGGCTTTTACGTCTCTATCTTTCGGATTTCACAAGTTTATACTTTTGGTTTTTATCGCTAATGGACCTTCCCGCTATTGAAACTTTATCGTTTATGTTATTATCGATATTTCAGAAATTATTTTAATTACTTGATTTTTCCGACGTGAATTTTGACTTTTCAATATTTTTAATAAAGATATTATTTATTATTATATTATTATTTATTATTATTGGTTTCAAAGTGACGGGTTTCACATTTTCATTATTGAGGAAAGCATTCTGTGAACTGCATGTTGATTTTTTAAGGAATTATGAAGATGTGGTCGTAATTAACAGAGCTCCAGATGCTAAAAGTAGAAGGGAATTTAGACAGAGAGTTAGAATTCAAAAGAGATTGGTCTTAACATAAATGTTTGTTTTGTCCTAGTTTCTTAAATGTCTCAAAAATAAAATAAAAAGCCTAGTATCTGAAGAATGCATGTTAAATAAGAAGAAAAAAAACTTCAGTGGAGAAACCTACCGGAGGTATAAGATGATGATGGCGAAACCGGCGATGAGCACTATGTGTCCAAACGACTCGAAGAAGTTCCCTATTTTTAGTCTTTTTTTCTTTTTTCTTGCTAAAGTTTTTTTTTTAGTCTTTCTTCAACTTGATTTGGTAGCCCAAAGTTTCGGTTCCTTACTTTAGGGTTGAAGAAAATAAAAATGTGTAATTTTTTTTATGATCAAAAAGTAAAAAAAAAAAAGAGTGTAATTTACTTTTGTTATTATTCAATATTGAGCCGTTGTGTTACAAAGGGTTTTGTTTGATGTTTTAGTTTAAAAAACCCTATAAAATAATAAATTATTGTATTATAGTTTTATCATTTTTTATGTATATGTTGTTTAGGATTTATTAAATAATTAAAATTCGTTTTCACACATAAATTCAAGTTAATATTGTATTTCATAATCATAGTGCATAGATGAATTGTTATAAATTTTGTATTTAGGATTAGAGAAAATATTATGTGGGAAAGAAAATTCGAACTATCGATTTCCGTAAAATAAGAAAACTTCAGAAAACTCTAATTGAGGACCCGGATCTATGCGAGAGACAACGATAAGTAACCAAATAAATGCGGAAAATATGAAAAACATGATAAAACGAATTAATAAAGAAAATAGATCTTATTTCGAATTCGCGTAAGAGCGTTGCCATCATTACAAGAGATCATAAAGGTTTTGGCCACATGGCTGTCAGCGAGTTACCAAGAACATAAAACCCTAAATCTAGTTGAGTTGCAGCTCGATAACAAGATAATTGAGGATCAAGTCGAACGTAGTTCAATTGATAGAGCTGGACAAGAGATTGAACTGCTTGGGCGAGTTCGTCTAGTAATTGAGCGCCAGTCATAGAAACTGAACTTATCGAGAAGAAAGTCTAACTTTCTAAGTGCAGAGAATTCTAAGTCTTGAAAAGTTGTAAAAGTTCTTAGATGGGAGCTCTGAAAATCGTCCCATGTTCTTAGGCATGGGCATTCGGTGTCCCAATCGGGTGTCGGGTTAGGTCCAATCGGGTTTCGGATTTTCGGGTTGAAAAAAAACAGCCCCATTCGGATATTTTTAAATTTCGGTTCGGTCTCGGTTCGGGTTTTGTCGGGTTCGGTTCGGTTTTAGTACTACCTCAAAGATCCGAGTAAATCCGATATACTTTTGGTTTCGGTTCTTGTCCGGGTTTCGGTTCTAAAAGTGTACTAAATATATCCAAACAACTATGTATAACTAGCAATAAATTAGACCAACAGACTCAAACATAAGACCAAAACAACACGAGTACAAAGACATTCAAGTCAACAAAGACCTTACACATTGTATCCAAAAGACATACACAAACAATAAAGAAGACTAAGGCTCAGATTCGTAATCACTAATCAGACACAAGGTAATGCAACGTTATAACTTTATTCAAATGAAAATGAAACAAATACCACCATTTTTGAAATGAAACAACATTATTAAATGAAAACCAAATAGAAAGCAACATTATTCAATTGAAAACCAAACAGAAAGCAACATTATTGAAGTGAAAACCAAAAAGAAAAACAACATTATTCAATGAAATAAAATAAAAAAAAACTCTTTCAAACTTCAACTTCAGCCTTCAACTTTCACAATCCGCACATCAATCTTCAAGGTTTTGAGCTTCAAACTCTGTTAAAAGAAGGCAAACGAATGCAGTTAAATGACCAATATACAACTTAAGCAAACCAGTAAGTTAAATGAGCAATATACAGAAAAAAGCAAAGGAATTCATACCTTTCTCAAGCTTATCAAGGTCCTCAACATCAGCTAAGATCTGCTCATTTGTGATGATGGTTTCATTAAGCTTGATGTCAGCTTGCAGCCATTGCTCACTACATATAAGAACCTCTATCATGTAGTGTGTCAAGCAGCTTCGATAAGGTTCCAATATTCTACCACTTGTGCTAAAAGCACTTTCTGAGGCCACTGATGACACTTTCATAGCAAGGAGATCTCTTGCCATCTCTGCCAGAACCGGATACTTCAGTTTATGCACCTTCCACCACGACAAAATATCAAACTCGGTTCCCAGCAAAAGCTTTGGAGTCTCAACTGCTTCTTTCAAGTAAACTTCAAGTTCATCCCTTGTATCTTCACCTTTTTCAGCAACAAGTTCCTTGTACATAACATCCATCCTTTCATACCCAAAATCCTCAACCACAAGTTCCATTCTTTCCACTGCTTCTTCCTGAGACTCTGATTCAGGGACGTTAGAGGCTTCAGCTGGTTGTGTTGCTTGACCAGAAGTTCTTCTAAAACGCAGACTGTATTCATTGAACATAGCTGTGAGAAGAACACTGATCGATTCTCCCATTTCCTTAGCTTCCACGCTGTCTTTCCCATACAACTTCTCAAAACAAAGCTTTGCGAAATGCATCTTCTTCCTAGGGTCTAAGATGGTGGCTAAGATCAACATCTTGTTGACACCTTTGATACCATCCCAATACTTTAAAAATTTCTGCAACATATCTGATGCCCTCAACTGCAACTCAGAGTCTACACTATTAGCTAAACCAGTGAGATTTCTCTCTATAGTCACTATCTCACCATAGCATTTGTATGCATTGACCTTAGATGAGGCAGAGACAACCAAAGTGCTGTTGTAAAATATGACCAAAAACCTAATAAGCTTCTCAACAGCATTCCAGTCCCTAGAAGCAGGTGGTCCACATCGCTTATCCCCATTATCTACTTCAAGAAAGTAGTCATTGTACAACCTATCTTCTGCTTCCATCCTATCAAATGCTACCTTAAACTGCAATGCCCTAGATAGCATAAGAAAAGTGGAATTCCACCTAGTCTTCACATCTAGAGGCAAGCTACCACGAGTCATCTTACCAGTGGTGACTCTTTGATCGAAAGCATTGATCCTATTGGTCGAAGACCTCACATATTGAACAGCATTCCTGATAGCTAACACATTATCGCCTAAATCACTCAAGCCATCCTTAGCAATTAAGTTTATAATATGAGCCGCACACCTCATGTGTAAATAATTCCCATCTAATACCAAAGCATCAGGAGAAATTGAGCTAAAGATACTATGGAACCTCCTAATAGCTGATGTATTGGCAGTGGCGTTATCTACTGTGATGCAAAACAGCCTCTCAATTCCCCAGTCAGCTAAACACTCTAAAAGGACATTAGAGATTGTCTGACCTTTGTGATCCAAGACGTATTTGAAGCCAATGATTAACTTCTTTAGCTGCCACTGATCATCAATGAAATGTGCAGTGACAACCATGTAACTTGCACCTGCGAGCCACAAAAACCATGATCACAACCAACATTAATTTAAAAATAAATCTTACACACGATCACTATATCAAAGACACATAATGACAACCAACAGATTCAATATTAACATACTGTTATAATTTTAACAATTAGACAGACATAAACTTAATTCAATCTTTAACTCATCTCACGACAACAAACAGATTCAATACGTATCAACCTCTAACTCATCTCGTGACTCACTCTCATATGTTACAGCTCACACATCACCCACATAAAAATCAGACGAGATTTATTCAAAAAAAATAGGTGAAGTATGAACTAGGAATTGACGAGTTTTATTTAAAAAAAAACATTTACCTGTGACTTGAGATACCCAAATATCAGTGGTCAAGGAAACTCTTTGTTTACTTGTGATGAGCAAGTTCTTCAATGCTGCTTTCTTTTTCACAAACATTTCCACAATGTTTCTTGTCAAAGTTCTTCTTGAGTGAGGCATGAAGAGATTAACCTGCAAACGAAGAGATTATAAAAAGTAAGTAAAGGTTGATGATTACAGAAAATAAATTAAAAGGCTACGTTTTGCAAGGTTGTACCTTTTGGCAGAAGTGCTTAAAAGCCGTACTTTCAATGAAAGAAAGTGGCAATTCAGCTAAAACTACCAGCTCATTACAAGCTTCTTTGAAAACTTTCTCAGACACTTTAGACGCCTTCAGTCTTCCTTCACTACCAAGCTGCTGTTGATTCTTTTTCTGACTAGTTAGAAAAGACTGGTGCTCTTTGCATATTTGCAGATGCTTCTTCAGGTTAGAAGTGCCTGACTTGGATGCACATGAGAATATCTTGTGGCAATGGTGACATATGCATTTGTCCCGGCTCTCTTTGGTTCTGCTGAAATTCTTCCAGACATCAGACCGCGGCACAACCATCTTTTTCAACTTACTCGCCTGAGATGATCCATTTGCATCACCATTGTTCCCCTGGTACTCTTGGTCTTCAAATTGCACATCCATGGGATCTTCAGTCTGCTGGCTTTTGGAAGACGAGGATGCCATCTGCAAGAGAAGAAGAACATGTTTAGAATCGAGTTTTACACATGAGTTCTTACATATTATTTCACAACCAACAATGTCAATATTAAGCGCACGCATCAATATAACTAAGCACACGCATCAACCTTTAACTCATCTCACAAATCACTGTGATCAGTCTCATAATCATAACAATCAGACAGGCATAAACTTAAGTGAACAACAGATAAACGATGATATAATCTTAAAGGAAGAGAAGCTAACAGTGTTGACTATTATAATAAACAAAAGAAGCTATATGGAACCGAACTTAACAAACAAAGCTGTTATTTAGAAAAACAAAGCTTTAACAGTATTGACTATTAAGAGTAATCAAAAGAAGCTACATGGAACCGAACTTCACAAACAGAGCTGTTGTTTAGAAAGCAAAGCTTTTGTATCGACAACTCAAGAGATAATTGAGTACCTTAGCTCGATTATTAGATGACTAAAGCGGTGGTTTTGGTTATCAACTTTGAGGAACTGCATAGATATTTATATGAACTGGTATGTAGGGTTTCAAAATCGAATCGTCGAAAGGAATCAGTGAGAATATTTGATTACTGGATGAAGGAAAAGATAAAGGAAACAAGAAGATTACGGGGGGAATAGATTTCGGAAAGGTTCGGTAGAAGATTTTGCAGAGAATCTCTTGGTGGCTGCTGTATAATCGAAGTAAAAGGGTTAGGGTAGACAAAAATCCGGGTTTCGGGTGTAACCAATCGGATCTAGGGTATTTACCCGACCCGACCCGACATCCATTGTACCAGAAAAATGAGCTCCGATCGGGTTATTTAGAGGAACCGAAATCGACCCATACTTGTTTAACCGGACCGGGTTCGGTTCGGGTTGTCGGATATCGGGTTTTTTGCCCAGGCCTACATGTTCTTGTCCTCGACCTTCTACTTATATACTCCTTCTCTAGGCGATTGGTCTTTGCTTTCTCGGAAATCTTCCAATCATCTCGATCTTTCTATTCTTCTTTGGAAAACTTCTATTTTGTCTTCAAACTTGACATTTATCCATTCCTGCGAGTAAGGGGTGAACCGTCATCATATCTTTGGGTTGGATCTTGTCTAAAGTCGTGAGTAGGCCTTTATCGTGTTTTAGGACTTTCCGAGCCATTTTGAGATTTAGCCATTTTGAGATTTAGCCATTTTACGACTTTAGGTGAGATCGTTTCCTGATATGATACTGTTTTTATAAAATATCATGAGTTAATCGTATGGTTTGGCAATGTTCGGTGTTTCGTTTAACCGTTTCCGTTTTATACGATTTACTCAAGGTTTTACGAGAAAACAAGTCTTTAACGGTGTTTTATAAATTATCTCGAGTTAATCGTATATTTTGGCAATGTTCGGTGTTTTGTTTAACCTTTTCCGTTTTACACGATTTACTTGAGGTTTTACGAGAAAACAAACCTTTTACGGTTTTTATCGTAAAACTCCAACGGTAAGACGGATCAAGACGAAACAAAAGAGTTTCGATCATGGTTCAGAGTACGATCGAGTCGAGGAGCATGGATGGTTTGGTTCAGCTCGCCTGTTGGCAAGCTGGATAAGGCTTTTCAGCTCGCCAACAGGCGAGCTTGTCAAGCAGGGCCAGCTCGCCTATTGGCGAGCTGGACGGTTGTTCGGTTACTATCTTTTCTCGTTTTCTCGTTTTCTCGACCCGAGATTCTTTCGGAGAATATAAGGAGAAGTAATCGTAGACGTTGATTTCGAGGTTACGGTTTTTGACCCCAATAAACAAGGAAGTCTTTTTTTATTATTTCATACTTTGATACGAGTTTTCCGTAACTTCGTATATCCGTAGAAAGTCTATAGTTTCTTTTACACTTTTTCAGGGACTTTTAACCATTGATTCCGTCACGACTGATTTTGATCCCAACATATTATACCTAAACGTTTAAATTGAACAATCTGAAATAAGAAATTGAATGAAAAAAAGAAATGGAAGTCAAATACACCATTGAGTCAATGACAACATTATACATGTTCTTATGTACTAATTTATTTTTTATTAAAATAAATCTTTAAAATTTTATTTTGGTATGATTTTTAGAAAAGGAAAACATTCTATTTTATAAATCTCATTTTATCTACAATTAAAAAAATAAAAATATTAAATACTCTTTTATAATGTTGTTTAAGAGTTTAGAAAAAAAATGACTGTCATATAACTTATTACAATTAACTTCTCTTAAGAATATTACAATTATCAAATAATTTCTTACAATTTTCTTTTGGTTAGGAAATATGATACAAATTTCTTTTGTGTAGGACTTCTTTTTTATAAAAAAGGAAAACAACTATAAAATATTCTTTTATTTTTTTTTAGGATTTTAGAAAATTAAATTAATATTACATAATCTTTTACAATTATATCAAATAGTTATTTCCAGGTAATGTTTAGAAAAATAAAATTTCTATCAAATAGTTATTTCCAGGTAACGTTAACTATTTTTTAAAGTTGTCATTTTCAAAATTCATTTTTTTTTTCATTATCACTAATATATTTTTAGAATTTTTTATTTTATTTATACTTTTAAAAAGGAAATTAATTATGTTATAATTAGTTTTTCTTTTAGATTTTATGCAACTATTTTATTTTTAATATAAAAAATCTGTTTAGTTATTTATTTATTTTGTCTTATACATACAATCATATATCCATCATATTCACACATACTCATGTACAACAATAACATCAAGATTAAAAGTTATGTTAGAACCATAAGATGTAATAAATATAATAAAAAACTGAGTTGTATCAAGATATTAAAATAAATACCCAGGTAATACTTTTTATGTAAATACTATTGTGTTTTGTAAAAATAATTAGTGGAAGCTTAAACCTAAATATAGATGTGAAATATTTGTAACTATTTTTGTTCATAATTTTTAACATACAATTATCTATTAAAAAGGGAAAATTAGTTGATCCGAAGGACACACTCACATTAGCAGAGACCAAATCAACTTTGTGGGAGGAGGCCCAAATAAAAGTAGATCAGAGCGAGGCACAGTCAGGGGTAGTCACGGCTATACCGCCTATACCAGGACGTTGGTGTTTTATTGATGGTTCATGGAAAGATAAAGATGTGTTTGACGGACATGGTTGGTATAGTAGCCTTAAAGGTTTTATGGGTTTAATGGGAGCAAGAAATGTTAGATCCAGTCTCTCATCTCCCCATTCTGAGGTGGAAGCGCTTATCTGGACAATGGAGAGTATGAGGAATTTACGTCAATATCAAGTTACATTTGCAACAGATTGTTCTCAGTTGGTGAAGATGGTTTCGGAACCAGAAGAATGGCCAGCCTTTGCAAATTATTTGGAATATATCAAGACGCTTAAAGAGAGTTTCCACAGCTCAGCAATCATCTATGTACCAAGAACACTGAACTCACAGGCGGATAGTCTAGCACGCAGTGCGAGAAAACAACCGGCTTTTGTTGTTCACATGGATACAGAGCTGCCGATTTGGTTCACAAAGTCCATATGAGTCTGCTTTTGTCGATGTCAAAAAAAAAGAAGGAAAAAATAGCTACTTATAAGAAAATAATAAGAGTACTTTTACAATTTTATTTAAATTAGGTTTTTAAAAGTAATATTATTTATTATAAAGTTAGTTTTTCTTCATATTTTTAACTAAAATTTACTGTACTTGTAAGATTTTACAATTCTTTTTTGTTTAACATTTTGTCATAAAAATTAATTATTATCTTTTATAATTCTCTATCTTTAGTGTCTTTAAAAGAACATTATAATAAAATAATAATAAAAAGACTAGTAAATAATTTTTAAGAAATAACTTATCTTTATTATTTTACTATGTATATTTTTGATTGTGAGATAATTTAACACATATCACATTTTTAAATATATAACTGACATGTGTCACAATCATGTTAATTAGCAATTTTGAAGAACCAAACTTTATATTAAAAATATTAATAATAATAATAAGACTATAATAATAATAAGACTACAATAATAATAAGACTATCAAATAATATTTATAATTAATTTTTTAAGAAAAATAAATTTTTTTATTTTAGTATATATATTTTTGATTATGAGATAGTTTAACACATATCACTTTTTTAAATATATAATTGGTATGTCACATTCATGTTAATTAGCAATTTTTGAAGAACCAAGCTCAATATAATCTTTTATAAGTATATTTTCATTAAAAAAAATTCAAAAGAAAAATTTCTAAAAAGATTACTACTAAATTTTTAAAAAATTGTTTTTAAATTAATTAATTTTTACAATTAGTTTTCTCAAATTTCGTTTTATTATCTCATTATATATACTTTGAATCATTATATATTTAAACACATGTCACAACATTAGTAAGAAAATTATTAACAAATAATGTTTTGCAATTATCTTTTTGATTTAGGATTTAAAAAATAAAATTACGGTTAAATAATATTTTTAATTATGACATAGTTTAACACATATCACATTTTAAATATACTAGGTGATTTTCCCGCGCTCATGCACGGGCTTAAATATTTAAGAAATAAATATATTATAATAGTTGATTGACATTTACTTAAATTTTATATTAATTTATAGTTTGTATGTATAATTTGTATTAATAATATTATATATTTTAGTTATTATAATTTTATATATATTATATTTAGTCAGTATTATAATTTGGATATATATATATATATATATATATATATATATATATTGGATTCTTTCTATTCTATGAATTCAACTATAATCTTTTTTATTCTAAATATCTTAAATTTTTGATTAATTATTTTATTTAGATTTACGTTGGTTGTTATCTACGAAATATAAGTATATCTTAGTAAGATATGTATTTTAAGATTTTTTTGTGCTTAGAACGAAAAAAATAAAAACTAAAGTGTCTGATTCTAAATTACATAAGTAATAATAAATTTTTGAAAGCTTATGAAAACATATCAATATTTACAATAATTAAAATATTTTATAAACTCTAAATAATTCATGCCATAGATTGATTGGATGATAAACTGAAATTTTTTTTTAAATAATTTTAAAAATAAGGAATTCTGATTTGCTTTAAGTATTAGATTATAGTTATATTAAATTCCACAAACATAAAAACAGAAAATTAAACATCAAAAGAGTTATTAAGAAAACAGATAATTTTAACTATTAATTATAATATATCTACCTTGTTAAATTATAGTGTTATGATATATCAAAAGAATTGTAGTTATTTGA